>OY292398.1:12570650-13170650 GCA_958496205.1 Idaea biselata
TATCCCTCTCGGGAGCCCGGGGTCCGTTGAAACTTTAAGCTATTTAAGATCAGCACAGTAGCTATGTATTCATTGACCATTAGCAATTCCATTTGGCAATATTTTTACGATTTGCCACTTTCCTGACCCTCCTAGAGACCAAACAGTTTCTTCCGCCGCGCGGGGAAAACTCAGGCTTGTTAGTCCGGTTTTTTTATTATGGCGCCATAACTTATGCTTCTAATACCCCATACCATTGTACAACAGGTGCGCCGCGTCGCGAAGACGATGCTTGACCGCTCTGGCGCCGATACCGCAATCGGCACCTCAACTGCACATGTTACGGACGCTTCGCCTGAACCACCAGCACACCCACTGAGGTAAGCTGGTACGGAGTCTACTTGTAGATGGCGCTACTGTCTATACGATGAAACTATTTATAATAGATTCTCCACCTGCATAGATAAGTTGGTAACACACAGAGTTTTCTCTTCACTTATAAGTGGCGCTACTATCTTTACAATGTCACTATTTGTATAAGTAGATGTTCTGGTTCCAACTTTATACACCTGAAGAGATAAATTGCTAAGATAACTCTGTCAAAGTGGACAAAGTTACTTCTTCATATATAAGTGGCGCTACTGTCTATGTAATGTCACAGATTGTATAAGTAGATGTTCTTGTTCCAACTTTATCCACCTGAAGAGATAAATTGGTAAGATAACTCTGTCAAAGTTGACAGAGTTACCTCGGTATATATAAGTGGCGCTACTGTCTATGTAATGTCACAATTTGTATAAGTAGATTTTCTGGTTCCAACTTTATCCACCTGAAGAGATAAATTGGTAAACTCTGTCAAAGTTGACAAAGTTAGCTCGTTATAAATAAATGGCGCTTCTGTCTATGCAATGTCACAATTTGTATAATTAGATGTTCTGGTTTCAACTTTATCCATCTGAAGAGATAAGTTGGCAACACACTTTGACAGAGTTACCTCGTCATAAATAAGTGGCACTACTGTCTATGCAATGTCACAGCTTGTATAAG
This sequence comes from Idaea biselata, assembly GCA_958496205.1. Classification (NCBI taxonomy): domain Eukaryota; kingdom Metazoa; phylum Arthropoda; class Insecta; order Lepidoptera; family Geometridae; genus Idaea; species Idaea biselata. Next base: position 12,571,677 of record OY292398.1, read on the forward strand.
TAGATGTTCTGGTTTCAATTTTATCCACCTGATGAGATAAATTGGTAAAATAACTCTGTCAAAGTTACCGAGTTATATCTTCACTTTTTATAATGAAAAATGACATGTAGGTTATAATTTGCGGGTTTAGAACGCATAATAGATTGCTTACAATATTAGTGTACATAAAAAAAACATAACCCTTTTTAGGCAGTCGGGTAAAAATTAAAAAAAAAAATGATCTGAAATTCGAGACTGAGTACGACATGACGTAATATGATATTGACATGACATTATATGGACTTATTTTTTGGTTATATTTCGGTGTATATTGCTCAAATATTTTACAGAAGTCTCTAATTTTCTAATAAATTTGTTTCAGTAGTTTCGGAGCCTATTCGTTACATTCAAAGAAACAAATCTTTCTTATTTAAAATATTATTATAGATGTAATGCTTAATAATGAATGTCCTACGTTAATAAAATGTACAAAACGTAGGGCGCTGATAAAATACCTAATATAATAAAAGCAATGCGATTATAACTAGGAAAAAATAAGTTTAATTTTAATTCAAAATCACGAAAACAAAAAAATAAATTAAACATTAACTTTTACGATAAAATCGTCTTACAATGAACTATTAAAAAATGTAAGTAAGTGCAAAGAAATAATTGCACACATAACGTTATTGCAAATAGACTAAAAGCCCTTCGAAGCTTAATCCAAGTGAAACTGAATGACAGCGAATGATTGAATGAGAGTGAATTGTTATTTAAAAAAACTATTTGGTGTTAAAATTCACACGATTTGTTAACATAGTTACATTTTACCGGCATTAATAAAAATACGCTATTAAGACCCGGTAAAATGTATCTTAAACTATTTGGGTTTCTGAATGGCTACGGAACTCTCAAAAAGCAATGACACGTTTGAAATGGCTTGAAACTTGAAACGTTCGATGACGTCGTATTTAGGTGTAAGTGTGAGGAAAAGCGAGACAACCAGAAGCAGTCAAGACTCAATTTCTTGAAGTTAAGGGGACAGTCTACCTACTCTTTTTTATAATTTTTCAGAATTAAATTTCTACTGTAATAAGAAAATGATAAAAAACATTACGTAGGGGCAGGGTCATGGCTGAGATAGGACTTATGGCATAAACATATTTGCTCTAATTAAGGGAGGAAACAGTCCACTACGTTTGTATGGAGAAAGAGTAGGTAGACTGTGCTCTTAAGATTTGTTATATTGTAAATAGGAAGTTCACTTATTATTTGACTGATTTTAAGCTTGGTGTTTGATTTCTTAGCGTTATTCTGCGCGGAATAAAGACATTGATAGGCGGAAGTGAGACAGAGCTAGATCCTTATGTTATGCACAATTCCCACTGCAAAGCACGGCGCGGCGCATTTTACTTATGAAAATTGAATCTTTTGTAAAGTTGTTAAGAGGACAGACAGACAGTTAATTAGAATAGAAACAAAATTCAGAAAAATTAGAAAATGAAAAAAATTAAAACGTAGAGGCATGGTCATGGCTGATAAAGGGCTTATGGCATAAACATTTTTATTCCTAATTTCTTTATCCAGGGAGGAAACGTTTGTAAAGTTTGTATGGAGAAAAGAGTAGGTAGACTGTCCTCTGAAGGTCCTTATTTCCATGCAATCAAATTGACCGCGCTGCTCCGTTAAATTTGAATTGTGCGTACATTTTTGTTTATCTGCTAGCTGATTACATAACTCTGTTGCTAACAAAACTTGATTGATACAATTTAAATTGTTGATTTTTGCGTTAACGGATATACAACTTGACTGTTACAATCGCTAGTTTTCATTGCAATGACAATTTGTTAGCGACTGAATGACGTAAAAATGACTCGTAATTGACAATTTCAATTGTATTTTTTATGTTTTATTGCTCATGGTATTTTTACTAGAAATATTTTACAAGAAGAAATAAATCATCAAAAATTCTCCCATGACAGGATTCAAACCCTCGCTTGCCGGGCGAGTGCCCTAACACTGCGCAATATTTCTTATTTCAATTGTTTCAATCGAGATTTGTTAGCAACATAGTTGCGTAATCAGGAACGATATGGTTACATTACACAGCGTGCTTCAAGGCTTTGTCCAAATAAACTGTTCTAAACCACTTCCACGACCAATGGACTGTTTTCTGTGTTATTTTAAATATTCCATCAATATGAATAGAATCTGAAGCATTTATGTTTTGTTATAAACTTTCTTTTCTAGTCTATTTGTTACAAGAAAAAATTAAATGGTTTAAAACTATTTTTATTTAGTTTCTCCTCTAAAGAAGTTATTTTTTTTATATCTTAACTTTATTTTTACTAGACATTGAGTGTATTTTAGCATTTAAGTACTCCCTGTAGTGCCCTACCTGTTCTTTCCTCTGGACATGGCTGACTAGGTCGGGAGGGTATAAGTGTAGGGCAAGCCTACTGCTCTTAACAATGTCCCGGACACTACAACGTTATAAATAGCATGTTTTAAAAATTGCTTGCGCTGTTTAATCATCTGAAATTAAATGAAAAGCCCAATTTTAATTATTATAGTGTTTGCAATATGCGGAAAAATAATATCCAATGTCTAGTTATGAATTCGTATTGATGGAGTACTTTCAGGGCATTAGGTAGAATATATCGAAATTGTAAAAGATCTCTTAATTATATGTATATTTATTTTTGTAATTAAAGTTATTTCTTTAATAGTACAATGTTGCTTTAGTATAGTTAGACTATATTGTATAACTAATGAGAATGGGGGACGAATAAAAATGCTAATATTTGGTCCAGAAATTAATACTTTATTTTGTAAACCTATAGATGAATTGTTGCATTTATTATAGTAATATGCATTTGGCATGATATTAAATGATTAGCTAAATCACAACTAATATTATTAATTTGAAAGATTGATTGTTGGTTAGATGGTGAGAAATCCTATAAAGACCGTATGTAACCGGGTCAAACCGGGCGGAGTAACTAGTGAATATCTTTTAAATGAATGACACGACTTTGATCGAAGCAAGTCATCAAATTCGCAGCTCGTCCATCAGCATGGGGACAAGTTCTGAATGTAGGACGAGTTGAGAATAGGACCACTCGCTTCGATTGGTCGTGTCTTAAATAAGTATTAATTGATTCTTATAATTTATTGTTGATGATAAATAGGTGATATCGATTTGTCGTCATCATCACTGATCATCTCATCACTGATGATGTGGTGACTCATCATTGAATTAATAGTAGTTTAAATTATTTACAGTTACTACTATCATAGAACCTACTTTCCTAGTTTTATGATTAGTATTAGATATTCCACTTGTAGGGATACTACCACAATTTTCTAACTTAACGTCCAAAAAAACATATAACATTATATAAATACAGTCTAGGTTCAAAAGTCGTTCCCACGTAACGTTTTAAACAATGCCAATGAATTAGATGTAATTCAAACATCTACAACTTATGCCGGACATTAATTCCATTCTCAAAAACATATCTACTGATATTCTTAACATAATTTATTATAGCCTTATTATTATTATTAACGTGGAGAAAGGTCGGAGTAGTGAGAACATGCTTTTTCCGTGACAAGAACGTTCAAAGTTGAGAGATAGGATCAAAAAGTAGAAAAAATATTCCGACCTCAATCCACGTTTATTAATGAGGCTATTAGTGTTCACCATACTTAGGAAAAACTGCTTTTTGAAAAAATGCTTTCTAAATGTTAGTACCCTGCGGGATACTGATATTAGTAATTTCAGAACTCTACGGCGAGGAACCACTTTTGAACCAAAAACTTCAAAATTGTATGATATTTGCTTATTGGTAATCTAAGTTTTATAGTACCTGACAGTCAATACTTACATTTTGTCTTTGTAAATTGTAAAAAAAAAACAAGTCTATTGAAATATAATATTTCAAAAAGTATTTACCATCAGTAGGAAAATGCTTCGAAGAACGAGTATGAGGGCATTTTTGGAAGCATTTTCTCAAGTTCTATTAAAGTTCAAATTATGTGATCAGGTTCTGAATAATAGATGTTAAAGATACTCCTGTTGACTCTAAATTGAAATTACGCTTTTTCATCACTAGGTTTATTAATTACTTACGTATAGAGCTGACGAGGCGAATAAATATATTGTGGTCCATGGTCATCTCCTACCTACTTACTGCTAAAATAAAGGGCCCACCATGTACCCGTATTATCTATGTAGTTATTAACTGAGTCTTATGGGCATTTTAACGCAATGTGGTAGTCACCAGTGATTACCTCAAAGCAGCAATATACTGCATAGTGCTTATAAATTATGTTATCAACTAGGGAGATCTTTTATCTATTCTTTTTAAAAAGCGACCGCCTTTTACATTCCGCAACGTCAGCTCCGTTTACTTCATAGCTCAATGTTTTTACCCTTATTCGTTTTTATTATCAAACCATCGAGATGCGTGATTTTAAATTAGAATAATTACTAATAATACTGATTCTGTATGTAGGTTGAATTGTCGAAATTATAAAAAAAACTCGTTCAAAAGACTTCTCTATTTTTGATTGTTTGTAACTACATAGTTGATGTTGTTGAATTGGATTGATGTGAAATGAACATAATAAACTATTTTAAATGGCACACTGTTTTATTTTTATTGAAAGAAAGAAAGAAAGAAATATGGTTATTAGGACAAGCTAGGGGCAAGCAAGCAGAAACAAAATAGGTTGCTACAGAAACAAAAATAAATAAAAATAAAATAAATAGAGATCATCCCTCTCATCTCTCGTGAGTATCGAGCAAAAATATGCTAAGTATTTTGTAAGTTGCAAACTTGGCTGATGTATTAGGCGTTCAGAAACTAAAAGGGTGGAGGAGGAAGGAGGAAGGTAATGTGGAAACAACGTAAAGCAGGAACCAGACATCGCGAGGCGTGAGGCATGCGTGATTACATTGAATGCATTCGTCCCATACGACACATGCTCAAGCACTGAACACGCAAACAATCACGCACAGGGTTCGTCAGTTGAACAATAGAAAAACACCCGTCCGTCCACACGGACCGCATGGCTCGCACTGAGGCGGGCGGCGTTCCAACGATGGTATGATGCGAATGCTCACTGTGAGCACACACGTCCGCACACACAGCCCGAGCCATAGGAGGCGAACCATTCGCAACGCACGCCTCGCGATGTCTGGTTCCGCCTTTAGATTTATAAAAATGATGTGAGTCAACAACGAGCGCGTTTGTAACGCTAGGCTACAGACGCATCAATTATTGACTCGTATGCATGTTCTTTTGTTCTTTTGATATTTATAGTAGGTACCGTACTGCAAAAAGTAAAAGAGGAACCCTAGTTAAGAAAAAAAAAACATTTTTTTATGCATTTGTTCGGCCACCCGATTCGGGTGTGAATGTCGTGGGTGAGTTGCACGACTACTTTTATCTTAAGTTAAGGTAGGTAAATAAAACGTATAGCATAATTTGATTCAATATTTTATTTCCATTGTTCCAAAATATACACAACGACATTGTAAATGTGGTTCGATCCATATTTGCAAAATGTCTTTGAATTTGCTTGAAATTTGATAGCAGATTACACGAAGAACATGAATAGATTACAAATTGTTAAGCAGACGCAAAGCGTCGCGCGCTGCTTGTCGACTTGTTTCAGGACCCTGCGACATTGATCTGAGGCCTTCAGAAGTTACATTTTCAATACAAGCTTATTATTACAAGTAATGCGATAATTCCATATTGTTTAATGGGGTTCTTTGAGTTGTGTATTTTCCTCATCTAAGCGATGTCCCCGGTTATATATCTCTCGGGTGGTAAGTCTCAAGCAGTAGGCTTATATTTAGCAATGTTTCACCAACCCTTCGTGGATCAAAGCAGTTTACCCGCCACCGCGCGAGGAGTGTTCCAGGTCTAGTTTCCCCTAGATCCGTCAATTATTTTGGTATTACTTGTGTAGAAAATGCAACCTCCAGTGGTCTCGTAACGTGACTTAGGATCTTTTAAACTACAATCTAACGTATCCATCATAATCATTACCCACGTTTATTAAGATCCTTGTCGCAGGGTACCGAACTCAGCACCGCCTCGCCTCGCACTATACCTACTACAGCTACCTACTAGTACATTCTGCGATACAGTTAAATTAGTTAATCCACTGTCCTTACATTTAATATTTACAAATAAAACTTTATAAGGAACGAACGCTTTGCAAACATTCAAACAAACTTGAGATCGTCTTAACATAAGATGGTATAAAATTTTTCAAAGTTACGAACGAAAATCTAACGTTTCCAAATGAACGAATTCATATTATTTACATTTACATTTTACTAAACAAATAGAATCTTCCAATCACGTTTTACAGCTTCACAAATAAATAACAATCGAATTTAGCCTAAAATACTTCTCTTTGATAATAAACAAAAAAAAAAAACAATAAAAAATAATTGCATTCAACAAAGCTACGTAACAAATTTAATATAAATTAATGTTAAAAAAGAAATTTACATTTTATACAAAGCTAAAAAGATGGATCACTTGAAAATTATCACTGCATAATAATACGAGGGTGGATTGAAAAGTTCGCGGCTTCACATAGAATTTATGAGAATTGAAAAGTCAAATCACCCAGTAGGGTCAAGTAATTCAATAGGTAGTAGTTATTGAGACTTCGTAAAAACGAAATAGTCGCACCAAAACGACATCAGGCACAGCACGGGCGGTGATAACGATGTCTAAAATAAGAGAGTGCGGCTCCAGGCTCCGATTAATTATTTAATGATCATGAGTCTCGAATATTGCAACAAACTTCGCATTGGCGCATCTATATGTCAGTTATATTAACCTCGAGAGTTATCATGAAATAAGGTATTGTATTGTACTATTGAATTAAACTAAGTAATTCCATTTACATGTGTATGAAGCCGCGAACTTTTCAACAGCCCCTTATAAGTAAAATGAAAATGAATGCCAGTAAACAATCAACGCTAGACGCTGAGCGTGCATAGTTGCATAATTATTACTGTATCTATTAATACGTTTTTATATCATTAAAATATTGCATAAATTTTAATATTTACAATACAATCATAAGTATAATCATAATTCAAGTCATTAAATTTACTGTTTCATAATATTTTCAATGCATATCTATTACCTATACGTAATATGTATTTACTCATACTAATTGATACTTCTCTGATTATTTACTGCTGTGCTGTCAAGCGACGGTAACTTTAATTAGTATTAATTAATTAATAAATTGATTTATATTGTGCATAAATTCAAATCAGCTAAATCTATTGCGAAGGCAAGTAGGTGATGTACATTTTACATGTCATATATCGATACTATTAAATTGTATAATAGAAAAAGATACCTACTCCATCTCGATAAAAACGTAGTCGACTGTTTTTTCCCTGGATAAAGACATGAGAGTAAAAACATATTTTTTCTAATGACTTTATTCAGGGAGGAGTCAGTCGACTACGTTTGTAAAGTTTGTATGAAGAAAAGAATAGGTATCCTTTCCCTCTAAGGAATCTATTTAGACCTTAAATTACTTAAATCTAAGTGGTGTTTTAATGTGGTCAATATTTTGTACCGGTTGTGGTACTTAGGCCACAGGCACCGAGTCTAATGTACTAAAGTTACTACGCACTAGTAGCACTACGTTTAAGTTAGGGCGCGTTATTGCGCCAACAAGTTTGATTAGTTGGCGTAAGCAGCCGAGTTGGTAATTCTTACACGAAGGATTGTTGTGTTTTCGTATACAGCTTGTGAGCGCTTTCTGTTCATTCATTATGTATGATGATATAATTTTAAGACGGAATTTCGTTGTCGCTTCGATGTAGGTACTATATAATTTTTTTATTGCATTATTTGATTTTTGGATCATTAGGCTTCAAACGACTAAAAATGTCTGTCTGCAAATTAGGTATACTTAGGTATCATTATCTTATAATGTAAAAAAACAGTCCACGAGCGTATGTACAAAAACAAATTACAATAATCTTTCCATTAAGTGAATTAACAATTCTGCAGCTTCTGCAACTACGCAAACTTGTTGACGTAATAATGCGCTTTACATATTATTATGCTTGTTGTCGAGTCAATTAGGCGGTCCACCGTTTCTCCTCTAGTAACATATTCATAGGTCTAGTCTGAAACCGCACAGACTCTGTACTTAGTACTTAGGAAGTCTATTCCTTGGTTATTTTGTTTTCGTTGATAATCATAATCCTTGCATTCTGTTCACAGATTCGTCCCGTCACTCTAGTATACGCTCCGCGCATGCATTACATTTAGTATTTTATTCCCAATACGTCAGTTTCATCATCATTCTTTGGCATTATTTAATGAGCTACATGTTCGGTTGCTTTCATCAATCTAAAGAGTTTTCGTTTCATCAATTTTAGTCCGTTTTTTTAACAATAATATATTGCACAGTCCAATTAATATAATACATATACTTGAATAATTTTGTATTCGTTTCTATTTCTACTTTTTCTAATTTTGTTTACGAGAGTAGCGTTTGAAATTTTAAAATATCAATAATAATCTAGTTGACTGAGTATTTTTATTTATATTAATATAATAATAATGTAGTATATAATAAAATACAGTTTGTGACCTAATCTATTCAGTCAATAAATCGAATCTTGTAATAGCCTCTCTTTTGACTCGCTCGAGTCCGGCGTCTACGGATATTGAAGTCAGAGCTTACATTGGGTCAGTGATAGAAGTCAGTGCTATAGAATGTCGACCAAGTAGGGACTGACTTCAGCCCAATGTAAATGAGCTCTTAGGGGAGGGGTGGCGGTCATGTCATCATCCAGGTACAATTCGATACTAATTCTACACAAAATATTCGCTTCGAGTCAGCCGAAAAGGGAACTAACTACAGCACCACTGTATAGGCACCTGCTAGGTACGATATGGGGTGGTGGCTTACTTCGTGTGACGTCACACATGTGACTCGAGGGGATGGTGTCTCGGCGGCCAAATGCCAGCTTTTAGATCTGGCACTGGAGCTGTAAGATCAGGCGAAGACGTTCGCGTATGCCGCGCACTCCATCCATCCTTATCGAAGTCTTTCGTACCACCAACCGTGTGTCTCCTCTTAATGCCGCGTTCAGGCATGCCGTTCTTACGCTTGAGCTTGGTAGAACGCGCGGTCGGAGTAACTCCTTCGCGTCGTCGGACCACATTCCACTCGCCTTTCTCTAGCTTCGTAAGCCGCTCGCCCTTCGGCAGCGAGTCCGATCGTTGCAGCCGGTCGCGGTCGCGGTCGCGGTCGCGGTCTGAGCGGCAGTTCAGCGACTCGGAGCGAAGGACTCGCGCCTCACTCCGACGAGACGGGGATCTGTTCAAAGATTCTGATCGCTTCAGCTTACAGTCGGAGTCGAGGGGAATGGCCGCGGGTGGCGGGTATAGGACGCGTTCAAGGGTTTTGTCGTTGTCGGGAATGTGGTCGCCGCTCGATGCTTGGGATCGAGTATCGACATCTTTCTCATCGTCTGTGGGCGCTCGGTCCCTATCGCGGGTCGACTTCTTTCCGAGGCAATTCTCCTTTTCAGAATCATCGGCTTCGTCTGTGGAGGGAGCGAGACGGGACGCGGGGAGGCGGGGGCGGGGCGTCGTTGCAGGCTCGGGCCAACGGGCATCCGGTTCGTCACTAGAGGAGGATGAATGTCGGTGATCCCGCGCGAGCCACGCGGCCTTCAGTTCGTGCGCACGCGCCGCCGGAGACACACGTGCGCCGCTCGTGCTCCCACCGTCGGACGACGGGCTCCCCCCTTCCGACTTGGTCTCCGCTTCTCCATCATCCTGGCCCTCGTCCGCGTACGGAATGCTGCCATCGTCCAGAGGTGAAGAGTTGTTCAACGTCCGCAGCTTCTGGTCGAAGGTGCTCGTCAGAGTCGACACGAGATCTCCCGGTCCTGGAAAGATAATCGAGTTAGAGATACGGTCGGGTGCGGAGAGGGAACGACTAAGCGGAGTTAAAGGGCGTCTCGATCGTTAGATGATTTCGGCCGGATGATCTATGAGGAGCGATGAGATATGTATGTACAGCGGATGCGATGATCTTCGAAGCCGTGCGTTCACGGCGACGTTCTAAGCGTTAGTCTGAGTCGATCGTTACAACACTGCATCACACGGTTGCTGCTCTATGACAACGTTACACACACACACACACTCGCCTGACGTGTTAGAACGTCCACACACACACACGCACGCATACCCAATACAACACGCTCACATACTTAACACGACACGCTTACATTCCTATACCTTTTAATGTGGACAAAAGAAAGAGATTGCTGTGTCAACTCTCTGACGTCAGTACTGCACACCTATTGGGGCAATAATGACATCTTTACTGTATTACACGTTTAATATAATGACAAAAGTACAAGAAAATCACTAAGTATCCTCAGAGGAAATGGTTATATCAAGTGTAACTTACCATCGATCGAGAAGTTTGTGAGTGCGTGCGCATGCCGAGAGATATCTTGTCGACTGCGCAGCCCTGACATTAACTCCATTCTAAAAAAAAGAGATAAGTATTAGATAGTACTTGATGAGATGGTGTGTGACTAATCCGTTTGCATTTTTAAATAAATGAAATGAGTCATCAACTTTTGGAACAATCATATAATTCGGCATATTCGTCAATAGACCATTGACTGATAGATGATTCACCCTTGCGGTTTCTCGACACAAAAAATATAAAACGAATAAATTAATGCAGCGGCTGATAAAAAAGACATGGATAGACCAACGTGTATATTGTAGTCATTCTATTTCACGAATAATTTGGATGAGTCATTTTTGAACAGTTTGAGTTTGGTGAAGCTCGTCCGTCAGAGACGAGTTTGAAATGAATCACCGACCATCAGGCTACCTTTCTCCTTCTAGTCTCTAATAGAGACCAGTCCAGTTCTATGCATGTTTGTCAAACTTACGTGTTAACATCATGTCTGATTCTATGTGGTAGGCCATCATAATCTGCGAGTGATGTGGTGAGATGAGGCGGCGGTGACGTCAGGGGCGACGTCGGAGGGGACCCGCCGGGTGACTCCCGCTTCTGTTCCTCCCACTTCTTGTCTACCGAAGGTTTCGAACGCGGCTTCCGCTGGATCTTGCGGTTGGCTGCTGATATTATGGATGAGACTATATCTCGGGTTGATACGTCTTTACCTGGAAGTAGTGAAAAAAACTTGGTGAGGCGTTTGTTGGATTACAGCTTGTATGACCTCCACAGTTAGGAGTTTCCTAAACATCATCTAAAGAAAACGCTCCCATATTCTTGTTTTCGCCCGTAACCTTTGCACTCCGATAATTAAGACATTTGCCATTAGGCATATTAGAATATAGTATTAAATTATAGTTTTATGGGATATTTAAAAAATCTGGTGAAGTTATACCTTCAATTTTCTTAACATTATGTATGAGGAGGTCGCGAGAGGGCGCTGGTGCTGGAGACAGTTCCTCTGCAGACGGAGGAGGGTCCACTGGGGGGTCGCCTTCATCTTCTTCAAAATACCAATCATACTGGAAACAAGATTGTTTTTGTCATCACTTTGTCCAAGTAGGAAGATTTATCCAGCTTGTTCCAGACCTCATTCAAAACTTACATGTGTTAGGAAAGATTCGATAATTCGGCACTGGCTGGACATATCGTTGACCATGGCCAACATATCGTCACTGGCCGCGCGGACCAACGTCGGCCCGAACACGATGGCCAAATTCCGGGCCTCCATCTTGTTGTAAGCGGAGTGTGCAACCACTCGCCGTAAATGCTGGATCAGGTACTTTAGTGTTTCGTAGTGCGCATCGGGAAGGGCGTGGACTAGCCGTCGGAGTTCACGGGCTCTTTCTGGAGACCGGTCAGCGGCTGAAACGGAAAAAAAGGAAATCATGATTACCGATTCGGTAAAAATAATTCAAATCTAGAAGAAGAATAAAGGAGTCCTTGGTGTGAACCAGCTTAATTTCCGCAACTAGACCTCTTAGGTCTTTTTGCGTGATGGTACTCTTAAAGAAAGCCAGCCAAGCTCTTTGAAAACTTTATCAATCATGATTAACTTCTACAAAAACTGGTTTTCCACGATTCGGCTCCCAACAGGATACGCCCTTTTATATGCATTTTTTAAGTCTTGAAATTTCAAGGGAGTGTTCCTACCTATAAAAGCAGGATAAAGATCAGCCGTGAGCAACGGGTCGGGCAGCTTCCTCAGGTAAGCCTTCAGCAAACTGGAGGCAACATGCACGTCCGCCCATCTTGGGTCAGCGGCGAGTGGGGGCTCTCCACTGTCGAGTGCTGCGGCCAGAGCGGAGACTCCGGCAGCGTTGCCTGGTACTCGGTACACGCCCACTGTGCGAAGACCGTATGCCTGTGGAATGTAACGAGGGAGATTGTAAATAGATGACTTTAAAGTTGTTCCTGAGAACTGAATGTGTTCTGACATTAAGGGTCAATTCACACGTACCACAACCACACCAAGTCGCAGCGACAAAATGTGGTCAAGCTGTGGTTACGTGTGAATAGTGTCGCAGCGACTTTTTGCAGTTGCGTTGTGGTACCGACAAAATGTCGATGTGGTGTGGTTGTGGTACGTGTGAATTGACCCTGTCATGTCGTGGCGATGTGGCCGTGGTGCCGCCGCCGGTGGTGGCGTTGCCGTCGCGATGTGGTTGCGATGTGGTCGTATTACACAGGTGGTCGATAAAAAACGGCAAAATGTGGTACGTGTGAATTGTAATATTCATTTTCAATACAAAATATACGCCCGACCACGTGGCGTCGTTGTGGTGTGGTTGTGGCTGTGGCGTGGTTGTGGTACGTGTGAATTGACCCTTACCTAATTTAGTTAATCAGTTGTATGGAATTTGCGAATGAAATATGATAATGGTGAAATGTATTTTTATTTAAAAGTTTACTTTTTTTTGGCTACGCAAAAAATATTACAGAAAGCATTACTGAAAAATTAAAAGATTCTCACTTCGACAGCATTAGCTGGCAACGTGACCGCTTTAGGCACGAGGGGATGTTCCGGATCGGTCGGGCACCGTTCAAGCGGTGCTCCTGACCACCCGGTGACGACTGGCACGGCCGGAGTAGTGGTCCCACCGTGCATACGCCGGAGCTGCTTCGCCATACGACCTTTCCACGTCTTGGTCTTAGGAGATGACGGTAGAATCGGTGTCGGGGGACCTGGTGAAAGAAATACGCCATTAACAAAGACAGTCGTATGATCATGAATCAATTAGTTGGTACTAGTTGCTATCTCTGCTATCTTTAGCAGTGTAGTCGTTAAGCCAAATTAGAGGCCGTTTGGTAATAAAAATTAACCAACACCATACGACCGACGAAAGACGATAAATGTCTTCCTTATTTATTTTTTACTTTTAATACTGCTAACATTGAATTGCAAATCGAATTTTTTGTTGGTTTTAAGGTTGTTTGAGGTAACAGCAACGCGGGCAGAGGGTTACACTTCATATCTTCGCGTTTTCGCGAGAAAGCTCTGTCTACGTGAAAATGAACCACCATTATTGTTGACAATTGTTTGTATCCCACGTAGAATAGGCAGAAGGGAACAAGTTCTTGAAGATTTTCCGAGCATTCACCTTTTACGCTATCCACTTACCAGTTGGCGATCTATTCCTGCCGATCTTTTTGCTGCGTTGTGGTGGTAACGGCGAAGCGCACTCTGGCGCTGTGGCAGTGGGAGGTGCAGACGCCGGCGCGGGTGCAGGGTCTGCCGGAGGAGGCTCCGCGGAATGCCGTCTTAGTGCTGCAAGCCACCTCTGAGCATCTGCTGCTCCTTCAGCCTAGAATGACCAAGTGAAAGGTTCACATAGGTAAGTAAATTTGACGACGTCTCTGGTGCGTCGGGGGAAGGCCTGACTGCAATGCAGAAGGTTGCGGGTGCGATTCCCGCCGTCATCTAGTACCCATAGTACAAGCCTAGTGCTTAGTTTGGGGCTAGATTGCGCAGTGTGGAACGTCGTGAAATGAAAAATAATTGTTAATTTTGGATTTAAAAGGTTGTACGATTGATTTTTGAATTGAATGAGCTTTGGAATGAATTCCTACTCTATATTCGTTGTAGGGTTTTAGAATAAATCCCATTTACCTCGAGTTATTATTTTATACGAAGTAGCTACAGGAGTGCAACTATTTTATGCATCATAATAACAGATTGGGTTAACATACCTATGTAATTGGAGGAATTCTTGACGTGTATAAAAATAATAGTACTACTTAGACACTCATAAATCCGAAGATAAAGAGATTAAACAGATTAAAGACACGATTTCGTGACAAAAAGATAAAGCAAGTCGTTTATTTTGAACCGCATTGGACAGTACCCGAATAATTTCGGCCAACGATACGGTCTTAAAGATAACTTTCACTACTTTCTTGTAATTCGACAATAGAGATACGAGTAGATGTAAGTAGCTCATTGCTGTTTAATTGACTGGTAAACTACATCGTGCGATAATTATTGGTACTTATAGCTCAAGTATTTTCTCTGTAGTTGCAATCTACTTTAGCTACTAGAGCGTATTAATGACATTAACATAAATGAGACATACATATATACAGCGCAAAAACCGTTTTCAAGTTCACCATTTTACTGAGACAGACAAACACACATCTCTCACCCCAAACGCATATACCGTCTCCGTGGCCGTCGAGCTTATATCTATCCTGTCTAAAGAGTAGAAGCATTTTCCTTGAAATGCAGAATAATAAATATCCAACAAAAATAATCATCGCAATCGGTCGAGTCGTCTTCAAGTAATCGATGAACAGACATAAATAAACATACCCATAACCAAATTGAAAACCTCCTCCTTTACTGAAGTGTTAGCTTCGACTTTAGTAAAGGTGTTCGAAGGTTTTAAATCCACTTCAGTAAAGCAACTACTCGGAACAGTCTATCTAATAATTTCAAGCGATCACAACGAAAACAGTCAGCATCTTCTTACCTGAAGAAGCAACTCGGCTCCAGCGGCCGTAGTGACCCTCACTACATGTTTCCGCTTGGTATAGTCATCAGCCAAAGCTGCCAGTGAATAGCGGACGTCCAGCGCGTCTCTCGACCCTGGCTGGGCTTCTGCACCTGAACCGCTCACTGCACCGGGGCTCTGTAACAAATGAAAACCTGGTTAAGTTTGTTTGTGATGTATAATGTCACATATTATGCAGTTCGGCCTTTTCGTATTACACGGTTATTTTAAATTAAACTACGGATACGATGGATTTAATGATACGAAAGTTCCTTCTGTACCTATTCCATTTCAAGTAAGTACGACTTTTCGTGTTATTAGTTGCCAGTTTTTAGGGTTCCGTACCTCAAACGGTAAAGCCCTTATAACATCACTTGTTTGACCGTCTGTCTGTCTGTTTGTTTACAGTTCAATACGACAAGATGTCGTTAATTCTTCAAAGATAAGCTTGAAATATCTCGATAATACTGCACAGTGTTACACCATTGTTCCGTGCGTAGTAAAAATAGACTTTTATGAAGTTGCGTATATCTGGTTGCTAAGCTTGTTAGTTTCCGCAGACGTTCAAATATTTACGTAACTAGAATACCTACAGACTATACATATTATGGAAAACGACAGTAGTCTTCAAGTCTTCAGTCTCTCTAAGTGGTGTCTGTGAAAAGATATGCTCCATCAACAAACAATATAAACAAAGTAGATTAGGTGCGACGTACAAGTAGGTTTCTATGTTTCTGTCTTCCTCGATAAATAAAAACAAACCCACCAGCTTTTTACTTTCAAATAGACTCAATTAACTTGTCGCCATAGGCTGAATAGTGTGGCTTCACGACTAAAACCGAAAGTGTTCGTGGCTTCGTGTTCCTAACCCAACTGTGCGTGCATCGTCACGTCTTTTGAGGGGAAAATCATGTGCAAAATATAGTCATTTCAAACACACGCTTTCTCCGTACCGTGGAAAATTAAACATCTCACGGAAAATGATTTTCGAGACGCCTCAGCGGTGTAGGTACCAAGTTTGTTTTTCTTTTCAGTTTCTAACTCTGAATTCGGAACGCTTTTAGAAAGTTTATTACGATAATAAAACGAAATTAAAGACACGGCCCGCTTTGTTTTTATCGAACGCAGTCTGAGTTAATGCTAAATAACTGCATCGATAACAATCGATAATTAACCGTGTGTTGTTTAACTGCGGTCTGCGACCCACATGCGGTTTCCGTGCATGCAATAACGAAATACTGTCCGTCTGTCCGACGACAACGTTACGAGATCGTAACCTATTCACATCAAATGTAATTAGAGGGTCAGCGTCTCGTCAAAATGGGCACGATGACGTAACATACAGAACATGAACAATGCCCCAAAGTACCTAAACGCCGACGCACAATTAGCGAGATATTAAGTAATGAGGATCTCCTGATTGGACTACCGGCGCGCGGCGGTGATAGTGTAGAAAGTACCTAGTTATTCGAAATTCGAAATTGAAAATCGAATCGAACCTTATAAAAGTGCCCAGAGGCATTTTTATCGATGGCCAGTAATAATATATTAGTTGTGGGTCAATTGCCTAACCTCCCAATAAAGATAATTGCTGGGCGTGCTATGTGACGCGCATTGCTACAGAGAAATTAAGTTTTTATGTTAACGACTGCTTGGCATTGGCCTCGAATTATAAGGACAGTGGGTTTTGAAGACGATCGATGATAAACTACTTATCGAATCGTCTTTTGTTTTTGTGATTACAATTCAAAATACGAGGAGAATTCAAGCATAGCTGGTCTGCTACATGGCGCCGCGGCACTGTGCCAGATTACTTTCCGTGTTATTGTTAGGAAAATTACGTACCTACTTACCTACTAATTATTCGTTTAGTTAAACACTTTAAATTCTTCTGAGTGATTAAAAAAATAAGAACGAAATGTGAATTAGTAAAACTGTTTATCAATGGAGACAATGTTATGGAGATAACACGGTGAACTGATAGAGCTATGAGAACGGAGACAGATCAGAAGGCTCACCAATATATCTGTGTACCACAGAGTCATGTTTTGGCTGAAATCCACAAGCGTCACAGGTGAGACGTGATGGTCATTGTCACATGCTGCCATCGACACTAGCACAATGCGCACAATTCACAACAGACAACGCTGCAATTCACAATTCAAATTGTTCCAGTAAATAAACGCGAATCCACACCCGGGGGCATTGGCCGTAGTATTTTGGCTCTTTCCAAATATCCGGATGAAAATCAACGATGGAAAGATAAAGTTCTACGATATGAAAGCGTCGATAAATCAATCGATCGAAACGTAAAGTGAACGATTGAACCGAGTGGGATAATAAAATACGATGTCAATAAATCGCTGCGGAAGCGAATGCGAGTAGCGAGCGGGCAGCGCACGCGCACGTCCGAAGGACTATGACAAGAAGCTGCGTCTGAGCAGAGAAAGTCATACCGCGCAGACTCCGAGGCGTCTGCCAAATTATTGTCGTTTTCACGGTTTGAAAAATTGATGTTTTCTTCATTGGTACGGGTGGCTAGGAGAATAGAGTTTACTATGGCCTTTTAAAATAAAACTTGTAGATAATAAATAATTATTCAAACGATATTCAATCATTTTTTTCAGTAAGCTTAGAAAGTTTACTTTCTTTTTCTAGTTAGCATTAGTTAAAGATTTCACGGATAATCAATAAACATGGTAAATAGGGACTAATTTTTTGAGTTGCTATTATTATAATGCGAGAGCTAATGGTAAAAAAAACTTTCTTGGTTATTATAAAGCTAATCAGTGTCGATTAAGTCTTACCTAGAAACAATCTTATGGCATTTTCCATTAATCTAACATCTAGACTTGAGAAGCGGGTAAAACGTAGATAAAGATAAAAACAGCAGTTCACAAAGTGATTTATAATTTACGAGAAATCGTGAGTCCCAGACATTCGTGTCGCTAGTTCTGTCGATGTTCCACGTGGAAATCTCGATTTGTCATGCTTTTCCTCCTACCATTCCTCAGGGCTGTCAACGTTTCCAAGGATTACAATTTCCTCATGTTTCATCCCCATTAACGTCACATTAATATGTCAATTACCTACCGCGGTGTTCCACGAAGTTCGTAGGTAATTTTTCAAGAAATTTCGTTCCAGAATATAATATTTCTGTCAACGCGCGTATTTACATAAGCCATTCGCTCATTGCACTCAGCGACAACCCTTCCATTTTTAGGGTTTCGTACCCAAAGGGTAATATAATAACGGCATCTTTTACCAAGACTCCACTCTCCGTCCGTCCGTCTATCACCAGATTGTCTCATGAACCGTAATAGCTACACATGTTGATTGCAACAACCGTGATTTTTTGTGATAATCACGGTTGTTGTAATGTTGATTTTTGTGATAATGATACGGAACCCTTCATGCTCGAACCCGACTCGCATTTGCCCGGCTCTTTCATCGACTTGTCATTGACCTCACAAACGTTTTCACACTTTTTTCTTCGGTTCTTTGGAAACGTTACAATTTAGTTACTCGTATTCGTATTATCAACTGAGAAACAAATCTGTGAGTTTATTAAACTCTAAAAGAACAGGCTAGCTATAATTAATTCATGTTAACGTAAGCTTTTACATAAATAATGTAATGGTATTCGATTATCGAAATAGGTCACTAAATTATTCAATAGACCATTGACGTAATAGAAAATAACATTTGCTATTTGGCGAATAGGAATTTTACAAGGATCAATTCCCGACCGCAGTTGGGACGATGATTGATGAGGGATCAGTACAGTCTGTTCTATTAATGATAAGGGTGTTAAAAAAAAGGAAACTCTCTATTAAGAAGACGCCGTTGCTAATTTGGCATATAAAACCGTTTTCGAACCTACGATGTTAGGGTTTCGTAGTCAACACGAAACCCTTATAGTTTCGTCATGTTTTTAATTACCCTATATTGTCCTACTGCAGGGCAAAGATCAAGATTCATCAAATGCATCCATCAGATTGTCACGCAATCTCTTACCTCTTTTAAGAGAACTACTAGCAGCGTAGGTACTTTCCAAACAACGAGGACAAAAAGATAAACCTCTTCTCCATCCCTTCAAGTTAGGTACCTATCTGATGTCGGTACTTTTGTGTGATTTAATTACCTTATAGAGAACTATATGCTTAAGATTTTTGATGAAATAAGTAAAATTGTAGGTCTAGTTTTTTGAGATACCCATAGGTAGGTACTTACATAAAAAAACTGGAAACTGAAAATGGGTCGAAAGGAGGTTATTCTTTTAGTATGAAGAGTCATGTATCAAATAGCCCCTTAACATGCGGATTTTTTAAAAATAAATAGGAAATGGCCACTCTTGTTGTGAATATTCATATTTTAGATTAGCTTCCTTTATCGATAACAAATTTTACCTGGCAGTTTTGGGTGACTAAGTTTTTAAGTTTATCGGCGATGAGTCAACATCATAAGAAGGCGCCAAGAAATAGGTCACAAGTAGAGCCTTAGTATTTGGTACCTAATGAATCAGACTTACGTAATCTCGAAAGCCAGACAGTACTTGACTTTTAAGAGGGCTATTTCGAAGTGATCGTTGAAGATAGCAGATATTAGGCAATTAATATCTCGGTCTTATGTAAATTTTCAAGTTAGTCATACATAAGTCCCAAGTTAGAATAGGAAATAATATTTCACAGACAGAGAATTTCGTCATTTAACAGAGTTGAATGATTTTAATGTATCGAAATGAGTCATCGAGTCTCAAGGTTGTCAGAATTTGTTGATAAACGTAAGCGTGTGAAAATGATAATGTTCAAAACGACTTTCATGAACGCAATAACGATTTAAACTTTTCTCTTGACATCCTGTCATTTTCATATTAACAGCCGTGCCTAATGCCGTATCCGGCGATTTGTTTGTTGACTAGTGGACGCGGTTAGCTCGGATTTTACACTCGCAGCTTCACGCTGACAATTTTCTGCCCAATTAAGTAATAAAGCTAATTTTATGTTCATTTCCACTACATCACCGTACATACGAATCTGTAAGCCACAGAACTCGTTTTATAATAACGATATAATACATATATCGATTAATTTCTTCCGTTAAAACATAAAATAAAATCATAATTAGGGTTGTAATGTAAGAAACTGGATCAGTGTAAACAGTGAATGAGCTCATTTCGAATGTAACAGATAAACGTTACGTTGAATTAGGTACGGAGGTACGGTACGGACGTCATACGCGCATTTGGGTCAGCTTGCACATATACCCATGTTTTATAACCTATTTTATTCTAATAATATCGTTTTTGTTGCAAAGTAGATCAGATATGTTTACGGTTCAAAAGCGAATTTAATTTTGGCAGCCCTAGTGCAGACCTTGAAACTTCATTCATATTTTCGTTCATGATTTAGACAATGAAATTTATGGAATACGTTACGAGAAATTTTCATTAAATCAATGTCACAATATGTGGAGCAATAGGGATATTTACAAAACCCAGAATCCACAATAAACAAATAGCAATTTACACTATTAATCTCAAAATGAAAACGCTACTACGTTTAGTAAGTAGGTAGGATATATCTGGAAATAAATAAAATATGTTAAATTATTGTTAGGATGAAATCATCAATATACAATCGTTAAATATTAAAAGAGTTAATGATGATGATGAACTAGTTAACTTTACCAGATAAATATTTCGCAGTAGACATTCAGCTAAAAAGTTTATAGTTCACGAGAACATCGCGATAGCGGCTACTTTTAAAGTTTAATAAAAATATTTCGTAACATAAACCTGACCGTAATAGACTGAGATAAGCACCGGCTAGTCTGCTACTTTATTGTTTCCCTCAAAATGATGTTTTAGAATAGCATAAAATGCTTTGATCATGAAACTAAAATAAACACATACTCTGGGTAATCGAATCGAGAGCATAATGAGAATAATTTATTTAGATAAACGGTCTCGATCTAAACATCTGTTTACATCAGAAATATAATCATAATCAAAGAACTTCTGGTTATACAAATTTGATGTGCTCCAATGAGATTCCAATTCGGACACTGAACCTGTTACCAACTATTTCTATGCGTTATATATTTCAAATTAAAAATAACAAACAAAAAATTCAAAGTCATTATGCAGTTTCAAATCTAATTCCAGACTGGAAGTGGTTTACCAAGTTACTTTTTAGGTACTAGTTGCGTATCGCGGATTGATCCCCGTAAGTCCTGATCCCGTGGGAATATCGGTATCCAAAATAGCCTATGTTACTCCTTACTAATGTTAGCTATCTACTGGTGAAAGAATATTTGAATTCGGTCCGGTAGGTTTGGTCGATTTGTAAACAAACCAATTTCCCTCTTTATAATAAAAATATGGATATCCTTAGTATGCCTTTATAATATTGGGTATAATAATATAGAAAATCTCCTAGTGCTGCAAAGCTCATTTTCCTTCAAGAAGTTATCTTGACACGAAAACCCATTGGTCCATCACGACCACGCATGATCGGCTACACCGTGGAAAGCATGTCTTCTGATGTCTTCATTGTAGAGAAGTGTAAACATGTGAGAGATGGGGTTAATAGTGCGTGACCAACGGTTACTTACTCATGTAGCTTAATAATTGATGTGTCTGTTAATTTGATTTCGGAGCGATTAAATTTCAGAAGGATACGCTCTACTGATTTTATTTGGGTTATTTTACTTGTAATCTTTTATTGAGACGTTTATGTTTGCAATTATATTAACTGTTATGATTGTGTATGAAGCTATGTATGAAATATTTGAAGTATTGATAATGTTTTATTAATTAACAGTCTTTTCCGGTTAATTTGATTTGTTTTTCAATCTTTTTTGGGTTCCGTGCCTCAAAAGGTAAAAAAAACCTTTTAAGATCACTTAGTTGTCCGTCTGTCTATGTGTGTCATCCATCACTGATTATCTCAGGAACGGGTGGTTTATGGTCCATATTAGGTGTATAAAAATCAAGGTTAGTAAAACCAATTCGTTTAGCATGTATTTATTAAAAATCTTTATTTCTTAAATTGTTTTGGTAGAGCAAAATGCAGTAAAAAAATGTTGCTTCATCTTGGAAATATTTATGAGACATTCGGGGAAAAGTCGATTCTTGCAGCGTTTATT
This sequence comes from Idaea biselata, assembly GCA_958496205.1. Lineage (NCBI taxonomy): Eukaryota > Metazoa > Arthropoda > Insecta > Lepidoptera > Geometridae > Idaea > Idaea biselata. The sequence continues at coordinate 12,593,858 of OY292398.1, forward strand.
AATTTGTCTATTTGATAAATATCTATATTACGATTTTTTTCTAAAGAATCCAATTGAAAAGACTAATATTTTCGTGTTTTTTGGTGTGTTGATTTGCACACGTTACTTTTAACAAAACGCCGAAACATTCGAATGTTTGTTATCATTATCAGAACAAAATCTTGCTAAGAATGCAGTCCCGAAAACCGTCTTAGGGGTAAACAAAACAGGGGTATAACGGTCCTAATTGATTTTCGATTTGTAGTCGAATAACTATGCGGTGATGGAATTCGAGATAGTACGGGAGCTTCGGAGTGAAGTCTTGTTATGTCTAGCGACTGCGATTGGAACCGTTCTGTCGGCTTGTCGATAGGCGAAATCATTCATCTAAGCATTACATTCTGTGATGCTGAACGATAAATCGCACCACCAGCACCATTGTTTATGCAACTTTTATTATAAATAGATATTTGTAATAGATGCATAAATAAGACAAGAGACAATAGTATTAGTTCCTTACATAATAATTTCAGTATCGTACATGATTCACGGAACGCCCTGAACGGCGTGTAATGAGGTGCAATTACATAGAAAGTCAACAATTGGCTAATGTTGTCTACCCACTCGTCCATTCATCGATGCGGAAACACCAGGATGCGCAGGCGGCGATGTCTAAACCTGACTGTGTCTGAACTACTTGCCTTAATAAGCAGATAATAGATGGTATGTAAACTTTTTAAACTAACACGATTGGAACTCAAACGGTCTTGGTCGCGAGGGGAGGGGGTTGGCCCGTTGTAACATGGTCGAAACGTCGAGGTAAGAAAATTAAAAAGTAAAAATCACGCAATTAAGACACGCGAAAAATAAAATTATAGATAATTACTCAGGTTGAATGTAGCTTTCTAATGGTGAAAGAATTTTTGAAATCGGTCCAGTAGTTTCGGAGATTACCCCCAATATACATACATGTTACAAACGTTACCTCTTTATAATATTAGTATAGATATGTGTTTTCATGGTTAGTAAAGGAATTTACCATAAAATAAAATGTACGTATGACGAATTGATCATAAGCTAAAAGTGTTAAAGCCAAGAGTTCCAACGGTTACCGTAAAACGATCTGCAGTGGGTAGTAGGTATCAACTAGTGTCGCTAGAACGAAGTGGTTAGTAACTTATCGGTAGTGGCAACCAAAATAGCTTTATTGACGTTGTTCATGTAAATCTCAAACACCTACAATTGACGTTGTTATTCAAAATAGACAAAGGCTATTTGAAATAGACGACACGGTCAAGTACGACTAGACTGCATTCGGCTATTTATAATGTAGATCACGATATAGACTCTGAGGCAACGTCAATAAAAATATATGTCAACCACTGTTAGCTCCGTTGCCTATTACGAAAGATTTAATCCCGAAGAAATTCCATATGAATCGATAAAATTACAAGTCACTGCTAGGTATGATAGTTCGTCGACCCCGGCAGTGCGGCGCAATGCGCTTTGCGATGTGCGTGCGCGCATAGACAAGTGATTGTAAGATCAGCTATTGACAGTAAACAGCGCAGTAACTTGCGATTGATACTTATTCCAGCTATTGCCTTCGATAGAAATATCTCTAAGAAAGCTGAAGAAAACATTAAGGGCATATAAGTACGTACAAATGACAATTTATTCTGCCATAGTCTTTACTAATGGCAATTATATTATGGAAAGTAAAACAACGATAAAGTGTTGAGGCGACATTTTGCAATAGCTTTCTAATGTTAATTTACCTAGAGAAAATATATAGCCTTATTTACTAACGTAGTTTAGCTTTACAAAAGTTTCTAAAATGTTTCGATTTCCAAGAAGTCAGATTGCAATTGCATTTAATCATAATATAGGTTTTATTAAAGTTCAATAAAAGCTTGTTGGAGTCATGTCGAGTAATTACAAAGTTGGCGAGGTTACTTGCGTTTCTGCGAAACGAGACACTCGGTCTGCGCTCGCGCAGGCCATGTGGCGCACTTGCTGCGTTGCCTTATTTGACTCTATGCAATTAACGAGTGTACTGTATCGAGCATTAAATGTGCAACATGATGTTATTAAATCTTGGAATATTGATCTCTAACAAAATTTAATAGTTTAACTGTATTCTAAAACAGTTCTATATACTCAGTGGACTACCATTTGACACATAAAACTCAATAAGGTACCTACGTAGTTCTTTCGATATCTCAATGTCATACTTCATGGATGGGTTCCACAATCATGAAGTCCGACAAATTGACAGTTCGATAATTGGATGCTTTGTGTCAAATCTTCAATTACTGAGTGAACAAAATGCTTCAAATCAAGCACATGCTGTTGTTTTGAAAAAAAAAGTAGATCAAACTTAGACCAAGTTTGATCTACTTTTCAATTCTTCTGCCAATTCGTGTATTTAAAATACGAATAAGATAAATAAATAATTGGTTGTTAAAATCTAAGATCAAACTGAATCTAAATGTCATATTATAGATCCACTTTTACTGCTAATAACTAGGGAAATCAGAATTGCCTTCTAAACTTATATTTTCTTCGCCTAACCTTAAGAAGTTACTAACAAGCAAGAACCAAATTGATTTTCGGTGGCGATCAACGATAATTACTAGTTATTATCGGTCACTATTTCAAAACGTTACTTTTTGATTCTAACTGGCCTTTGAAGGTTGGGCAAGTCGGTTAGGATAGACTCTGTAATACATAGTTATGTTTCTACATCCCATTATTTACACGAGTAGTCAACTGTGGAATAACTGTTAAGAAATAATTGTTTATATGTGCGTGAACTTAATGGTACGTAAGTATGTAGGTCTAACTCAAGTCTACCTGCAAGTTGTTAGATATCTACTGTGATTGTTGCGCTGATAACTGTGAAATTAGTAGTATTGTATGATGGGACCCATATCGTTCAAAACATAGTATACTTTATCCCCATTAATAACCCGATGGGCATTCCTCGCTATGAAAGGAAACTTCTGCCCGATGAAAGAATTCTTCAATTAAATTCATCGTAAAATTTTAACATCTAATGTACGACCTATCGACCACGGAACCAATTTTAATAGGTAGGTAATAAGGCTAATAAGCAAATGCAAGTTAATATTAAGAACGCATTTGCTACGGCAAAAGACATTCGCTAGCTATGATTAAAAGCGTAGAAATTGAATAAAAACATGTAATTTAAAACTAAAACGGTTCTTAACATCTGTAATGGTTTGTAACAAGCTAGGTTTCCTTGTACAGGGAGAGCGGCATTTCTTCTTAGAATCCAGCACACATGTTCACGATCTTACAACTGGCAGACAGACAGACGCTTGTATAATGTAAAATAGGTATAGTTAGGTACCGATCTGATACGTAGATATGTCAAACTATGTAGATTAAGCGACCTATAAACGCAAATGTAGGTAATTCATGCTTTTTATGTTAGATATTGCCGATCATAAATACCGTGTTCTAGCGCTGTAAATCAATTTTCACTTTAATGGATTGAAAGTTTTATCATTTTGTAAATCGTCGATCTATGCATATTGAATACTTAAATACCCGCTACTAGCTCGTCGTACTAGTTGCACTAATAGCGGATAAAATACTAAAACAACTTCATGTTTAGTTACGCTTGGCCTGGTACGGGCGACTGCACTGTATACAATAATACATATCTAAAAATTTAAAATCGATAATAACTTATTTTAATCAAATATCAAAGCGACTATTGGGTCAATGGCACTCTCCTAACCCATCGTAAACTATGATATTTTCGAAATCCCTGGAATAGTTGTGAGTTAAGAAACCACTGTCGTATGCCAAAGAAGAGCTATAAAATGTAGATATGTAATGCAATGTGACGGGATGACGGACGTTTTGTTTACGAGGATCGGCGCCGTTATTACGAAACAAAATTTAAAAGAAATAGTGAAGCCATAGTGGCCATCGTGGCGTAACCCACGTACACAATACATATAATGGTCCTGCATAATATATAATCCATCGTATGTCGTTACTTTACGATAAATTTCCCTTCCAATTAGCCGGCAATATTCATCATTACTACTCAAAATACAATAGGTACATAGACTTAAAAAAATAGTCTTTTTTTAATATTAAAAAAAAGACGGGCCGAGTTACTTCCGCGCTTATTATGTTAGTAAAGATTATTATAGTGTAGATTATTGCTCCGGTTCCACCATAGTTCAACATAGGCGACAATTTGAATAACATGATCACTGCAAAATTCCGTTCTGAAGATAGGTACACTAGATTACTGACGATACAAAACTATCTGTGAATTATTTTATTGAATAAACATATTTGGAGTTTGAGTTTGAGTCTGACAGTCTATCAGAAAATATCCCACCTACTTTGTTGGCTTTGATGACATGCTCTTCAGCGACGCCTGTCTGCAAAGCCTAAACATAACCATAATGTTGCATAAACAAATATTACATCTTCAATAATCAGACAAAAGTGAGCCAACAAATTTTTAGGAGGGATATTTCCTGTTAGATCCGCTTTTGTAGTCTATTTTGAGTAGTAACGATGAATATTACCGGCTAATTGGAAGGGAAATTCGTCGTAAAGTAACGACATACTACAAACACTACTATTTCTTGGTATTTCTCCAAAAAAGTGTCTCCGCTCCGATATTTGAAAGAGTAGGTAGGTACCTACGTCACGTAGGTAACTGCTAAAATACTGCCCGGTCATTTAGTACGAGAATAATCCAACAATAATAATCCTGAAATAGATTTAATTGAGAATTCGTGCTTTAATATAATTTGAATTTTTGTTAAACGATGCAGAAGTAAGCGTTGCCACTCGCCAGGTTTCTACACCATGCACGTACACCTATGCGCAATTATTATAATCGCAATTTTCAATACTTCCAATTGCGATGTTAGGCTAAAGTTACAATGTTTTCATAATCATATGCCTTCGTTATGACCTCATTATTACCTACTTTCAACAATAAAGTTTTTAGTATCTAATAGAAACTATACGACTTGGTTTAATAAACTTGTTCGCGTAACGAATGAATTTATAACAAGAAATGACACAGAAAACAGCTGTAATTGATTTGCGATTCGACACTTCAATATGTTGTGGTACAAACGGCGCGGGCGCAGCATACTGTCATTAAACCCTGTTATGAAATCTCTACACAGCGACGCAACGTACATTTTAAGACATAAGTCATACTCATAACAAATACCTAATGTAATAATACATTTCATAATAAGATTCTAACACATATGGGCAAAAGTAATCATTTTGTTACAAAAACCATAACAATATAGTTATCAAAACTCTATTATGGTTTTAAATTGATGATAATTCCCGAATTGGATGCACGTGAATTTGAATAAAGGGTTTCTTTCTGAGACCTGTTTAAAATATATGCATTTTTATTAAAGCAGTTCGAGTCTGTATTAAATATTTGGTTGGAATTTAACAATATATTTTGTTTAAATGGCAGCTCAAGGATGCAAGCCGATTGCGTGGCTAAGGTTCGATTTGCAGGTGGATCACGCGCGATCGCCGACACCATGGCGTCATATCCTCCGCTGAATTGGACACGATAATTAATAAAAGAAGTGCGCACGCGCAATACTATGTTCGGCAATGTGCGACCATTTGTCGCATTGTTGTCGTTTTTGACCAATCGTCACTAAAAGTTCATTATTCGTCAATTCTAAGTCTTCAAATACTTCCAAATTGAGGCTTGAATCACTAATGAATCAGAACTGAACATTACAATGCACTAAATACCTGAGCCTTTATAATTCCCAAAGATAAGCAAGTCAATGAAAAATACCGATTGTATGATAACGACTAGCCAAATTAACCTTTGGTATCTGGCTTGAAACAATTAAAAAGATAAGCTTTAAGTTCATATCTGTAGTACTACTAACTGAAAATCATGTGGGTTAAGCTTTTCGCCTAAGCGCGGGATGGCAACTTAACCAAGCTGCGAGTACCTTGTTGTTATGGTAATCTTTGTTTCAAGGGCTTGCATTGTCGAATGTATACAGCATCGCATCAACCGATTCTGGCATATTGACAGGTACGATGTTATCGGAGCTGTCATCTCTGGCCCATTGCAAGTTATAGACATGTGGCCTTAGCAGGCTTACCGAGGCCAAGTCGCTCAACCTTTGCTTCATACCTACACGCGGCGAATATAATGACGACTGCTGAAGTATACAAACAGGTTCAAGGCTCGATGTGGGAATCTCATGTTGATTTGTTTTCGTGATATGGAAGATATTTCCCGGAGTAAAACACACTTTCAATTCCTTTTAAATTTGACTTACCAAACAAGGGACATATGAAAAGTTCGTTTCAATGGTGATGAAGACATAAATGTTGAACTTGTGTTATTGACTCTGTGTCCCACCTAGCGTTACTAGGAAATCTGGGATTTCTGCGTCGTGAACTAGATAAAGTTCTACTGGGCTGAACCCTTAGATTGCTCACATACCCTGTTTTGTAACTGTATACCAATAATGCTGTAATAAGAGTTCCTCTTGATGGTATCTCGTAAACAAATTAATTTGTAACTACATGCCCAAGAATTATTTTGCAGCCATATCAAATTAGATTCCTGCAACACAGGCCTGACCTAGTGCGGGGTCTAGGTACTGATGTAACTTACACTGCATGACCTTTTTATGGCAATAAATATTTGTAGTTTTTTTGTTACCTACGTTAGGTATATTGTTTTGAGTTATTGCACGAAGTTCGATCACGATTTTGATTAGAATTTCGAAATGCATGATTGATTTACAAAATGAATAATTTAGGTGCAAAGGCATATTATTTTGTGGTGTTAAACTATCCTTCCTCTTAATTAGTTACGCAAGGAACCGTGAGTAAGCGAATTGCCTTCAAATGAACAAGTCTACGCGGTTAATGGTCTTCTAAAGTTACCTACAGCTCCTAAATGTATTGGGCTTAAAGATGGATTATCATAGACATTACAGGGCGACGACCCTGTAAAAGTTTTAGGCTGATTTTCGGAATATTTTGGTCCTGAAAAGACTCCTTTGAAGACGGGAAATTGAAAATGTTCAATAGAAATATTACTTACAGCTACTTAGGTAATGGGATCTCTTTCAATGGTGATTAACCTCAAAGATTTTATATTTGAATACTGTCTGTAGATAGAGAAAGGGAAATGTTGGTTGTCGACCTTTTCCAGCTTCTATTTTTCAATTAAAGTATATTTATAAGACGTCAATCATAGTGCAAAAAAATACCGACTCATTCTAAAATTAAGTTAAATACTAAAGATTTTTTACAGAATCATTCTACGCATATACCGATTTCAAAAATATGTAATTAAAGATAGTAAATGTTTAATTCCCAATAATTAAACATTAGGTAACGTCTCAAGGGCTGTTTGCATAACTTTTAATGATATCTTGAACATCATCATATGTGTGTACGTGAAGAATAAAGGTATGGCACATGCATGAGCCTTGCGCCACTCCGCGTCAATTGGTCCGTGATAATCGAGGAGCAAACCGCGCTAACCGTGTCTTGTGTAACCGACCTTTAAATTATAGGGCTGCCATTATTGTTGAAAAAAGAAAGTTAAACATCATGCAACATTACCATATTGAGTTCCAAGTTCTTATTGTAAGAACAGAAGAGGTGGATAATTGAATACGAAGACAAATAGTATCTTATTTTCCCCATACATTTATGGAAAAGCTCTAGTTTTGTAATCATTTCGTGTGATTCAATTTCGAATGAAAGAAAAAGCGTTTAACATTTTCTACAACGCAGAAAAATCATCTTACCGGGTTTTACTTAAAAATTACGCGACCCGAGAAAGACCCGAGAAAATATAAAATTATGATTTCCAATCGTGTTAGTTTAAAAGTTTTTAATCATCTTATATCTGGATTAATTCAGTTACTTTAAAGGATTACTTATGATTTATTAAAATCTTCTTTTTCGTATAGTGGTGTGACTCACCTAGTGTTAGAGTTTCAGGTCGCCCTAAGGCCTCTAGTCTACAGACATCTTGGCCTCTTTAAGTACTGGGTAGATATACTCAACTATTTACAGGAATATAATCTTTTAGGTACGCTTTGATATAAGCAAATACTTTGTAAAGGTGAAGTATTTACGGCATGAAGCTAAGTGGACCACGATAGCAACCCTAATGAACTAGGCAAAGAAAACCGCAACGTCTAGAAATCGCGGACATAACGTATCAAGTGGCCCCGCTCTATGGAACATTTAGAATCGAATAAAACAGTTATTTAGGAGATCATTCATCTATCACCGCAGAAGAGATTACGTACGCACACGCGACGAATTGAAAGATGCGTGATGAAAACCGAAATCATGCTTAGCATTAAACAAAGATAGTCGAAAGTGAAACTGACTAATCGAATCATTCTTTTTAAACTTACATGATTTCTGGAGAGGTACTTTGATTCTACGAACAAAAGAAAGAAAATCTGTCATTCTTCTGTCCGAAAATAAAATTATCGGATGGATGACAAATTTTGTTTCTTTCATAGAATAATTTATTAAAGTACCCTTTCTGTCCTTTATCAACCAACGCGATCTAGATCCGTATTATTGGTAAATGCAGTTTTTCGAAACCATTTGAAAGTTGAAAGAAAAGAAATCACATAAAATTTCGGCGATATCAACCGATAGAAAGTTTTTAAGACGTTCTTTAAAACACCATTTAACATTAAATTTGTTACAATTTCCGACCACCTCACGAAACAAGTATTTTTTTGGCAGATAAAAACTAACTTTGATTGAGAATATTATTAAAATTACTTTTATAACAAAACACTGATTTTCATAAATTATGATACTTTCAGTTAATAACACTCAAAATAATTGACAATCCAATCGCATTTTTTTTAACCATTCTTAGTTAATTAATTGTAGAGAACAGCTATCGTACGCGTACACTGAGAAACAATCAAATTAAATTTAACTTAAAACATTCTACTAAATATGTAATTTCGGGGTGAAAAATGCATAAAAATCTGAATGACGTCATCAGTGTCAACGTTTATAAAATCACTAATAATTAAGTAATTACCGAACGGATATCATGGCGAGGAAGCGAGGGGCAGTCTGGTGGAAAACCAATGTTATCGCAGGAAATTTACGTACTCGTATACCTACATATACATTTTAAAAGTAGAGGTTATGTTTAAAAGGATTGGTCAAGAATAAAGCGGCAAGATATAAAAAAGTACAGATATTTTACAAGGAGCAGTTCTTCATCAAAAATTCTCCCGTGACAGGATTCGAACCTCGAACCTGTGCCCCTCGCTTGCCGGGCGAGTGCGTTAACCACAGTGGCACGGGAGAAACTATTATAATTTCTAATTGGGTAGTTACCAAAGAAAACATAATAAGAATTCAAGAAAACGATCATTTATCCGACACAATAAATTTAAAGATTGGTATAAAGAAAGGTGGAAATGTACGCTGTGGTAACTGGTAACACAGGACCTAGAATTTTCATAGATATTTGAATAGATTTGCAAATTCTCTTTATCAGCTTCGTTATATTTAAGTACTAATAATTCGTTCTGTCTTCGTTTTTTAAACAAAAATGACATAAAATAATGTATTATTGGGATTTTAAACAGCTTATGGCCAAACGAGCCATTCTTTTTTCCTATCCGGGCTAAAACAAATTTTCGAACCTAATCTTTTTTCCTCAAAAACAGGATCAAAGCTAACAAAAGATACTTTGAAGTCGAAATACTGATATTTTTGAAATCTATCGAATGTAGGTAGGTACCTCAAGTCTCAACAAATAACTGAATACAAACCAATATGGTATTCGGAGAATCATTTTTTGGGCTTTCTCAAACAGTTTTATCGAAGTTAGTAAATATTAGATACATTTGCAGCTTTGAATAAATATGTTATGGAATTTTGTTATTTACATTGCTTTAAAGTAAGTTATTGATTTAGTAACTGTATCTATATGTTATGTATATATTATGTACCTACAAAACTAAAAAGGTTTCAATGTAAAAAAAACCTTATAGTAAAATAAACATTCGTTTTACATTACTTATTTATAAACGATGAATAAGTTTATCTAACGTTTGTTACTGGCTGCTAACTTTGTCTGCTAAAAATACAAACGATACATGGTTTATGCAGCTGTTTATGAGTAATGGGGTAAATATTTACCTGGCTTATTAATAAATTATGTTTATTATGCTAGCAATCAACTAACCAATTAACAATAAAAGTAAGCTATTTTTTTCACAGTCGCAACCACAAAATGACAAACTCGATTACAATAAATGAAAACAAAAGACACCCACGCTAACCCTGACATTAGAACAACATAAAGTAACATGCATGAAATTCTCACATAAGTATAATACAACCTCGATTGTTTACCAGATAAATGATGGTTGATGCCGAGAAGCTATTGTTCCGATACAATTTACCAACTGCTTTCACTTTTAGATCGATTTAAAAATGGAAAACCACGTAGGTATCTAGTTATCTACGCATATTTCTACGAAAACTATTTCAGTAGCTAACGTTAAGTAAATACTTTAAGAAATGTGTATTTACGGTACCGAGATTAATCGTTTTACGAACCATGTAAATACAACCGAAGGATACTGAAAAATGATAAATTGGACGTCAGTTTCCGCGGTCGCTTACGGAATTTAATAATTACACGGTGTGTCTGAAATGATAAACATTTTCTAAACGAACCTTGACATATTAGTTTTCATGAGGCGTGGGAGTCTATTTATTTATAAACACTTGGATTAAAATTTACGAGCTCGCTTTAACAAAACTATAGGAATGTATAGATGTCACAGCGTAAGCGGTTACATTGAGACCGGAGAATATAAAAATGATAGTGCAAGAGACGGCATCTAAATTATTAAAGAAGCTAATCGTAGCGAACCTAACTTTAAAAAGTCACATTGACGTTTTGAAAAGCGGTTGCTATAGGAAATTGTTTGTAAATAAGTTTGTTGCGGCTTTCCAAACATTATTTTAAATATAAATCTCCTTACTGATATACCTACGATGATTAACAGCTGCATAGACTGTGTATTGTTTGGCTTTTATTGTGACATAAGTTTCCAAAATTGATAGATAGAAACAAACGCTACGTAGACATAGATACCTGAAATTAGTGTTAAGAGTGTGTTCTTTATTTTAATGACGGAATCGGAACTTACGCGTCTAAAACCGCGAGACTTAGCCTAGTATCATTATATAATTCAAGTGTTAAAGATAAATAAAGTAGGATTGAAAAAATAAGTTCAATGTTAACGTAGGTACTATTTTATCATTGACTGTTAATCGAAGCCTTTACTCAAAGCTTACATCATACAATTTTTGCAAACCACCATGATTAAAGCTTTACATTCGAGGTAATTTAAAAACAGTAAAAACATATCATTTGATCATAATTTAATGAAATGTGTTGACATTAAAATTAACCGCACGGTAACTAACCATGACAATTTTGACAGTGACATTAAATACCTACCTACCTGTCGCGATAATTCCGCAAATTACGTAAATCCGTAGGTCGGAAGGGAACCTGTTCGGTGCGCCCGCGCATCTAGACCTGTTCTCTTGCTCTGAGCAAGGTCTCGCCATAGACCCGCCGATTTAATGCGATAATATCGGCTATCGAAGGAAAACTTTCTCATTATCAACCATAAAACCTTTAATGGAAATTGATTGCCAGATCTTTTAACTCCGCAACTGTTTGATAAATAATCAAGGCAGCAAGTTGTTACATTAACGCAACGTATCGAATAAATAAAAATACGTAATTAATTAAAGAAAGATTCATATCAGTATCTGTTTATATCATAAGCGAATAATCGTTTTATCTAATTACAATATTATGATTCCTAAGATTTCTTATTCAATCGCGATCTGGTTTGAGAGAGGACGTTACCCTCTTACAACCCGTTTTATATTATATATTTTTATACGATAGGTAGGTATACAAATAATAAAAAAACATAAAACGCTTGTCCTGTCTTTATGTTCGACGAGTTATCGCGACTCGGTGAGGCTGTAAATAAGAAAATATACGGCCACATCTGTTACATTTATTTAGTAGTTAGCGTGTTGTACCTATCTATAAAGGGAATCTCCTACATTGTACAAAACGTTTACTGGGATAGGTATTACTTCTTTATTGCACTTTTTCACATGTAAAGCCAGTGCAGCCACAGCATGTCATCCTTCGCTATAACTCACTCTACATATGTAAGGCACGTTAAGCAGTCGGTCCCTGTTGTTATCTCTGGTAGCAGTCGTTAGGTCAAGTTAGAGGCCTTAGGGCGACCTAAAATCTGTTGCACTAGTTGAGCCATACTACCATACGAAAAGAAGAACTCTTCCTCTGTTTCCAGTCAACTTCCCGTTCATAATTTACTCACCTACATAGAGTCTATATTTATTTTGTCTCTTAAATGTATGTTAAGGATTTTTTTGAATAAAAAGTTATTCTGTTGGAACTAAGAATTGGGCAAGAATGCTAATTTGCACGAAATTCACGCTTACAAAGAATTTTCAGTACCTACTTACCTACCTCTATTACTAACAAACTGAAGTAAAAAAACGGTTCTAACTTAATCGATAAGTGTTAAAAATAAAGGAAACTGGTCGGACCTGTGCTTTATCAGTAAATTCAATAGCCGTATCGAATAATTTAGCATTTAGCAAACACGTTTATTAGTTGATTACTGTATAAGTTGATGCGACGTGGGCGTCTTTAACTTTAGATTATTATAATCAAGTAATTAGCCTGTAGTTAATATTGCGCCTACCAATTTGCGAGATACTAAAGATAATATTTCGAATAGACTGATAATAAAATTCACCTACGCAAACCGAAGTTACTTTTGACATAACAGCTTAGTAAGCAATGCTTTAGATTTTTCTTCGGTTTTCGCGATGTTAGATTGTAAAGATCTCGAAACGTTGAGCATTGAATCAATGTTAAAGTAATAAACACCACGCAATTTAAACCGAAAAATCAGTTTAATTTCAAGCAACGCTTTTTCACCTTTGAAGTTTTCAGATTTCAATTAAAATTAAAGACATTTTCTCAACGTTTTAACGTAGATTTTAATAATGTCATCACAGAACTTGGATTTTTAATAGCAAAAGCCCTTCAAGTTTCTCGTCAATTGACCTCCGGGTGTCGGAAACGACACAAGCATATTGCGTGATACTCACGCACAATCATAGGGACAGATATCCTTCTATACCGGCTCTAGCGACCACTCTAGTCCGGATTGGGCGGACTCCTTAACACCATACAAGGCTTCATAATGACGTAAATGGGATTACAGTTTTAATTGCCTGTTTATCGTTGAAAATATGAGTTGTTTGTAAACATATTCGTTAAGATACGTCTGATTTACAGATGCGGCGTTGAAGTGTCGATGTTTTGATGAGCTTTCGCTTTTTGACTGAACACTGAACAGTTTATTTTCGGTTTCTCAACGATGAGTGAATTCATTTACAGAGCGTCTACAAGAAATTGGCAGGATAAAAATAAATAGTTAAAGTTTTCATTCACTTCGTAGGTACAAGTATACACAAGACCATTTAAGGTCTGAAACAGGTAGGCTTCATTGAAATGTGGCGGTCATTCGGTTGATTTACGACTCCAATAAGTACCTACAACCTAGAGGTGCCTACGTAAGCAGGCGCTGAATGTCAAGTACCTGATATTGAGAAAGAAATCTCACCCAAGATCCAGTGGAGCCCCAGCGTTTGAGCCTCTTCCCGAAAATGTTCTGACACTGTGACAGGCAAGAAACCGAAGCTGCCGGCTGAATCTTGCCGATTACACTATCACCTTTGTCCAATGTCATTGTGCACTATCACAAAGTCCACGCACGTTTAAACCAAAGTCTTTAATAACATAACTAAAGTGTAACTATGATACTCCGTTGAATTTGACTAACTGTGTGTTGTCTATGTTACGGTGTATTACGTTTCGCGTGCGTACTGTTTAGCGGTCGCGGCGCGAATGTCAGTCCCGGCTTGCGCTCGATGTTTCCCCCAAGACCCCGCCCGCCCTCGGCCGCCCAAACTCAGTTGGAAACCCCTTTGCGATTATTTTTTCATAATCAGTGACGTACGAACTAGTTTGAGGTTTGGGGGGTACTCTGTATGAGTGACGTGATGTATTTAGTATATTGCAATGATTTGACTGTATAATCTGTATATTGTATGATATAATAAATCATAATCATAATTTATTGTTTTATGTTTACCGATAATCAAGTTATAGATACATGTTGAATCCGGTGGGCAGTACAATAATTTATTAAATAGATTAAAAATTAAATAATTATGATTGGTCTTTACTTTTATATTATTTATTACATACCTACCTACCTATATATTTTATACACATCGTCTGGCCTTTATTTCTTACTTAGGTAATTAAAACTTTAAAACACTCAAAGTACTATATAATTTAAATATTATCATATCCTGCAAGGTGCTGGCTTCAATTTTGACAAATGGCATTGCATTTGATAGACACTCGAGGTCTAAACAGTAGACTTTAAATTGGGTCAAACACATTGTCTTATTTTAACACTACCCTTTAAGATAAGAACGATTTTCGTGTAAATGTTTGTAAGAAGAAGAATGCTTTTACTGACGCAAACAATTTGGTAGTCTAGTTTCATTCAATAGTGTTCTAGGTGGGCATGCTAAATCTTAAATCTCGTCGTCAGTCAATCAGTAAATGATATAATCAAAATAAGACGCGGTTAAATATAATCTAATATTAACAAATCGTGTGATTTTAAATTTTTTAATGATAAAATAGTCAATAGATCGCCTGTCCTGTAAAAAATATTTTAGAATTACAGGAATAATAATAATACTCCATGCCTAAATTATATTTTAAAGCTACGTATAGACATCGCGAGGCAGGTCTTAGTGTTACTAATGCCTCTACCTGAGGCATGCGACGAGGCGGCTCATTATATACATGCGTCCCGAACGACATTCGCTCAAGCTGAGCCACGGTGGTAAGCAGCATAGGTATTCAAAGTGAGCACACGCCTTTTAAACAGCCCGAGGCATGCGTGACGAACATATGCCTTAGACATTTTGGAAATAATTAACATTTGCATTTTTTTTAAATTTCGTACAAATACCGAGAAAAGAGCTTTATAATCTATATCTAACTAATATTAAAAAGAGGAAAGATTTGTATTTTTGTGCATGTGTGTGTGTGCGTCTGTATGTTTGTTATGAATAAACTCAAAAACTACTGGACCGATTTCAAAAATTCTTTCACCATTAGAAAACTACATTCACCCTGAGTAACATAAGCTATTTTTGAACCCGATATTCCCACGGGATCAGAAATTACGCGGGTGAAACCGCAGAACGCAGCTAGTTAGGTATATAAATTAAATGGTAAAAGGGAAGTAATAACTCTTAGATACCAGTTTACTTGTAGATTGACGTAAAAAAACTACAAATAGCTAGTTATACATAGGTTTTAATTAGATTCTTATTTACCCATACATTTTATACTGAAATCAATTTTCTTTTTCCGAGCTTTAGTTGCGTATACTACAGCTTATCACATAGTTACTACGTAAACACGATCTGTCTCTACTGTTGGCCTTGGGATAGTAGGTATGTACAACGTTTCAAATGTAATAAAACAAAATATTAACATTTTACGACGTTATTAGTGTGGAAACAGTGACAAAAACTTTTCTCAAATTAGCATCCGTGCGAATAATTTATGACTTCTTACACTTTGATTTCGATTATGAAAGTGGTTTACGCCTCTAAAACAAATTGTTATTTATTCAAATATTGTCGCTTTTGACAATAAAATGCGAACATTTATATGATAAAGCTTCGTTTCGAAGTTTTTTTTCACTATAATGGTGTCAATAACACGCATAAAACTAATATAACTAACATAAATGCTATAAAAATAGTAGTTATTTCGATATTCTATAGTTTTATAGTGAAGAAAATTGTAATAATTTAGAGATTATTGATAAAGCCGCACCTATAGGATTTTAGTTATCTATATTAATATTAAGTCGCGGTGAGTAAAAGTTAAGTTGGTTAAGAGTTAAGTTATACTAAATCAGTGATGTAATAATGATCTAAGTTTTTAATTAAGATCTTTATTAAATTCTAATTTATGTTGTGCGGTGGGTGAAAACAGAAGGTTGCAGGTTCAATTTCCGGTGTGGAACAATAGATATACATAAATGTATAGATATACAATTAAATGCCTTGACTGATTGAACTAGGTATATATCAACGCATATAGCCTAAACCACTTGTTCTAGAGCAAGAGACACAAAAAGAGGGAGTGCTTTTATGAAGTGTAGCGATACTGAGAAAGGGTTTTTGGAAATTATGAAGGGACTGACGCGGGTGACACTTGAATAGCTCGAGAGTCTCTCGAACAGCAGACGATTTATGCTTAGAATTGTTACTCGTTATTAATTCCAGTTTGGTCGAATCGAGGCTAAATAAAGAAGCAAAACAAGTCTAAAATACTCTCCGAACGAGGAACGTCCGACGGCAGATTACCTCCCTATATTAAAATATCTAAAGGATACACGGTAGAGCGATTCAATTAACTACTTTACCACTGAAACTGTCCTAATTAACACGATCTGATTAAAAAATCTCGAAATATGCGGACGGCTAATGAAATCCTTCAGTAAAACAGTTCGTTAAAAATAAAACGAATACAATCCTTGCATATCTAAGTATTGCATAAGTGATTTACCGGGTGCAATTAACGATTTTTCCGCATTTACTACATCCTAGCAGCTGTGTAAGCCTGTGTAGGATAGGGCTATCTCATATCTTCCCGTGGGTGTCGTAATAGCCGACTTAGGGATGAAGGAGAACTTTGAATTCTAGCTGCGCGGTGGCGGGTAAACTTCTTGATCATGGAGCGTTTGTGTATGGCGTTAAATATATTGCCAAATCTGCTGTAGGTGTGGTAATTGATGCTGACTAACCTACTGTACCGAATATTCTATTTTAAGTGCTTTTAAGCCTGCACTGGGCTTTCATAGAAATATTTTAAAGAAACAATACTTCTGCAAAAACACAAGGCACGATAGACGCAGGGCTGGATTCGAACTCGCATCTTCCTCAATCCGGGAGCACGACTTGACCAATAAGTCTACCGGCGTCGGTTTTGTACTGTACCGAACCCAAATAATTTGGGTTGTTAGCGAACCCTGCATGGGCTCCCGAGAGGTATGCAACCGACAACATCGCACAGATGAGAAGGAGCGTCGAGACAAAAACAGACTGTGTTGGGTGCATGGATTCAATTAGCCACTTATATTTTTATTTATTTATTTTATTAAGAATGTTACTATACATCAACACTAATATTATAAAAAGGAAAGATTTGTTTTTTGTGTGTTTTTGCGTCTGTATGTTTGTTATGAATAAACTCAAAAACTACTGGACCAATTTCAAAAATTCTTTAACCAAAAGAAACCTTCATTACCGAGAAGTAACATTTGATCCCGATATTTTTTGACTTACGGGGGCGAAACGCAGCTAGTATCAATAAATGAACAATGAATTGTCGAAAAAAACCCACTTATTTATGTAGGTATCATCTCAATCTAATATCACCGTCAATTACTATAAAAAAAAGTTTTGCAAAAGATATTATATCTATCTAGGTAATGTAATTAGCTTTTAATTATATAGCTTTTATTTGACCTTAAAAAACTCATTCAAAAAGTTTCCTAACGTAAATCAGATAGAGTGAATAATACCAAGCCTACAATATAAATCTAATTTGATTTCCCCTAAATAAATTAAGATTCTCGTTATTTCCAACATTCGAGGCTAAAACCTTGCAATTGTTATGACCGGTGCCTGATTTGCAATCCGTAGTAAAGAACGTAGACAATAGTGGGCTAATGTTTACAATAATAAAGTGATTTTAACGATTATTACTTACGACATTGCAGATTATATAGGTATCTATTTTGAGTGAATACAAACCTATTTTGAGTAAAAAACATATGGTCGTATATTTTACAAAGAGAACTCCAGAAGAGAGGTTTTTAGAACCTCATAGAAGATTTCATATGCCAAACTGGCCAATATAGAGGAATTTTTAAATAATTTATTGTTGCCCTATTACCACCTGTACCTACACCAAACCTGTATTATGAATAAATTATTGAATTGAGAAATGCATCGAAAATTCTCTCGTAACAGGATTCGAACCTGTGCAACTCGGTTCCCGGGCGAGTGCGCTAACCACTGTGCCACACAGGAACCCACGTGACACGGTAAATTGACGATTATGGTTTCTCCCTGTTTTTACTTACCGACTAAGACTCGGTTTAAAACGTTATGGGTATGAAACTGACAATAATAAATTGGCCTTATATTGAAATTTTTGACATTTCTTAGCATTGTTTTAACGCTCAACGTTTCGAGACCTTTACAGGTCCCCAGCGAAAATAAAAGAAAAATCTATGGATAAGACAATTGTTAATTTTATATTCATATCGTACAAATCACTATTGTTTTGGTCTTGTAATTTTAAAATAGCTTTAATTTTTTTTAAATTTTTTAGTTTTATATACCTACCTAGAATACCTATTACCTATGCACAACGTAATAAATCTAATTACCTATTTATTAAATAAGAATTTTATAATTGTTACACTTGAAAATTAATTGTAGGAAACGTTTTAACATCGATGTTTTGTGTTTTCGTTCTGTTTAGTAAATATTTTGTATTTGTTTCATTACGTTTTTTATTAGATTATCCTGTTTGTTACTTTATATGGAGTTGAATTAAAGTAAAAATAAGATTAGACTTTAAAAGAGAAGTGAACTCTCTAACTCTCGCCATAGAGGGTGACAAGCCTTGGGCTACACCACAAAATTCTTTTTATCCGAGTTCGTCCGGATATCCGGATATTCTGGTTATCCAAATTCATCCGGATATCCGGATATTCTTGAAATACTTAATAATAATAATTATTTTTTTTAGGAAGTCAATAATTAAGCTTTATAGCTTTTATTATCGTTCTAAATCTGTGATCCTACGGATTAAGTAATAGCGCGCGCAACACCTTACCTGCCGCTGTGCAACTATGTATTAAGGTGTCCAAACAACACGGGCGAAGCCGCGGGAACAAGCTAATTTTAGAATAAAAAAATACTTTGACTAAAATAAAATATAAAGAAAACAATACAGGTAGAGTTACAAACAAATAGATACAAGGCGAATCATATTTGATGGGCACTCGACCTTGCGCCATTTCTTGTTTTGCACCGTAGATTTACATGTACCTATGAGTGTATCTGCTTTAATTACAGTTTTGTGTGAAATCTTGACTGATAGCCGTTATTTGTTACTTTTTGCGTAAATCATTAACTTTACGGTTGATGCTATAGAAATGTTTCTGCAACGATAGCAAGGACAGGAGTGTTTTTCGAAATAAAACATTCGAATTTATCGCTTGCTTCTAATTTTAACAAAGATAGAGTTGTTAATTAATCAATGTTGGCGGATTTTTTATTACCTTACATATGTATAGGTTAGGTTAGGTGCGGATGAAATAAAAATTGTTCAATTCGCTCGCTTGAATCGCTCAATGGCAAACTAAAAGGGAAGTACGTACAAATAATCACAAAACGAGCGTCAAAGGTCATATCACTAATTAGGTACTACTTCGTTGCACCTATGTAAGTAAGTAAGTACAATTAAATATTTCGATATTACCTAAGACTGTAATAGGCTGTGGATCGTTATTTTTTTTTAAACATTGATACCGAAAAATGTCGCACTTCATGGATGAATTAAACTAATCCGGGCTAGTTAGTTATTCCAACGACTACAGGTGCAAGTCAGCCAGCAATTAGCTAGTTAGATATAAGTAGCAAAATTAACTCAAAAAATAATTATTCTTCAATTATTTTGTATTTTTTACACACAGGTGAGCGCTGCGGACTAAGATGTAGCAGGCTTACCTGCTAGGAAGACGGCAGAGGAACGAATTCAAATACAAAGTAGGTACTTTTAATTATTCGGCTTTCAACAATATATCTCTTAGAAACGTTAATTACTTATATAAAGTAATCTACTGTGTCTTCGGAACGCGACCTCCAATGAGAAGAAGACACAAGAAACTCATGGGGTTCCAACTGTTCCTACTTAATGGCTGCAATACCTTATCTATCAAAGTTCACTTGGTACATCTTAGGCTAAAATTCCAATTTTCTTCATCAAGAGAACATAAAGATTTTCGATTGAATTTTATAGTTGACCTAGCAAGCCATACCTGCTATGTCAGAGTAAAAATTCTAAAACAATCAAGGCTGAAGATGTTTACGTAAAGCATATTGTATTTTCTAATCAATCTATAAAATTTTATCGTGACCTAGGCAGCGTACCAGTTATGCCGGTGTGTAGGTCTAACCCCGTCTAGGTCATGCCCACGTATGGCGTAGGTTAGACCTCAGAACCTAACTACCTATTAGCCTAACTAGGCATTGATGCCATTCATCTTTACCACTTTATCTTTTCAATAGGATATTTATATAAGTACTGTAACGATTTAATAAACGTAGGTTGAGTATAAATTAGCTGGTATGAAATGGTATCTTGAATAGGAAATTAATATACATATACCGCTAAACTTAGCAATTTAAGTGATAGGCTATGGGCCAAAGGTTGCCTGGAAGAGATCGCTTTTAGCGATAAGGCCGCCCATTGTACCTATTCTAAAATTAGCTGTAAGTTTCTGTTTTTGTAATGTGTTTTGTAAATTTTTGGTGCAATAAAGTCTGATCTATCTATGGGCTAGTGCATATGGGAGTGCTATAGGACATATGGGAGTTTCTCCAAAATCGTGAAGGAACGTACGTTCTAACTTAGCGTGCTTCCCCTAATAGAGCATGCGGTTATATATTCCTTGCCTAGAGATTATAATACAGAAATAGTGTGACAAAGGGCGGCCTTATCTCTTATTCTCATTATTAAAGGGCCACGTGGACACGTGTATAATTGGACACGTGACTTTCCATCCAAAAAGAAAATCTTATTTACCACTCTTTAACATTTACGATTTAGGTGTTTTTTTTGTGTGTATTTATTTCACAAAATTATTGGCCTATGCCTTTTCCGTTTAACGGATAAGGTTAAGGGGTGGAACAGAGGCCGTTGTGCCTCTTAAAATTCCTCTTAATGTAATGCCTACGCAACACTTAGATATTTCACAGTTTTTTCCTTTGTAACGTAACACTAGCCCTATTGCAAAAACCTTTTACAAGTCATTTAATATAGAACAGTTTAAAAGTGTCTAATCTTTTTATCGCGGAAATGGTGGCCATGAACAAAACTAAATTAATTTCGTTATTACCTTGATCTGATTAGCTCAGTTACATTATGAGGTAATGTAATTATTTACTATTGTAAAGCAAGTAATATCTAGTAAATAATCTAAGTTTAAATAAACGTTCTACTTGTAATTGCATGTCTAGCTAATAACTAAATTAAAATCTAGGATACTTATCGGCAGTTGAATTTACAAAAACATAAAATACACGCGGTTAAGTTACCATTATTTATAAACAGTTTAAATTATGAAATTCTAAGAAAATATTGTACAAGTAGAAATATACGTGAGGGGGAAAAAATGTTTTTAATGACTCTGTCATAATCCTCCTCATCCGAGCGATGTTCCCGGTTGCATCCCTCTGGAGAGCCCGGGGTCCGCTAAACCCCAAGTTAATTTGGGGTTGGCGCAGTAGGTAAGGCATCATTGACCATACCTTCTGCAAATAGATTTGGCAAAATTTTTACAGGCAGGCCCAAGGGATGCTGTAAAAAATAAATATTTACCGATTTGCCAACACCGATATATCGGCTGGAATTATCGTATCGTTGTCGTGTCGAAAGAAGCGCAGTAGGCAACCCTCCTGGTACCTACCTACACCGTATATTTGTTTACCTTACTTTTTATATCTTTATAACAACTTATTACTTTTGGTCGCAATGCACACACTTTACCTTATAAATTTCAATTATACTTTCATCTGTTTTGCACGTAAAAATTTATCACTAACCGTGTCACGCGGTTGCATCCGCGTAAGCTGGAATCCCTTGGGATAACCTTATTTTCATTAGAGACATGCCATCGGCTTTCGGCCTAAAAGATTTTCATTGATTATGTATGTGAAATTTAGATACATTTTCTATTTTAAAGATAGCATAAAAAAATAAAAGATCAAATTTAATTTCCGGTTTAAATAATTTTCCGATTGTTATTTAGTAGGTATCTATCAAAAATGTTGATTGGTCTGATTTTAAATTTCGATCCAAATGCATTTATTAATTTAGACTCTCAATACGAAGAGACCTTTAAATACCAAACTAAATCATAATTTACCGCCATCCAAAGCACCGTTTCCACAAAATGCGGTTAATAAATCCGTTGTACGACAAACAGCAGTATAATAGTACATTATGATATAAGTGCGGTAAGTTGAAAATTACAGCCGAGGCGATATTGCTAGCCCGAGCCGTAGGCGAGGGCTACAAGAAAGCAGAGGCTGTAATTATCAAAGCGCACGTATGTCATACGACGTTTTATAACACATTTGCGAGGAAATAAATAAAACTCGGACTTTCTTAAACGAATAAATCTTTAATCACTTGTTAAAGCAGTTAGAAAAATTTGAACAATTTGTGAAATTGATTATTACGTGGCCAGTTGGCATTTTTAAAGATGTAATTTACTGTCAAAATGAATTAAATTAAAGAATTAAATGTTTATTTTTTATATTTTATCTCCCAAAGTTAATTTTATTCATAAAATATTGACCACTTTTCTGACATAAAAACTTTTTGATTTGCTTTCTTTGCTTTTTTTTTCTTAAGATTTAAAAAAGTACCGTTGGTTTTAGACGGAGCATGATAAACCGTACGTGTTACCTTATTAGAAAGAAACTCGTGCGTTTTACTTTACGATTACGCACAAGTACGTAATGACATACATTACGATATTGAAATTGGTGAAATAAGAGGCCCTTTACGAGCAAATGTGTTATAAATAACTTTTAAACGATTAGAACATAAATTATTAACAAACGCACCGGTAGGTATGTAGGTAGATATGTTTAGGTACTTATTTTAACTGATTTAATAGAGCTTAATAAAACTTGGATGTCGGAATTAATGGATTTAGGGCTATTTAGGAATTAGATGTAGTTACCGTAACTATTGTAATTTTTACCCGACTGCGTGACGCAAACAAGGGTCATGTGTAAATGTAAATTAGTCGATGTATGTTTTTAATCGGTACCAGTTATATGTTATTACTGAAAATTCAGGTTGGTAGTATTATCCACAACGAAATAATAAGAGGTCACAAATGGCCTGAACTGTTCAAGAAAAGGATGACACGGCCGTGTCGCTTTTTTGCTCGACTTGGCAAAACAGCGAAATGGGCCTAAAAACTCTAAGTATATCAAAAAAAGATATGGAATAGAAGAATAGAAGATAGAAAAGATATATCTAAAAGCTGGGGGCACCGCCGTATCCCCCGATTTACCTACGTAATTTCTAATTTGTGTTATCATATCATACTCATAAAAAATATTGAAACTTTATCCACTCACTGGTTGTAAGTAGATGTCATATTCTGGAATGATATTTATGTACATACCTGAAACAAAAAATACACATTGTTAGTATAAAGTTCAGAAAAAATATAGCGGCAACAGAAATACATCATCTGTGAAAATTTCAACTGTCTAGCTATCACGGTTCATGAGATACAGCCTGGTGACGGACAGACGGACAGGCCCATGTCGTAACTGAATAACTGTTATAGCGAATGTCTGTTATAGTAGAAGACTCCACTCCACACACTCGAAAAGTTTTGGACTAAAATCTATCATATATAGATCATCACATAGACACATCAAATAGGATCCTATTCATCATCATCATCCGAGCGATGTTCCCGGTTGCATCGCTCTCGAGAGTCCGGGGTCCGCTTTCCTACTTCTCCACTTCGCACGATCCTTGGCATCCCGCGTAGTGAGGCCATTTGCACGCATATCTGATCTTACGATGTCAAGCCAGGAAGACACTACTTGGGTCTTCCCAATCTACCGCGGCCGAGCGGAGGCGCCATAGCAAGAATTTGTTACCTACGTAACTAGCCGGTTTTCGTAGAACGTGAGCGTATCATCAAATAGGATCCTATTAAATAGGATTATTTTATTAAGCATGTTTTAAAGATCCTTACCCAAAGGGACCCCTTTAACTAGATTTAGTACACCGAAACCTGTCTTCTAATATGATGTGTTATGGTATGACAGATAGTAGTCCAAAGCTTGTCCTTTAAGCATAAGATAATGACGTACCTACTAACTATTTCATAAAGGACAAAGCCGATAATAGATATAGATTAAATGTGCGTTTAGTTATGGACTGTCCGAAATAAATACTATGTACTTCAAAAGCTTTATTTACTGTAATTTCCAGCATGATAAACCTCAAAATTATTGAGTTTTACGAAAGATAAACTGAACGATAATGATCGTTCAGCACAGATTCCATAACCGGTTGCTTATTTACATTATTTTGGCAAATTGTACCGAATCGAGACGGTTTATTTTCGCTCATCGTTCTCAGATGTCACAACACACTGCGGTTGGGATAAAATGCTTTTTTATCACGTTCGAATTTGATTATTAATGACTAGCAGTGTCCTGCAGTTTCA
This sequence comes from Idaea biselata, assembly GCA_958496205.1. NCBI lineage: Eukaryota > Metazoa > Arthropoda > Insecta > Lepidoptera > Geometridae > Idaea > Idaea biselata. The sequence continues at coordinate 12,618,676 of OY292398.1, forward strand.
CACGCGTAAGGACAGATCTTGCGGGAAACTCGCCTTTCTTCTTTTGTAAAAACTCTTTCTTCGTCGAAACATCACAAAGAAAAAACCCTTCAAATGTTGTGTTTGGTGGTTTAAGCTGTGCGTTGAATCAATCAATCAATCAAGCGTTCGCTGTGTTCTCGTCTATTTAGACCTTAGTTATCTTAAATGTGACCACGATTTGTCACTTCCATGTTAGGTACCTCATTTAAACTATTATATTATAACGACCTAAATAGATAAAAACAATCGATTCTTAATAAAACATAGATCATGATATTACTTAAATATAGGTATTTGTTTTACCGTCAGAAGAAAATCAAACTGCTAATATCAAAAAGACCTTTCTATTTTTAGAAGACAAATTAGCTCGCAAACTCATCTGACCCTAACAAGAGTTACGAGTTAAACGTTATTACCATATCCTAAAATAGAACACTGAATTAATGAGAAATAGGTGCCTACAAGGTACGCGAAATTAAGTTAGTACCCCTACTACGAGTTGCAACGCGAACGCTCGTCGCAACGCGGACGAGACGTTGTCACTTCTTTCGCTACTAAAAGCTGCGATGTGTGATCCCTTGGGAATATTCGGAAAAGTTATCTATGTGTTATTCCAAGTTCGAGGTAGGTATATCTAATTATGAAATATAGTAATACTAAATAAGTATTGCAGGACATTGCCATCTAGCCTAACAACTAGGATTGTACTATGGGTACTAGACAACGGATATCCTACATATTATATTTTTTATACTGCGTTGCACGCCGCACAGAGCCTGTCAAATGGAGTATGTTGTTTGATGAATTACCAAACATTACGCACAAACCTACTCATTCATAACATTCAGCTTGATCACCATACGTGGTAGGGGCTATACTGCATAGGTCAAAGTGCCACGAAAAGGTCGCGTGGCGCACACGTAAAACATTACACGTTGTGGCGTCGCGGTTACCACGACCAAAAGCTTTATGTCACGTCATGTGGTCGCTTTGCTGGCGTCAAACACGTCAAACTCTGTAATTACAATACGCGGCTCATGGTAGAGGCACGATTCCTTATATACTTCGTTTTTAGGGTTCCGTACCCAAAGGGTAAAAACGGGACCCTACTACTGAGACTTCGCTGTCTGTTCGTCTGTCCGTCCATCTGTCTGTCTGACACCAGGCTGTATCTCATGAACCGTAATAGCTAGTTTAATTATAGGCTATGATTTGACAAATCTTCCTGAAGAAAACATATCATATACAAAGAACCATACCGAACCGACGTACATCATATAATAAATAAATAAATAAATAAATTCTCCGAACAACACACAGCGCCATCTAGCCCCGTGGTAAGCGACTAAGCTTGTGTTACGGTGACTAGACAACGGATATAATACTTATATTTATTTTTCTTTTGTAAATACATACATATTATACATAGAGGGACACCCAGACCAGACACAAATATTTATTTTTTAAGCATAAATACTTGCACCCGGCGGGAATCGAACCCGCAACCTCCTGCATTGCAGTCGCGCTTTCGCACGACGCGCCACCGAGGTCGTCAAATAATAATAAATCGTCTCAAAAGCTCTCCGAAGAGTCACGTTCCTAACTGCGCCGATAACGTTATTGACGTCACGGTATTATTAGTGACGTTGCAGAGTTACAGGTGGCAGTGGATTATATTTGCCAAAAGTACGTCAGTTGCTCGTGTAACGTCGCGTCGTGTTCGGCAGACGTAAAGGACGATGCGGCAAGCTCTTCAGACAAGGCACTATGACAGTTTTTAGGGGACTAACGTAAATAAAAAAAATACTTAATCACTCCACAACGTTACACACTAGAAGTTTGTTTTTTATTTTCGGTATGATTATCACTCAACTTTGAATACCTATGTTTTTCTCTTTAACCAAACAAAATCGGCACTTAGCATGTATGGGGTGGCACTTAAAATACAAATTGCCGTCCGATCGTGTCCCAAAACGAGGAGGTTCGTTTTTTGGGGTTTCTTAAAACACTGTGTATGGGTACTAGACAACGGACATAGGCTAATATAGTTTGTATGGTTCGAGTATCTAGAAGACAGCTCTAAGTTTGAATAGATGGATGAATTATAGTAATTATCTACCTTTTATATTAATTAAGTTATACCTACAAACATTTATTTATAACCAAATTCAGCTGAAAAAAACATTTTGCATAAGAGTCCAGAAACCTAAATCACGATTACGAGTGAAGTAATTTTAAGAATTCGAATGAGTGGTTTGTTCCCGTCTTCTTAATTACTAATTCTTACGAAGCTCTAAAAAGGTCAGTGTTCAGTGTTTAGACACGGCGACACGCTCCAATTCGCCCACTGCTCACAAGACCACAAGACTACTGATCCCACTACTGATCTAACAATACTGAACAGCTGTGAACCAACAGATGTAGGTAGGTATCTACCCCACCGTAGAACGTGGTAGAACTCTTATTATTATTTTTCTGTGATATATGTAGGTTGGAATAGAAGCAATAAAATTCCGCTGCACAATTTAACACAGACACTGTTTGTCTCTTCTGTTTTGTTCCTTGTTTATTTATAAAGGGGTGTTTAAAATTAGAGTTTATCAGTTTACCCATCGCTTAAAGACTTTCATAAGCTAATTTTAACAACCACACGTAACATAACGTTAAAAGCTTTATAACAAGCGTAATATTGTAATATTAACGTCCGAAAGGCGGCGCGGATTATAATTTTAGTTTATTAAATGCTGATACTGATATAATATTGTTATGCGAGTAAATTGAATGTCATAAATGAAGAATTGAAATGAAGAATCGTCTTCACTGTCCATTGCAGTGGTTTATAATAAAACCCGTAATGTATTTATTGACAGTACTAAAATGGATAGTTAATAGTCGTAGGACATAAATCACAGGAGACATCTTGAAAACCAGGTAGGGATATAATATATTTAGGAAGCTTAAATAAGCATTGCATTGTCTTGTTCTGACATTCAACGTCAGTAAAATTGTTACAAAGCTTTTAATAAGTTTTCCCAATTACCTAGATGGTGGGTATTCTAATAACGACGACGTTCGATGTTTGATCCATCTTTTTAAAAGGTGTGTGAGTTATTTCCCGAACAGTTTGACTTTGGAACTGTTGAACCTCATCCTCATCGTTAGACACGAGTTTGAAATTGATCATTATGAGGCGACTTTTCTTCTTCTAATAAAAAGTAATATTTGAACAGTTGCATTAAAATATTGACCATCACGTTTTATAAGCTATTGAAGCTAAACAAATTATATAAAATACCTCAACAATACATTAGGTAGACGGAACTCGGAATTGATCCGTCCCAATAAAAGAAGTAAAAGAACACTAAAAACTAAAACACAGACAAATTTTATCACTACCCTAACAATAAAAACTTAGATGAATCTATTCAACTTTATTCTGTTCTTTATTTATGAAGTGATTGTAAACTATTGTATCTATAAAAACAATGGACAAGTAAGTAACGGCTCCTAACATCTGCTTTACAATCGTATATACTTAGGTGTTATTTTATGGGCTATTCTTTGTACTGTTTCATAACGTAGAGACAGAGGATTGGTTACATAATCGATGGTATCGATTGCGTGCAATATCCGATACATCTCGGAACAAATAAATTCAATTATGGTTCTATTAGTTTGAACTCAGTGCTGCGGTGTGTTTCCTGGCAATCGATCTTATCGATATTGTTCAGATTGACGGGATGTTATCACTTTCTAATCAAGTTTGGTTTAAATTTTGTCTGTTGAATTGAATTTTGTCTAAAAAGTAATATACAGGGTGTCCGGAGACCAGTGGATATCCCTGCACGGGCGGCTTGCGGGGAAGGGTTGGCTGCCCAGAATACGTTTTTTTTTTCTATCTCAAACGGTTCGAGCTGTACTTCACTTTTTAGTAAAACTTGAAAAATGCCTACTTTTTTGCACATTTCGGGGCATCACGTCCACAGATTAAGCGATAGCATTGTTTTTTTTTTCGCCATGTGTTCACTAATATTGATGTTAGTAAATCACGTTGAATTTTTTTTTATTACTATAGGCAGTAACTTACAGGATGTCCCCAAAGATAGATTTATTTTTATAAACTTTACTTTCTGCTAAGTTTGAGCATCTGTGGTGTAAAAAAAATGTATGAAACCTGTCTGACCGACTATTGTAAAAAATTGCCTATTTCATAAGGATTCTAAAACAGTATTATACTAATAACTTTTTGTCATAAGTTACTAAGCTAGTGCTATGAATGCACCGAAGGTACTGAAATTTACATGAAATAGTTGTAACAAGTATTGTACAAAAAATGACACTTATTAAGATGTAATATGTCATAATGTTACAGCAAATGCCCCAATTGCCCTTATACAGAACCTTAACCTTTTTATAAACTATCTCTTAAGGACACGATTATATTTTTTTTTCTCCTATTTGTTGTGCCGCTTCGTGGACGCGTAGACGCAGGTCTTCAATTGTGGTTATGTTTTTTTTGTATACTTGTTCTTTTAAACACCCCTAGTAAAAAAAATCAAGTGGATTCAGATCAGGCGAACGTGGAGGCCACAATATTGGACCTAATCGGCCAATCCATCTTCTTGGATAACTTTCATTTAAATTCTTTCTCACTCGCACGGCATAATGTGCGATGAGTCAACGTGCAAAAGAGATGGCTACCTAAACTTGTACAATTTGCACAGCTGGCAGCTAACCAACCCAAGATTAGCCAGGGAAGACCGATCACAGTACCAATTTAAAATGAACTATTGGACCGGTATATTAAATTGCCAAATTATTGGCCCTTTCGAATTGCAAGGCAACCTAAACGGGGCCAACTATTTCCACTTTCTCCAAAACGAACTCCCGAGACTACTCGTAGAGGTGCCATTGGCGATCCGGCAAAGAATGTGGCTTCAAAATGACGGCTGTCCTGCACATTATGCCGTGCGAGTGAGAAACTATTTAAATGAAAGTTATCCAAGAAGATGGATTGGCCGATTAGGTCCAATATTGTGGTCTCCACGTTCGCCTGATCTGATTCCACTTGATTTTTTTTACTGGGGGTGTTTGAAAGAACAAGTATACAAAAAAAACATAACCACAATTGAAGACCTGCGTCTACGCGTCCACGAAGCGGCACAACAAATAGGAGAAAAAAATTTATAATCGTGTCCTTAAGAGATCGTTTATAAAAAGGTTAAGGGTCTGTATGAGGGCAAGAGGAGGACAATTTGAGCATTTGCTGTAACATTATGACATATTGAATCTTAATAAGTATCATTTTTTGTACAATACTTGTTTCAACTTTTTCATGTAAGATAGTACCTTCGGTGCATTCATAGCACTAGCTTAGTAACTTATGACAAAAAGTTATTAGTATAATACTGTTTTAGAATCCTTATGAAATAGGCAATTTTTTACAATAGTCGGTCAGACAGGTTTCATACATTTTTTTTACACCACAGATGCTCAAACTTAGCAGAAAGTAAAGTTTATAAAAATAAATCTATCTTTGGGGACATCCTGTAAGTTACTGCCTATAGTAATAAAACAAATTTCAACGTGATTTACTAACATCAATATTAGTGAACACATGGCAATAAAAAAAACAATGCTATCGCTTAATCTGTGGACGTGATGCCCCGAAATGTGCAAAAAAGTAGGCATTTTTCAATTTTTACTAAAAAGTGACGTACAGCTCGAACCGTTAGAGATAGAAAAAAAAAAACGTATTCTGGGCAGCCAACCCTTCCCCGCAAGCCGCCCGTGCAGGGATATCCACTGGTCTCCGGACACCCTGTATACGGTTTCACCCGTGTAAGTCCCGATCCCGTGAGAATATCGGGATCAAAATTAGCCTATGTTACTCAGGGTGAATGTAAAATAATTTTTGAAATCGGCACAGTAGTTTTTGAGTTTATTCGTTACAAACATACACATACACATAAAATACAAATCTTTCCTCTTTATAATATAAGTGTAGATAATAGATTTTTCTTCTGTTTTCGCGATGGTGGATTGAAATTAAACCCATTTTTCGGTTTTAATCGCGTAGTGTTTGTTGCTTTTAGCATTGTTTCAATGATCAACGTTTCGAGACCTTTCCAGGTCCCTACTTCAGGATTTTCTTCAGGTTTGTTTATTTTATCTTTAAATTGTAATTTTATATTGGTGTTTCAATAAAGAATTAAAGAATCTCTCTGTCTTTAACATGTCAATATAATTGAACGTGTCTCCGCCTTTAACCGGCTGGCTGAAATCTTTGTCTAAACGAGGTCTAAACTGAACCCCTTCATGGTTTTATTTGCAGACGTTAAATAGACTTACACTCGTCATTATAAAATGTTGTATAAATAAATCGAATTCATACATTTATTTTCACAATTCAGTATTATTTCGGTTGTACATTAATCATCGTGAAAACAATTCGAAAAGACAATGGGAACAAGTGTTGACTGGCAACACATTTCGTGAATATTCCTAAAATTGGCCAACAAAGGATGAAAGGACTGGGCGTGATATGCATTCAGGAAGTGAAGACGCTCATATTTGCACAAGACTTGTTGTTTTATTGTCTTGAGACAAGAGACAGTTGAAAAAGGCTTAAGAGGTCAGTCTACCTACTCTTTCTCCATACAAACGTAGTCGATTGGTTCCTCCCTGGATAAAGACATTAGAGCAACTTATGTTTATGCCATAAAACCTAAATCTGCCATGACCATGACAAACTTTACAAACGTAGTCGACTGTTTCCTCCCTCCAGGGAGTAAACAGTCGACTACGTTTGTAAAGTTTACATAAACATATTTACTATAATATATATATATAATATATATATATATATATATATAATATATAAATTATAATATATATATAATATATATATTTACTATTATGGATAAAGACATTATAGTAAATATGTTTAAGTATGCTATAAAAACAAAACGTAGGGCATGGTCATGGCGTATAGCCATGACCATGCCCTACGTTTTGTTTTTTTTTTCATTTTCTACTTAGAATAGAAATAAAATTTAGAAAAATTACAATATGAAAAAAAAAAAACGTATTTTTCATATAAACATAATTTCATAAACATTTCGTATAAACATATTTTTCCAACATCTTTATCTAGGGAGAAAACAGTCGACTACGTTCGTAAAGTTTGTATGGAGAAAAGAGTAGGTAGTAACAGTTAAGGGGTAGGCCCTTAACTGTTTCCATATCATCAGAAACTCTAGGTTGGTAACCGATGGTTGCTAAGTTCGGCTCCCTATTCCTAAATATCACTGACCTGTAAGAAATTGTTTCGAACTTCAGGTAATTTGAGAGGAAGATATCGATCTTAGAACAATCGAGAATCAGAGCAGAAATCTCTTTGATCTCTTGACCTTGATAGAAATTTCCATAATTTGTACAATATTCAATATGAAGATATTTCTGATTCCGATGGAAAATACCACAATTGTTATTGAGTATTATTTTATTAGGTATTTTTCTGTGTCATCTGCGCCATGTTCCCGGTTGCACCCTCTCTGGGATAAATTATTTGGGGTCGGTGGCACACTAGGTGAGTCATCATTGGCCATACGTACTGCAAAAAGATTTAGCAATAATTTATTAGGTTAGATCTTTTCTTGTGAATAACCAAAATTAAATTACACACTAAAATTTCTACAGGTTCAAGATGTACGCGGTATAATTTACGGGTAATCTCTATATGCCAGGTAGGTAACATAATATGGGATTAATATAAATCAAACACATTTCTTAATCATATATCGATGTAGGTTTACGGTTTTGCAGAAACTGTGCGGTCACTATATTTACAGTAAAAATGTTCTCAGAAACCGTAAAGTTTCAGATTCCATCTAATGCACTTAATTCAAGATTAGTTATGTCGTAAACCTAATCAGGGGTCTGAGTGAAATGAGTGTCTGAAACGCTACTCGATCTTCAAGTCCGGAAATGGATTTAAATACCTAAGGGGTCAGCAACTGGACTCACGGCCGAATACAGAAACGCAACTCAATATTTGAGTTCTACTTAAACAACTAGGCACCTCTCAAATTCAAAAATACCCATACTATTTTTAAATTTAGAAGCTGCTCAATTATTTAAGTTCGCCTCAAACTTTACGTGGCGTTTCTGTATTCGGCTGTCAGTGACTTGAAATTTTAGGCCATTTACTGGTTTGTTATAGATTATAACAAACATATATATTTATTTACACGATAAAACTAAAGTTAAGTATAGATTTTTAGTTCCTTCTTTTCATAGCTATTTTCATTGAATTCAAACTCATTTTTCGGTTTTAATCGAGTAGTGTTTTACTTTTAGCATTGTTTGTTAGCTCCAGTCTTCTACACTAATATTATAAAGAAGGAAAGATTTATATTTGTGTGTGTGTGTGTGTGTCAGTGTGTCGTAGTTTGTAATGAATAAAGTCAAAAACTACTGGACCGATTTGAAAAAATCTTTCACCACGAGAAGTAACATATGCTACTGATATTTTGATTGCTGATATTCCTACGGAATTGGGACTTACGCGGGTGAAACCACGGGACGCAGCTAGTGTTATATAAAGTTAGTCTTCGTTTATAAGTAAGTGGGTTAGTACCTATGAAGCAAAAGCTTCATAATCCAAATGACCGCAGTACAAAAAGTTTCCCGGAACGCACGGTAGGTAACGCATCACGGCGTTCGTCAGAACGACGTCGTTGCGACGTAAACGCTTTCATCTCATTTCGACCAGGAAGTCTTTATTTACGACTCGTATTGTTACAGAAGCGAGAAAAACATTAGATATGTATCTTTATTGTTGGATTTTAAATCACACGCATTGAAATTAATCAAAGTTGGTAATGGACTTCCAATAGGCAGATTTTACGTACTAAACCTACTTCGTCTTTTAATTTCAGACTACCATCTGACGTTTTGTTTCTTTGTATTTGACGTTTTTTCTTCGGGAACATGTGTTAAATCATAGTCAATAATTAAGAAATGAAGTGTCTATAAGTATTATGATTTTGCAAATGAGACTTAAATGTGCTGAAGACATTGTACCTACTCTTTCGGATTTCTACTAATTTTGAAATGCGAAAGTCACTTTGTCCGTTGCGTTTTCACACAACAAACCGTTGACCCGATTTTGATAAATTTTGGTATAGGTATAAATAGACGAGACCTTGGAAAAATACATAGGCTACTTTTGATCCCGATGTTGCCGCAGAATCGGGACATACACGGGTGAAACTGCAGGTCGCAGCTAGTTCCAAATAAATGACAGACCTCTTTCTTTTTACGCTGAAAAACTGTTCTTCATTGAATTTGGCAACAGACACTCTTAAACAACCAGACTGTGACCATTACATATTATCTCATCATAATTAATAGCAACTAATTATCCCCCACTGTGTCACTAGGACAACTCTTTCTCACTTCTTTCGAATTCAAACTTCACACTTTTCACCGGTATTTCACTTTCACGTGAAAAATAAGACAAGTCCTTGATTTATCGCTTCACTTTATACGTACCGTGTAACGTAAAATATAGGCCGTGTGACTCGAAACGTCGCACCGCATATATTCAGAAATTCTTAGAAAATATCTCAGTTACGTGTAAATGTCTAAGCTCCAATTAGCGGTTAAAGACACTGCACTATAATTAAAGCTTGTATAAAATAAACAGTGGTTATTTTAGATGGGCGAATAGCGAGATTATTAATAGAATAGTGTTGCAAAATACCATGGCCGAGTTATGTCAGAGCATGCGCCGGAGTTCGTATTAACATAAGCATGTTTTTAGAAATTGGAACTGCCAACGTGTAGAAAACTGTAAGAAGAGTAATCGCTCTCGACTTTTTCTAGAGAAAAAAGTAATCGCCTTTCTTATTTAATAAATTTCTTGAAACTGGCAATGGACTGGGCACAGGCGAAATATCTGTACCATTTCGTTTTATTTTTAATTCTTTTTGCAAACTATCCCCCTTACTAGAAATATATTATCAGAAAACCTGTGCCCCTCGCTTGCCAGCGCACTCGCCCGGCAAGCGAAGGGCACAGGTTCAAATCCTGTCATGGGAGGATTTATGATGACGTACTTAAGTATTTCTTCTTGTAAAATATTTCTACTAAAAATGCCTTGAGCAAAAAACACATAAGGAATATTAACTATTATCTTTCCTTATAAACGATGACTAAGTTAATGTAACGTTTGTTACTGTCTATTAACTTTGAAACTTCATGTCACAGTAAAAGACAAACAATACATAGTTTATGCAGCTGTTTATAAGTAAGGGGGTATTTACCTACTAATTAGGTGAAAGAAAAATATTATACATACTGACGAATTGAGAACCTCCTTCTTTTTGCAGTCGGTTAAAAATAACGTTTTGCAAATTAAAATATCGTGCGCATAGTGGCCTTTTAAAGACATAGTAAAATTGAATTATTATCTAAAAGAAGATAATTATGCATATCCTTGAATCTAATAGCAGTATTCGTAAATTAATTGATCTCGGTATTTTTACCTCCAAATAAATTGTTTTATTTATACAAAATGTAACAAACAAGAAACAATAACTCCTGTTTTAGAACCCGAAATAATTTAGCAAAATGTAAATTTTAAACTCATTAAACAAAATACTTCGAAGTTTGTAAGGCTATTTATAAGAGGAAAAAAGAGGTTCCTGAATTAAGGTACCTACGGGAAATGTCGGTTGGTGACGTACAAGAAAAATTTACACGTGGAGTTAATTTCAGGCTAAGATGACGGAGATTGAAGCTCAGACGTCAATTCTTACTACCAATACTTTCAGCAAAGAACATTGATTGGTTTTTAATGGCGATGAGTTGTGGTTGATGTCGATGGAACATAAAAAAAACATCATCATCGTCATCATTTTTCATCTATAAAATGATTTGTCCTGACTGACTGACTGATCAACGCGCAGCCAAAACCGCTGATTATGATAGCAGAGGGCTTAGAGGGATTTTTAAAAATTCCTACGGAATGAGAACTTATGCCGGTAAAACCGCGGGACACATCTAGTCAATAAAAAAAAGTAGTAGAAAGTCTAGTATATAAATTGTAATATTCAGATTTTGATTTTCTGGGGGGTAATGGGTTTTTTGATGGGCTTGTTACCACTGGTCTAAGAAATAGCGCCAAGCGGACTTGTCCGTCTCGTTCCGATACGTAGACCGGTTCAGCCACTAAGAAAGACGGGTCGGATCTTGTTCAACTTCTGTCTTCCTAAAAAAGTCTTCCTTCTTTTATAGAATAGAAAGAAATGCAAATAGAAAATATTGAAGCTTTATGATAAGCGTGCTCCATCTTAGACCATATCAACACTTACTTATCATTAGGAGAGATAGTGGTTAAACGCCCATCTACCGTGTAGACCGCGCCGCGGCTCCAAACTGACTCGGTCGTGTTCCGAAAACCCCCCTAGTGCGGCTGAGTAGGGTGTATTGTAGACTTAGCTATTTTTAGCCGAAGAACAATGTTTGCACAAATCAAGTTTACGACGTTAGGTGTATTATGAAGTTCTGAGAAGTTTTGATGACGAGGGAAAGCTTCGGCTTATGATTTTTGGCTGTTGCTGTCCAAGATAAAGTAGAATTTAAGATATTTTAGACGCCGGATTGGGCGTATCTGCATTCAGACCTTATGCTCCTAAACCTGTATCTCCGACCTGTATCTCGATTTGTGTTAGGTTACGAACGATAAAGTATAGGAATAAAAATATTTTTTTTTCGAATTGCTAACCTAACCCCGGGTGACTGGGTTAGTATTTCGGGTTAGGTTAGGAATATACCATATTTTGTACCTATGGTGCAGCCTTAAGAGGCAAGCCGGGGTTGCACTTTCCGATCCAAACGTACTAATTCCCTTTTTTCTTTCCGAATCTTGTCTCAAGAGCATTTTATATTTAAACATTTAAATATTTATTTTGTAACTGTAACCGACAGCTTTTCTTTTTTTTTTGTTTTGTTTCAAATTATAAAAATTAGGTACTTACTTCATAAATTGAAATCCCTCTTTTGAATCAGCAAGAATTCGCTTTATCATTCCTCATTCGCACCGCGAGAGATTGGAATCAGCTGCCTGGGTATAATACCCTGGCGAGTACCTATAATTTGGGGATGACCTTCTAGGTGAGCGTGTTTCAGCTTAGACTGCTTGATGCAGACTAAGATGAAGCACACTTACCATCAGGTCAAAGCTGGCTCTTTTTTTTTTATTAACCTATATTGTCCCACTGCTGGGCAAAAGTCTCCCTAACATCCCTCCAAGCAGTCCGGTCCTGGGCCAGGTTTAGCCAATCTCCGTCAAATGCATCAAGATCGTCACGCTACCGTTTTCGTGGTCTGCCTCGATTCCGACGTCCGATTCTGGCACCCAATGCGTGACGATCCTAGCCCATTGGTCGGGATGCATCCGACTGACGTGATTGGCGGTCTGGCTCATACGTTATAAAAAAAATGAATCGACCACAAAATACCCAGACCTTAATACCCAGTAGCTGCCTACTAAAACCAGGGTATTGTAACACGGGGCGAACCACTTCCTTAATGCCGTACAAACAGACGCCCACACAAGAACATTATCATTACGTAAATTGAGTTTTCGCATGTTTTATTAGTCGAATAAAAACGACAGCGAGGCAGTTAAAAGTTTGCAAATAATTAGGTCTAGTCTAGCTTAAGGTGACTATGAAGTCATTGTTCTTTACCTACCCATTTAAAAAAAAAAAAAAACTGCTTCGCGGACCATCAAAGAGCCTGGTGTAGGATTTCAATTTTCATGCTGACTTGAAATTACGGATATGCACTTTTGGGACCTATACATACACACAATAAAATATACATACTCGTATCGTATGTACCATACAAATTTTCACATAACTATCTATACTAATATTATAAAGCGGAAGAGTTTGTTTGTTTGAACGCGCTAATCTCAGGAACCACTGGTCCGATTTGAAAAATTCTTTCGGTGTTGGATAGTCCATTTATTGAGGAAGGCTATAGGCTATTTTTGATCCCGATATTCCCACGGGATCGGGACTTATGCTGGTGAAACTGCGGGGAGCTGCTAGTAACTTATAATTAGAAAGAACTAGAATATTACCTACAAACATTTTCAGAACTTATAAATTCCAGTACAAGATCTAAGAAAATCTTCGTTCCTATTTTAATTCCAAAAGTAATGAATCAACTTAACAACGCGACGCGTAAACACAATGACATTCTAATGTTTTTAGTTTCACAAAGAAACTGGGTTTTCAGGGTGTTGCGTTAAATAATCGTGGTCACTTTACATTAACATGTGATAATGTTGATGATGAAGTAGGCATCTCTTAGAACTCTAATTAATGCTAGCTATTTTGGCACATCGTAAAGAGAGTATGAATAGGTAGGATTCATAGTAAAGAGAAGAATATATGAGTGTGACACTTTGGGTCACTCGGGCTTTTTTGCCGTCATAGATGCTGGCAGACTTTGTCCGTGAGTTGACGTCATTCGTGCAGCCCTTGTCGGCGTCAGTAGTTTAGCTTCGATGACCAAGGCTTCTACTACTGCAGGGCTACTGCGTTTCTTTCGACCGATAATTTCTGACGTTCGAAATTTAAAATTTGTTTGAAACTGTTGAAGAATATTATCGGTCGGATCGACCGATAATTCCTAAATGAAGAAATAAAGTAGGGCTTCTGGCTGTTGTTTTGGCCAACGGATTAACATTACATCCATAAAGGCAAAGCAGCCAACTATGTGAATCATACTATACAAATGTGGGCTTAAAAAAACCAAAGCAATTTCTATCTTATATCTAGTTTTTCTTTTGTTTCCGTTGGATTGAATTTAAAGTAATTTCGATCCGGAAGAAGAAACCTGTAATGGTCTTGAAACATTGAGCGTTGAAACAATCCAAAAATCAATATAGTAAACACCACACCATTGAAACCGAAAAATGAGTTTAATTTTAATTTCTAGTTCTTGCAAATGTTACATTTATGAGTTTTGATTTTACTTTCAATAATTATCATGGACAAAATCATTATGTTCAGTTAATTCTGGTAACCCACCGCATACTCGGTACATCATTATTCTATTTAGCCCTATGCATAGTAAGCTAGTATTCATAGAAAACATTAGTTAAAAGAACTTAATTAATTTACAACCAGATTCTCTCTCAATCCGATCATTCGTTCACGTCGCGTCGCCTTTATTTCCCGAGTGATATTTCAAAGTCGCTCGTGTAAACTACCTCTTACATCTCCGAGACTGTATAAAAAACGTAAACAAAACATTAAACGGGGTCAACATTGTGTTTATTAAACGATCCCGTATTTTGAGGCAATCGTCTCGTTGAGCTGTTCCGTAAGTCGAGATGCGCAGATTACAAAACTCTAATAACAAAGGTAAGGAATGTCTTTTTAGTTCACATACAATTTTGACTAATGTGTATATTACGAAGCCAGCAGAGTTTGTCAATGTTTTGCCTTCAAAAGCTATTCTCTCGGCTTCCATGTCCATAACCTATTCAAATACAGTCAGCAGCCACACCACTATATACATATACGAAAAGATGAAGAAGTCAGCGGCGAATGATGAATATCATCCCTTCCCCTTTGATAACCCTTCTTCAGCTAGGTGATCAATAGATCATCAGGTGACATAGTACTTGTTATTATATCTTGTACTATTCAATACATTCAAAGTATCGATCAGTAACCCCTAAAGTTATTAAAAAGTTATGGTATTATCTTCTTAAATTTTCAATCAAAACATTCCGACTTCATCGTTATTAACATGAATTATTATTAATTACAAAAAGAAAGCAAACAATAAATCTTTCAAAAAGAAATTTTCATTTCAAAGGAGTTATACGCGATGTGTTTTACACCCCTCGTAAACATTCGGATTTTGCAACACTGACCTTATTACTGACTTTTTAGTCATATTTAAAATAGTGCTATATTATTGCGATGTGCGGTACCTCCAGCATTTGCTCCGTGGACTATAAACTTTTATTAGTACCTGGCTATAATTTTATTTATAAGTACAAATATTATGAAGCTTTGCAGCTTACGTATTCGGTCTGACTTAATAATTTAAGATTTTTCTTCTGTTTTCGCGATTAAAACCGAAAAATGTCTGTAATTTTAATAATTCAATTTTAATTTATTTGTTTGTTACACATAGACTCTGAATCTATGTAACCAATTATAATAAAATTTACTCACATGAAACCTGGGGAGTAATATATGTTACTTTAAGGTGGGAATACTAGAAAGATCGAGGAGTGCGATCAATATAAATCAAGAATTACAAAAGTTGCTCTACAAAAGTGTGCACTGCAACTTATCGGTCGACAGAAAATCTATGGTATGCGTTCGCCTTTAATGAGATTTATGATAATTTTATTACTTGTTGTATTTGAAGTGTTTATCTGAATATCATAAATGTTTCCAATAACGTAGTAAATTTTGGTAAATTATAAATTTATAAACACAAATACAGCGCTGTAGGTAAGTTATAATTTATTTCAGTTACAAAAGATAAACAATACAAAAATGGCAATAATCTCTCTAGACTACGATTTTCCTATCAACTTATCGAAAACTACAGGATTATCGATATCCCATCGACACATTTTTATTTTCTTCCACAATATAGAAATATTAATAGGCGGCCTTATAAACACCAGATAGATAACAATACAAGAATAAAGACATGATTCATAAATATATATAAGGAGCAAGGAAGACAAAAGGAATAGCTAGGTTATAGGTATATAGTATATATATACCTAAGTTGAAAATGTAAGTCGAGTAAGCGCCTAAACTTTTCACCAAATTAAAACATCCAATTAAAAGAAAAGCACCTAATAAGAACAAACAAGACACTGATTTATGTGAAAATACTCGAATGAGTGCAAAAACTGTAGCAAAAAACCGACACAAAGTTCAAAGTCCCAGTCAATAATATTTGAAGATGACGAGTCACCGAAGTCACAAATATTTATGGCGATTTCCGGCATACCATGGATTCGCCCAGACTGAATACTTTCCGATCGATGTCTTTGAATACGAACAAAAATAATAGACACAAGTGAATGATGTAGAGTTTAGCCTTAGTTATCCCTTAGGAGGCAATAAATATAGCCTACGTTACTCAGGGTGAATTCTAAAGGTGAGAGAATTTTTGAAATCGGTCCAGTAGTTTTTGAGTTTATTCATTACAAACATACAGACACACACACACACACACCAAAATACAAATCTTTCCTCTTTATAATATTAGTGCATATACAGGACCTGATGATGATGAGGAATTATACTTCCTTATGAGTTTAAATAGTGAAAACAACTAATATGTATTGTTTATAACAATATCACAAATGCGAAAGGAAAATATTGACAGTCGAAAGTCTGCAGTCTTTTTCGCATGCATTTTTGTAATTTTCTCAAAACTCTCGTGAGTATTTTGTCAGATTCATACAAGAATATTTATTTATTTATTAAAACTAAGTTGCAACACTATTACAGCTAAGCCAATGCAGTGTCGTAACTAAAATATATTGGCTATGTATATAATATAAGTAAATAGGTAACTTAAAACTAATTATTCTCTATGCATCTGTATGCCATTTCTGTGAAATTCGGCAGGCTACAATAAAAAATATCTAATTCTTTCGCGAGATCATTGATAGCCTGAATGGCTTGTACCATAGGGGTCTGACCCAGTAAGTTGGTTCGAGCAGTGGGGACGCGTAGCAGTTGCAGCGGGCGCGGCCGGAGCAGTTCTGCGTTCTCACCCGGTACTCGCAGCTGTAGCGCCGCTAGGACTTCCGGATGGTGTACCTCGCCACGGAGCACTCGCCACAGATACCGCATCATCGAAAAATCTCTTCTCACCTCTAGCCTACTGTACCCGACCATACCAATCACAAATAAACTCGGATACAAAAGGGGATAGAAAGGATACACTCCATACTGTTTTAAATATAAGTACCTAGTAAATTTATTTTGTATCTTTTCCACCATGTGCTTATATTTAGCCTCGTGGGGACTCCATATAAAAGCGTTGGTTTCTAGGCGACTTCTTACTAATGCGTTGTAAAGTGATTTTACAGTGGTAACATTTTCAAACTCCTGACACTGTCTAATTATAAATCCGAGATTGCGGAAAGCCTTTCCACAAATGTCGGTAATATGAACTCGAAAATGCAAATCCGGAACCATTAAAACACCCAAGTCCCGTACCTGTGTCATCCTAGGTACCACCGCCATGTCAACCACGTACGAGTGAAGCCGCGGAACATGTTTTCGTGTAAAAGTCATTACGCAACATTTGTCTATATTAAAAAATAGTTTATTAACTTTGCTCCAGTGTACAACCTGGTCTATGTCGTCTTGAAGGTGTAAAATATCCGATGGAGATTTTATTTCCAAAAATAACTTTAGGTCGTCTGCAAACAAGAGGCATTTGGCATACTTTACCACGTCCGGAAGATCATTAATCAATAGTATGAACTCTAGTGGCCCGAGGTTGCTACCTTGACTTACCCCAGAGTAGGTGTGATAAGGTTTCGATTTGAAGCCTGCGTACTCCACGTATTGTCTGCGGTCACTCAAGTAACTTGTAAAAAACTTTAACAGCTGTGGTGTGAAACCTAAGATGGCGAATTTGGATAAAAGAATATCATTATCCACAGTGTCAAAAGCTTTCCGAAAATCAAAGTAGGCGGAGTCTACTTGTCCTCCCGCATCTACTACTGGCGTCAGGTAGTTCACAAATGAAAGAAGATTGCCTCGAGTACTTCGACCGGGACGAAAACCGTGCTGAGCGTCTGACAATTGCGACCTAACCTGATTAAAAATACAAGAATGTAAAATTGACTCGAAAGTCTTGGCAAACGCAGACAATACTGCTATCGGTCTATATCCACCCACTTCAGAGCTCGAATTACCCTTAGGTATAGGAATTACTCTTGTAATTTTCCATTCCGCAGGATAACTACCGTCCTTCAAACACAAATATCTCGCACATGTATTGTTTTAAACAAAACAAAACGCTAAGTTGTAATGGACACGCTTTGAATTTCCTTATGATTGTTTTACTGATGATTCTTCTGAGTCACTAAAAGAGGTTTTGTTATAAATAGAAGACGGTTTTAGAAATAACAACCAAACAGATTTTTTTGTTTTCACCGTTTTAATAATAGCCACAATAAATAGTTTTTAATCAGCTTAGTTTTAATCCTGAATAGGGCAGACTGAATTGTTTATTTTTCACGAGAGATTTTCGAAAGTACTGTTTTTTTAGGTTTCCGTACCTAAAGGGTAAAAACGGGACTTTTTTCTGAGACTCCAATGCCTGTCTGTCACAAAGAACTGTGATAGCTAAACAGTTAAAAATCACATCTGATGTATTTCTGTTGCCGCTATCAACAAATACGAGTACTAAAAACATAAGTAAATATTTATAAGTATTGGGCTCCTATGCACCAAAAGTGATTTATTTGTGCTGATAATGGTTATAGACGGTAGTCCGACTCGCACTTGGCCGGTTTATTTAATTCCTCTTTTCTATTACATTAACACTAAAATGAAATTAAAAATATAGCAGTGTTATTAATAATTTCCTTTTGGGACAACTTTTTCATTTTCCTCATCAGTTTCATCGCTTTTTCTCTGTTTTTATTACTTTTTAAGTTTTCTCTGAATCCCAAAGCAATCAAAAGGTTAAAGTCCTTATAAAATCGGATAGGTAAGCTACCTAGATGTTTTTATGAAAAACATTTTCATTTGTACGTGTTTTCAAAGGTTAACGCACTGGGAATATTATATTATTTTGAAATAAACAACCAAACTGAAAGGTAAGTTACCTAGGGACATTTACAACATCCTACGATAAGTAACTTCAAACTCAATATTATTATTGTTTGTAATATCTCGCTTCATATCACGGGGGTATAGACCCCGGAAATTGTATGAAAATTATCGTCTCTAAAATTTGAGGTCGAAAGCGACGATCTACAAGTTGGGCAAGAAAATTGATAGGCTATATTTATATATTTCGAAGTTTCTTTTCGAAGGTTTAGGCACATGAAGAGACCGCCAAATAATATTTGATAATGGTCACATTTAATATTTTTTATAAAAAAAATGATTTTATTTTTTTATTTTTTCATGGTCTAGAATGAAATTGTATGAAAATTATCGTCTCTAGCAATGCTATTATAAAAAAAAGTTTTAAGTGCCAGACCTGGTTTAAACCAAGATTTACTATGCCTAAATCATGGTTTAAACCAGGTCTGGCCTTAAAACTCTTTTTATAATAAGGTTATTGAAGTTGAGTTCGAACTAGATGTTTAAACAGGCAAAGTCGCTGTTTTCGTCTGTTTCATATGTTTCCATGTTATATTATTTTTTATACAAGCTAATTTTTCAATCTCCATATACAAAGATAAATCTGCCTATGTATAATCTGTGATACTACAGGCGTAGGTTATTAGTCGATTGTCCGTCTAGTTCTGCAATAAATCGAGTTATTGCCATAGTTGATTTAAAGGTCTTCGATGACGTACTTCCCGATAATCATATTTTATAGAAAAGAACTGAGACCGGAACGGTAATCGAATTGACGAGAGCGCTTCAACTTTAATTGCCGTCTTATGGTATATTTATATTGTTAATTTGCTTAATTGCTTCAAGCACTTTTACAACAGTAATTTATTATAAAACTAAATCACCTTTGGTATCATTCGCACTTAAGAACGTGGCGACTAGGGCATGCAATATCGGAAGGTTTTCAATCTCGGGACGATATCGATATTAAGAGCACAATCCCGGGATCCCGGGATTGATACTGAGATTTTAGATATCGTTAAAAAAGCGAATTTAATACAATAAAAATGTGTTAAAACTAAAATATTTAAGACTGTAGTGGTTTCATTACGTAAATAAGTTACCCCGAGGGCCGTCCACCCCATCATTTTGAAAATATGGCGGACAAATAGCCTAAACCTGAAAGTGTCTAAACTTTCGGGCCAAATTCTAGGCGTACCACTAAAATGTTTTTAGCAGAAAAAAATTGCATGCGAGCTTGTATAAAAAATAATTGTCTTAAAAATTGCAATGAATCACGTTACTTTTATTGTTTTAAACATTTCACCAATTCCCTACGCTTCTAAATCTTTACAGATCTCTTCCTCAGGGGTAGACTAATTTGGTTTAGTTTTAATAGTTCTATTCAATCATTCCATGAGGAAAAATATAGCTAAAAACCTTAATTTATACCCAAATAGTAAATTGCTCAAATCTCGATATCGGATCACCTAATCCCGGGATTATAATATCGAACTTTTGCGCCCGAGATCCCGGGATTACGATATCCCGGGATCCCGGGATTCATGCCCTAGTGGCGACCCTTACCATTTCCATACAAACTTAATACCAAAATAAATTATGAAAAATTTAGTTTTCTACCTTGATATCGATATTATTCGGATTAAGATTTTACTTTTAAAGTAAAATCTTGCGGTGGGGACCCTTTAAAAGTAAAATCTTAATCCGAATAATATCGATATTAAGGTAGAAAACTAAATTTTTCATAATTTATTTTGGTATTAAGTTTGTATGGAAATGGTAAGGGTCGCCACGTTCTTAAGTTACCTACCAAGAGCAGTACTTTAATCAATATAGGAACCTATCCTAAACAACAACATTTCTGCTATAAATTACACGATTCACCTTAATTAGCAATCCAGTGCCATTTTAGTTCCTATAGTCAGGGTCTTGCAGACTAGACTTTCAATAAGCGACGAACTACCTGAGAGAGAATTTTCATTATTTTGAAGATCTCTCTTCGAGGGTTTAGGCACATGAAGAAGAGACCGTCGAATAATATTTGACAATAGTCACATTAAACATTTTTAATCTTTGTCCAGAAATAAGGAGTAAAACTAAAACTAAAGTGGACGGATGTGGTAAAAAAAGACAAACAGCCGTATTCTCAAACGACGCCATGCGTGGCTCTTGTGAGTGATATGATAATTAAATGAATAATGACATCTGACAAGTGTGGCATAGAAGACAGAAGACCCACTAGACGCGTTAGACTCTTTGCCATCTGCAAGATAGGATTAACAGAAGCAGATACAGAAGCGTTAGACTCTTTGCCATCTGCAAGAGCCCTTAGTGTCTGAAATATAGGATTCGTATTGACGTAACATTGCGTGCCTTACGTTAATCCAATACCAATGTTATGTTAATTTGTTTATGGGGCTTCTGTTTGTTACGTCCAAATTAATTGCTATTGAGCTGGCGCCACGTTTAAGTGTCGTGATTCCGAATTCTGAATGTTTACCCTGGGTTTACCTAAGTAAAAAAGGCGCAAATCAAACTATTTTTATTTAATTTTAATGATCAGTTAGCGAAAGTCAAATTCTTCTATTCAATGAGCGCAATGTATACAAATACATAATAATTTTGAAACGTCGACTTATGACTATGATTTTAGTGTGGTTTCGGAACGTGCCATCCTGAGAAAAAACCACGAGAAACTTATGCTTCTTGTAGATATGCTCTAAGATGTAGCTCGTCTAGAGAATAGGAAGACGGCAATGGAAACAAAATCCGACTCTCGTCTTCCATAGTGGCTGCACCGGTCTACGTTTTGTAACACGGACAAGTTCGCTTGGCGCTAAGATTTGAGTTGGTATTCAGATGTAATAGGACTAGATGAGGTGCGTATGAATAAGTGGGATGGAACAGAAGAGTATGACCTAAAAATATGGATATACTCTCCACGCAGCCTCATAACATTTCAAATTTATAATATTAGTAAGATTTTGTACTGTTTTGATCTCTCTTCTCTAAATACAACTGCCCTACTTTAACTATAATTGCATTATTTATTTCCTATCATACTTTCTACTGTCTACTATTTATCACTGCTACACGAGCGTAAAATAACAGATTATTAATGAAAATAATATAAAGTTGACCACTTAAAATATGTATATGAGTATATGCGCTTTAAACAAATTGAATGAATAATTGTAACAGCCAGAGATCAAAGATGATTTTTTACGAGTTTGTTAAACAAATCATAGTACCCATTAAGATTATAGGGTTAATGATATTTTAACACATGTTAGTGAAATAAATAGGTATTTTTATTGGTTACAGTAATGTTGATTTACTGTTACTGTGAATGGATCAGATGAAAGTTTTCATAGATGAAGAATGAGACAAATCAAATATGACCTGATTTCGTAAAAAAAAATTAGTTACCTCTAAATTTTTTTTTACGATATTAGCATTAAGTACCTAGCTTTCGTCGAGGGTCAGGTAAAATTTTCTGTGTTAGTATGTGTGTAAATGTGTATTTTCTGTGTTTTACATATCCCTATTTTTTGTCCGTTTCACGTGCACGCAAAAAAATACTGCGTTTGCGATGAAATTTTGTTATGCAGATTTATGTAGAAATCTAAATTTTTGAAATTAAAGACATTTTTCGGTTTGGTTTCAACATCGCGAAAACAGAAGAAGAATCTATAATCTAAATTATATTAGGCCATATTTTTTAAAATATCTAAATAAGTCCGATGTTTGTTAAACATTTATCTTCATCAATATTGTGTTGTTTTCATGTCAATAGGGTATACTGACATGAAAACAACACAATTGATCGTTGATTGATTGTCAAACAGTTACAAGGGTAGAGCTAAAAATACATGAGACAAACCAGTTTCCGCTTCGGTTAATCTAACTACTAGGCTATACGCACACTGACAAGTCGCGGCGTCATAAACCAATAACCACAGAATAGGCGACAGTTGAAAAGAAATTAGGAGCCGCGGCGCAGCGACGCGCCTCCATCGTGACTTATCAGTGAGCGTACCTACAGCCCTAAAAATCCGGAGAAGTTCGTAAAACAGAGTTGCAAGTTTCAGAATATTAAAAGCGCGCTTTCTATTTTTGAAACACATATAGTAATCTAGTAGTATAGTATAAATAGTAATAATTTGATGCAATCATGCAAAAAAATGATTTATTTGATTCAAAGTATATATTTGTTGTGGCTAGTTTGACAGTCTAACAAAGGCGAAAATAGATCAAATTCGATCCACCGCTACGCTATACGCTGCATCGTGCAATAAGCCATTCACACGGTACTGAATTCCAAGCCTTTCTACTATAAGATTATTTTCATGAGAATGGTACATTACTACTACATCCCTTGTGCCATAGTTCATTACCAATTCGTAGCCATAGATGATAACAAAAATAGTAGATACGGTATATTCTAACATTGCGTATTCGAAAAATGAGCTAGAAACACCTAAATGCATTTTCATAAAAATATTGTATTTAAAAACATTTGTCTTTAAGAATGATTCAGGCATTTGTAAATAGGCAAAAAGACATTCTTATGGATTTCAAAAAGATGACAGATTGTGACAGCAAGTGCTCACATACGACATACGACTGAGGCTAGTGCAGACGCAGTTTTATCGTCTCATTTTCCGAGACTAGGTAACGTATCTGCTGTTTTTTGTTTTTATTTAAGTTCGTAGCTCGTAAATTGGTAACAAAAAGCAGTTCACAAAACAATGGGTGTCTTATTTTTGTAAATAAACGCAATCAAAGTTAAAATTGTAGTGGTCCAAACTAAATAAAAGGACACGTTAAGGCCAATGACCTCAAACTTTAGGAAACAGCTGATTTTCACGTAAACTTTAAACTCAAAATTTTCGAAAACTACCTCGTATTTCCAAAAGTTGTGAAACAAAAGTTGTTCGCCTAGACCCCTAGAACAACCCACTTTGGGCTTAATAACCCCTCCTCGGAACATTCTGTATATTTGCGCTGAAAGTTTGTTATGAACGTCAGTAAGGTACCGGTGACGTCGTACATACACTTACTCACCCCCATTGTTTTGTGAACTGCCTTTTGTTACCAATTTACGAGCTACCAGTTGGTTATGAACTATGGCACAAGGGATGTAGTAGAACTTTATGTCTACATTTAGATTTTCAAAATCACTAAACATCATAATAAAATTGTGAGGTGTCTTAACATGACAGACATTGTGAGAATAACGCTCTATTTTTTATTATTCTCAGAATGTATGTTCTGTTTTGACACCACCATTATGATGTATAGCGATAATCTGAATGTGGTCGACGTTTGATGCTACCGTACTAAAGAAATTATTTCAAAACACAAGGTAGGTAATTTATTTCTTCATCAGTATTATTGGTTATGACTATGTTCCATCAAAACTGATGCTTGAGGAGCTTTGAGCCAGGTATGGTGTATTTTTGTGCGACTTTAGCAAGCCTAGGTTAATTGTTGGTAGGCTTGTTGATCGTTATACAATTAAACTAATATTCAAAATGATCAAATCTAATATCTTACTTCGAGAAAAACAATACCTACATTTCGTATACTAGTTGCAAACTTTTACGAAATCGTCCATTTTGTGGCGTACCACAATCTAACAACCAATATAGGTCAACTGTATTGTTTTCGCGTAACACACTAATACCTATCCTAACTAACGATGGAGATCTAAGCCGTTCTATTTTCGAGACAATGTGTTTATTTTTAGCTAATAGACGATTAACAGAAATATGATCTGAGTACAAAGAGATTTTATTCCCTTTCTGTATTCCTTACTCCATCATACTAATATTATAAAGAGAAAATATTTATCTGTTTGTTTGTAACGAATAGGCTTCGAAACTACTGAACCGATTAAAATTCTTTCATCAATAGAAAGCTACATTATCGAGGAGCAACAAAAGCTAATTTAGGTCCCGATATTCCCACGGAATCAAGACTTACGCAGGTGAAACCGCGTGACGTAGCTAGTAAAGACATAAAGTTTAAAAAGCTTTTACAAACTCTGCAGTGTTTATTACGGAATTTTCACAAAGACATGAATGGCCCACTCATGAATACTTCAAGGAAATGTCTATTGCATTATGCTTTTAAACAAAACACCACCGTTCTACTTCATTAACCGAGTTAAAAAAATGTAAAGCTTTTAGGTCTAATGATTTACTTTCTTTAGTCTTAGATCTCTGCCAAAGCATGCAGCGTCTTTATGCTGCATGCTCTAGCAAAGATCTTTCCCTGTTGTCATAGGGTCGCATGTGGTAACAGTTTTAATTGGTTTGCTTGGTGTAGCTGCTACAGTGGGAGCCTGATGTTCTGTCACACAGGAAATTGTCCTAGACATCAGTCTCTCACAAAGATATTTTGTCTTTCTTCTATGGTGGTACTTATTGCAATTAGAGCTACCTTTGTGAAGAGAAAATATACAATTTATTTTTTGGTGGATGATGGGGCCCGAATGTTATGGGAGATTTCTGTTACAGCACATCACAGGGTTTAAAAAGTCCTTACGGAGATTACTCTTATGCTGTCTATCAATTGTACCTCTGTTACTCTGTATTAGGGGACTTCTCAAATTCGATAAAATGACTGATTTTATGCCCAATGAATATGAGCCATACTAATCCATTATGTTTGCACTCGATTGAACGTTCAAAATGTGTGCCATTTCCTTTGATTTTTTCAGTGCTTTCAATTCATCCATTAGAGGATGTTTGGGTCAGATACACAAAACTCGTCTGTTTGAACGGTTAGGCGACTTCAGTAAACAGACTCGGGTTAGAAGGTCAGTCGGAAATAGGAACTGATGGGTAAACACGCCCAATTGTAGAGGCTTCCTAATTTACTTACAAAAAGAGGTGACATGGAAAATGTGGAAATGAAGCCGATGTCTGCTTCAAGCTCGTGTAGTCCAAACAAGGAAAGTTGGTCAGTTTGTTGAGCTAGAACTTAAACTTGTGCTGAAAGTTTAACTCTAAGCAAGACAGTTTCACACGAAGTTACTGTACGAAACACGAACTTCAGTAGAATAACTTATACTTTGATCTATTGTAGTTTTGACACGTGCGATATTTACCACGTGTCTTTGCTATTTTCTAGCTTAAATTAGTAGTACTGGTGCAGGCTTCATAGACAATAGTTTAAGCGACAATAGTTTTGCTCGTATTCTTTCATCGTTCTAGGTTCAAAATCCACAAGTTTCATCATCATTATCCAAGCGATGTTCCCGGTAGCATCCCTACCCGGAGCCCGGGGTCCACTTTCCTACTTTCACGAACTCAATAAATTTCACAAGCGTTACATTTTCAGAATTGAAATTAATTATTCTAATAATAGTCAAATCAGAATGTCGTGTCTATGAAAATAAAAAGATAAATTTACAATGTCAAAAGTTAGATAACAAACTTAATCTCTTATAAAATTGAATAATTCGTCTTTCGGATATATGCCAAGTAAATAGATCGACGACAGAAATGTGTCGTGTTTCTTAGTAAAATGTGGATAAAAATTCAAAGGAAAAGGAAGTTACTGAAGTGACCCGATGTGCTGTCGATGGTATGTGACCCAAATATGGTTCAACCTCAAAATAACACTTGCCTCCAACATGTGACAAAATAAAGTAAAACATCATTCGCGTCTCAATACCGAAATCCAAAGAAAAATACAAGAAAAATAGCGTTTATTTAGGAACAGTGCCGGCGTGTTACTGGTGCCAAAAGATTTATAGTTATTCAGTGGATTTTTGCGGGATGATTCGGGCCACCCTTTGATATTACACCAATTATGAATACAGTATTCTCTTCTTCATTACATGCGTTGCCTCAATAAATAAGATTAAATTAACTCACGCGTCGCCTTACGTTCCTTATAAGTCCAAATGAAATCATCACGCGTTCTCAATGAGCAATAGGAGAAAAATGTAATACCGGAATTTCTGCTTATCTAACGGAATTAATAGGTCATTGGATGCGACGCAATTGGGGCGTAGCCGGAATCTTTGGAACAACTGGCTATGTCACTCTTGGTTACGTTTCGATTACAAACACAGCGAGATACCTTATGAGGCAGGAATGGTCAGGCAAATCCAGAAATAACTAAGGGCTGAATTTCACAGACGTAATACGAACCCCCAATAGGTGGAGAAGTTGTGACGTTTGCCGTCTTATCTACCGCAAAGTATACTATGAACGAATGTGCAAAGATCATTATAAAAATACTTGGTATGTTGATTGAAAAATATAACTGTATCTACCCACGTTTCTCTACCTAGTTCAATCATAGGCGTATTTCCAAAAATATAGTAAGTGGGCGCAGAACTTATAGGATTAGATTAGGTGGGTGTGGGTCTCATAAATAATTAATAATGTTCTAAATCGGTCATCAAAATATGGACCTAAAAATACAATTCGTGATTTCCAAAGATACAATCTGTTAAGAACTTAAATTTGTACTTATTTTTTTGAGAGTTATTATTAACAAATTGGACATTGACATGGTTCCAGTGATGTGTAATAAAAATAAGTAGCATTGATCCGAAACAGTTTTCCTGTTGATTTGGAAAGAATATGTTTTCAATAACAATGGAATGCTATTAACGTCTGTCAAAGTCCTGAATTAGTGTTGGTATTTTAAAAGGATGACTTATTCAATAATATTTTTCAATATTATTGGGTTACTGTTCGAAAGCGCGAATGTGCGCGAATTTTTCGCATTCTCGTTGCGCCTTGCTGTCTAAACCCTCTAAGAGAGGCATTGTTCCGAAAGTAGTGGGACAAGTTACCTGTAAAACTTTATTGTTATACTATCACGTATAAATTAGAAGATGGCTTGTATCACACTTGTCGTATATTCCCAATAGCCACCGCCAAATTTACTACCTAAATAATACCTTGCCCTGTCCATTTGTGCCCATAGAACACCCCCATTGTTGAGTGACATTTCACGTTGCAAAAATAATAAATTGGCGAATTACCTATATCGGCCGATCATAAAGTAAATACTTTGCTTCCACCCTATAATCTAACTTCAGACTTGTGGGTGAATGTTTGATCCCAAGATTTCTACTTATCAAAGTCTGTCTAAGTTCTCAATATAGTTCTCGGAACCGAATTATTTTATTAATAGAGCGGAGATTAGTATTCGAATTCGACGGAACAATTTCATACGAAACCGACAGCCTTAAGACACGCAGGATTCTTGGTAAACTGGCTTAACCGAACCGATGGAAATATAGGTCAGATTGGCAGAAGTTTCCTAATTCTAATAACTTAAGATTTCAGTAAACGGATTGTAATTGAATCGCAAATATTTAATATGTGCCTTTGACTATGTTTCCGTAATTTAGTTAACCATTCGATATTTCATCCAATCAATCCGCGTCTCATGTGCTTTCGGCATGATGTTAGTCGGTGCGAATCAAATTCATTTATTCAATAAGAGCAATGTATAGAAATACATGATCATTTAGACATTTCGACTTATGACTATGATTTTAGTGCAGTTTCGGAACGCGCCCTCTGATGAAACCACAAGAAACTAATGTTTCGTTCTTGTGATCATGTGCTAAATTACAATCGTCCAAAAAAAGCGAGTTGGTGACACGTAGGTATTTTGCAGATAAAAATAAATAAATAATTAGCCCGTTAATTTGTCCCACTGGGGAAGACACGCAGGGCAATGGAATTCTCAAAGAGGGGTAAGGCAGTAAGACACCACGGGAGCCTACTCCGGATTGGCGAATGTCCCTAGCCTTCGGACTATGGTGTTAAAAATATTTCAAACAAAATTCCTCAATCAAACAGGTAGTCACGGATAAAGTTTCAATAGGCCCTACGCATCTATCGAATTCTTCAGCCGCTCCGACCTCTAGCTTTCGAGACAAGAGCAATTACGGGACGGGACTCTCAAAAATAGACGCTTCTAAATATAGAGCCGAGAGTTATTGCCGAAAGGTATTACACAATACATCACCGAATGTAGGGCAGAGTCTGTTTACCCGGATCATTTCGCAAACACTCAGGATTAAGCGGTAGGGCAGATGTTTCTGGGTCAACCCCTGAAACATCGATGGGATCGTAGCGATGTTAAGTGAACTTTATAAAGAAGATTTTATAGACGAGAGAGACTAATGAGAATCTACTCCCACCTGCTTAAAGTACCCCTCTAGTGACCTTCTGCTTCTACAACAGGACCTTTATGAAACGTTTATAGCACCATCGGCACTCACAGCAATAGGATACCAAATACTTAAATGTCTACCAAGCATAGGTATTAGACGATTTTAAACATGGTTGTTTTCACTATAAACATAAACACATGGTAAATACCCCGAGGGTCCATGACCCATTTAAACTGTTCGTTGTCTATTTGGCGCAAAATGTTTCTTTGGCCATTCAGAGGGAAAATGCAGCTAACTTAATAGGGCTTTTGGCCGTAATGGACATAGTCAATATAAATTTTACCTTATATTTATTATATTTACTTTTTATACCCCGTTATAATATGAGGTTTAGCTATATTACTTCGAATCTAGTATAGGTTGTATTGCAGTAGAAAACAAATTAGATTAAACAATTTAATACAGCTTTTAGAGAAAATAACCTTTAAGATAAAACTTTTTTTTAAATTTCAGAACTATAAATAAAATAAGATAGGTAAACTGTAAAAATAGTACCTAGGTTTAATTTCAAAGAAAATTTTGTCAGTTTTCATATAGGTATATAGGTATCTAGAGTCGTCGGAATATTAATACCTATAATATTTTAGTACGTAATCCATATTGTTAAAATGTCCGTTAGTTAGATTTAACATTGGCATTCACATGTTCCATGTTTATTTAGAGATTGTTACATAATACAATTGTTACTTAACATCGGTTATGTTTACAATTATTGTCGATTGATTCGTGCTTGAAAGAGTTTTGATAATAAAGTGGATTAGAAGGAATATCAAAATTTCATATTGAAGTTATATAACGACTTGCTTTGAAAACGTTAATGAAGGCGTTACTAACAACAATCGGATCTTTGGATGAAGGTATTAAACAAAAAAAAGTACATTTATATTCAAAATTTTGATTTTTCTAAAATACAGATATTTTAATATTCAGATTCTATAGATTCTAATGCACTGAGCATACATCTAAGAAATATTTACAAGAAAAATACGTCTCTGACCGCGCGGTCCAGTAGGCAGGACGCCCGCCCGGCGAGAGAGGTGATTTCATATTTCTTAGAGGTCGCAACTTTTGAAGATATAATTCCTCGAAAATATTTCCAACAGGTATTATGATTAGGATTATTTGGCGAGATAGCAATGAGCCCCCTAGTGGGCAAAAAACCCCACCAACAAAAAATCCACCAAAACAAAAAGAATTATAAATTCAAAGCACTATTATACAAAGTTTCATGAAGATCGGTTACGATTTCTAGAGGAGAAGCATTACAGACGAAATAATAAAATTTTCCAGACTTGAAGCAGAGACGCTTCCCTCACTCGGTCAATAATAGCCTTATTAATAAACATGGAGTAAGGTCGGAATAACTGTACCATTTTTTGTTTCTGTCTGTCAACTTTACAAGTTTTCACTACTCCGACCTTACTTCACGTTTATTAATAAGGCTATAATGTTTTAGAAATTGTTCATTCCGTCTCAATGTTTCAAGTAAGCAAGATATTGTATCCAATCAAGAAACTATAATTTAAACATCTTTGTTCCATGTCAAACATTTTTCGGACGGTCGGAAGTTGCCGAGTCACCGTGAGTTGCTAAGCGAACAAATTTGGCGAGCAATTAATGTAAGATTGATCTGTGTTCCGGATTAAGTGCTTTCAGAATCACGATTGATTTATTAAATCGATTATGAGAAAGTTGAATACATCACTAATTGAATAATCAGAGTGATATGTCATAATTTTGTAATATTTATCTATACAATATTCTTAAGGACCCATATAACCCCAATTACGTGACAGGGATAGCGCTAGCGAACTTCAAATGTGTTCATGAAGGACATAAGATGCTAGTACGCACAATTTTAGAGCGTAAAATCAAACAATTGGTAGTTACAAAACATTAATTTTAAGTTTCAAATCATAGAAGCCCTGCATTGAACTAATATCAATTCATCTACAAAGTTTTGTTAGTAGGTACTTATATAAGTAAAATATTTACTGACTCATACCTACTACTTTTCTGTATCTACTAAGATAACAATCTATTGGTGGGACCTAACTTTAAAATCAATCTTTTCAAAGTTAGGTCTCTTTAATATTTCATTTAAAATTTGAAATATAGACAGGAGATAGACGGAGACACTTATCTACGGGTGAAACCGCGAAGCACAGTTTGCAACCCAAAAATATTTGTTAACAAATTGCAATTACTGTTGTGGTAACTTCGCGCAATTTTTGAATTCATTGTTCCATCCATTAACCTGGTTAGAGACAAAAACTATTCGATAACTTTGCGATATCTAATCGATTTTCAAAATGGTAACTGTGGTTTCGAAAATACGCCGACCATTATTCGAACAAACGGTTAAAGTTCGAGATAAAGTTTAATTGAGATTTCTAAAGATTAAACGTCGTAACGTAAACTGGGTAGGTGTACACTATACAATCGCTTTCTGCACCAATACTTCATATCGCCCGCCTGAACATTACTTCCTGCCGCGTCAATTATAAAAATAAACAGTAATAACTTCCTTGGGTGCCGAGACCGTTGAGGCAGGTCCTCAGCGTCGCGGGCGCAGGCTTAATTTGAAGGCGGCTTGTAACCAATTTGCGTAATCAGGCGATCAGGCGACGTGTGTGGTGATCTCGCCTTTTACGGAAAGGACGGCCCGAGGCACCCAACTTGAGTGAAGTAAGCTATCGATCGCTCGTAATTATAAACGAAATCGTTTTAAATAAATATAAGAAATGCGCTTTATAGGTGTCTGCGGCGATATTTCGGCGCCTGCTCTCGTTTTTGGTTTCTCAGTAGGTTAGGAAGTCAATTATCATATTCTTATTGCACTACTGCGCTGGGAACATATTCTTCCCGGGAGGTTAGGGATCGAGGTGAATCACTATAAGACCATCAGGCCGCTCCCGGGGGAGAGCGG
Organism: Idaea biselata; assembly: GCA_958496205.1. Taxonomy (NCBI): domain Eukaryota; kingdom Metazoa; phylum Arthropoda; class Insecta; order Lepidoptera; family Geometridae; genus Idaea; species Idaea biselata. Next base: position 12,650,750 of record OY292398.1, read on the forward strand.
CCCGGTGTGTGGGGGGTCCCTCTGGCCTGAGATGGTGGGCGGCCAGAGGTTTACCCACTAAACCCCTCGGTGTCCAGCACTCCGCTATTGCCAGAGCCCGTCGGAACCTTTCGGAGGAACGTCGACGAGAAGGGATCGATAGTCTGGAACTAGTGCCTGCGATGTCCTGGACTCAACACTGGTGAGACACTTTACTACATATTTAAATTATCAAGAGGTGCTTCTTTATTTACCATTTTCCAGGGTTTAAGAAAGGCAATGTTGGACTCAATCAAGCTTTTGAATATTACCACTTACTTGACCACTCTGCGTAAATTGCGCTTTGCGTAATTGTTATACGTAATTATATGAGAAATAAAACGAATTATTAACCTATTTAAATGCAACTTGAGTACAACACGGTATCCCATAATCTCATTTAAATTATCACCTGTGAAATGTTTAATTGCTACGCGAGTTATTTTATATTTAGACCTGTTTATTTCAGTTGCTCACAATGGCGTACAATTATAACGTAACAAAAGAAAGGTTATTTCAGATGAGGTCGAAGTACCTACGCCAAATTCCTTGCACCTGATCGTATGGCATTGGTGATGTTTACATCTGATTTAAACGGATTGTTTCCCAGCCCACATGGGAGATCATAATTCATCTATACTAATATTATAAAGAGAAAAGATTTGTATTTGTGTGTGTGTGTGCGTCTGTATGTTTGTTATGAATAAACTCAAAAAGTACTAAACCGATTTCCAAAAATATTTCACCATTAGAAAGCTACATTCACCCCGAGTAACATAGGCTACTTTTGATCCCGATATTCCCACGGGATCGGGAATTACGCGGGTGAAACCGCAGGACGCAGCTAGTTCATAATAATTTATGTTAGGTGCCTTGCCTTACCTTCTTATTATTTTGAAATTATTCTAAGACTTCCTAAAACGTAGGACAGATTCCGAGCTGTCAATTTGCAAGTCAATCTTGTAAGCCAATAAAAACATCGTGTGGATGGACGATCGTTTTTAGAGTTTCGTAGCCAAACGGCAAAAAACGGAACCCTTATAGATTCGTCATGTCTGTCTGTCCGTCCGTCCGTCTATCTGCCCGTCCGTATGTCACAGCCACTTTTTTCCGGAACTATAACAACTACACTGTTGAAACCTCGATGGTAAGTAGGTGTATTTTGTGAACCGCATTAAGATTTTTACACGAAAAAAGAAAAAAAAAACAATAAATTTTGGGTGTCCCCATACTTAGAACTGAAACTCAAAAATATTTTTTTCATCAAACCCACACACACGTGTGGGGTATCTATGGATAGGTCTTCAAAAATGATATTGAGGTTTCTAATATGTTTCTAAACTGAATAGTTTGCGCGGGAGACCCTTCCAAAGTGGTAAAATGTTGGTCCCCCCCCTCTGTAACTTCTAAAATAAGATACCTAATGATAAAACTAAAAAATATATATGATGTACATTACGATGCAAACTTCCAACGAAAATTGGTTTGAACGAGATCTAGCAAGTAGTTTTTTTTTAATACGTCATAAACTGTAACCCGCAATTTACCTTTCATTCAATTCAAAAAGGCACGGAACCCTTCGTGCGCGAGTCCCACTCGCACTTGGCCGGTTTTTATTGTCTCATGCGCCCTACAGCTTATGTCAGATTTGCATTTAGTAGAATGGCTTGAAAATGGCCACCGTGACAATGGTCCATTTGCTTTTGGTACCGATGTGTATGATCGATTTAGTTTCTTAACTACTTATAAATAGAGATGGGCCGACTAGTCGGGAAAGCCGACTAGTCGGCAGTTCAACCGACTAGTCGTCAACTAACAATAATGAAATAAAACAAATATTTAATTGAATTAGTAGTACAGTTAGAAGGTGGGTAGTCAGAAAAACGGAAAGAAAACACGTCATAGCCTTCACACATCATCTTAACATCAAACATCTAAAATTTCATAACTAGGCCTCAGCTCCATTCAATTCTTTTTCCAACTTTTAGCTTTATTTCAACCATTTTTGGAAGTTTCGTTACAGCTTTTGAAGTGGAAATTTATCCAAAAATACCAACAATCGCCGAGTGGTCATGATTAACCCAAATATCTCGGAATTATAATGATCTGCATTGCCGACTAGTCGGCCGACTAGTCGGCAATTTTGGAACCGACTAGTCGGCTAGTCTGCTAGTCGGCAGAACCCCTAGTCGGCCCATCTCTACTTATAAATGTAAATATAGGGTACCTACCTACGTAGCTGCCATGTATATAAATATGTGTACCTACTACATACCTACTCGTATCTATACTTATAGATGAGCAATAAGACATGAATAAAACAGAGATATTCAATTATACGCCCTATTTGTACTAACCTCAGCATGATTGGAATTTTAATAGCTAAATCTGATCAACCGCAGACAAAAAGGACGCGTTGAAATTTAAACTTACTTATGATATAAACTGGAGATTTGGTTTTCGGTTTGTTGGTAGTAGGTAGGTACATAAACTTTAGACTTCTGAACGGAATTGTTATTGGTATTATGTTGAAACAGTAGTGTTTCGATTTCGATTCGTCTGCCTTTGTGACACTGCTTGCTTACATATACATATACGGATGAGAGAGGGATGCAACCGGGAACATCGCTCGGATGATGAGTTCGCTTGGCGATGTCACTTTCAGTGGGTGGTGTGGTGACAAGCTGCAGCAAAATCCTGAACCAAGTGTTCGCTTCGTCAGCACCACTTACTGTCGAATACAAATTTTAAGTGGCGTTTCTGTAGGGGCTGTTAGGGATCAGACGCGAAAATGAGAAAATTTTATCGAGCTCGTTCGTGCTTCGGAAGGCGCGATAACCAGTTGGTCCCGGTTGTTATCCCTGATAGCAGTCGTTAGGTCAAGTTAGTGGTTTTAGGTCAATCTCCACTCTACTATAAACCTACTCCAACAGGCTTAGGGGGTAACTCGGACACAAAATATCTCATCCACGGCCGAGTTTCCTACTTTAATATTTTGATGTAGCCTTCTCGGGCGAACCACATATCTCAGTATCCGAGATTACTTCGTTCACAATTTGAAGTAGTAATTTCGGCCAAACATAGACTTTGGAGGAATAGCTTAAAATCACATACTATAAATTGTTTTTTTTTTGCATTGGTGGTGGTAATAGTTGTTATTACTATTGAAAATAAAACATAACAACTATAGCCTCATCAAAATACGAAACAATGATAATGTCAAATAAACGAGTAATGATTACCATACTCAATTAAAAACTTAAATCAATATTTTACAATAAAATAAAAATACATACACAAAAGAAATAAATAGCATCTACTTTAATTATAAACATAATTTTAAACCGACTTCCAAAAAAAATTAAAAACCGTCTTAAAAAAAAGCGTAAAATAACCTCGCCTACATACAGTGCCACCGAGTTATCTGTTATGTAATCTGAAGTCGGGCAGCCAAACTACAATGCCACCCAACCCCAACCCACCGAGTATAACTGCCCGACTTCAGATTACATAACAGAGAAGTGGGTGGCACTGTATATAGGCGAGGTTATTTTATGCTTTTTTAAGTCGGTTTTTAATATTTTTATTTCATCCTTTTTAGTGTAACCTACTTTCAACTACCACTAAAATAATTATAAAATTGTATCCATAACTTTAATCATTGTGGAGTTCTGTGATGAGAAGGTGGTTTCAGATGTGGAAACTCTGAAACCATATTCTCATTCATCAGTATCTATTCTTTATGGCCTTATTCTACTGGTGGAAAAAAAAACTGAGCACTTTACTACACTCTCGAGGTGCAATCCTGTTCATCACTCCGAAGATCCTCATCCGATCTTCACCAAATTTTATGAAACCAACTGTGATATATCTCCTTTCAAACAAAAAAAGAATTATCCAAATCAGTTCAGGCATCTTTGAGTAATCGGGGAACATACAAAAAAAACTCGACGAATCGAGAACGTCCTTCTTTTTTGGAAGTCGGTTAAAAAGGAGGAGGTTTTCAATTCGTCGGTTTTTTTTTATAGATACCGATGAATGAGAATATGGTTTCCGATTCGCCACATCTGAAACCACCTTCTCATCATGATTAAGGTTATGGATACAATTTTAATGATTTTAGTGGTAGTTGAAAGTACACTAAAAAGGATGGAATAAAAAAAAATAAAAACCGACTTAAAAAAAAGCACAAAATAACCTCGCCTACATACAGTGCCACCCACTTCTCTGTTATGTAATCTGAAGTCGGGCAGCCAAACTACAAACCCACCCCACCCAGTAAAACTGCCCGACTTCAGATTACATAACAGATAACTCGGTGGCACTGTATGTAGGCGAGGTTATATTATGCTTTTTTTTGAAGACGGTTTTTAATTTTTTTTTGGAAGTCTGTTTAAAATTATGTTTATAATTAAAGTAGATGCTATTTATTTCTTTGTGTATGTATTAATATATTATTGTAAAATATTGATTTAATTTTTGAATTGAGTATGGTAATCATTACTCGTTTATTTGACATTGTCATTGTTTCGTATTTTTATGCGGCTATAGTTGTTATGTTTTATTTCCAATAGTTGTTGTATATAGGTAAGTACCACGGCAAATAAAACAAAACAATTTATAGTATGTGATTTTAAGCTATTCCTCCAAAAGTCTATGTTTGGCCGAATTTACTACTTCAAATTGTGAACGAAATAATCTCGGATACTGAGATATGTGGTTCGCCCGAGAAGGCTACATCAAAATATTAAAGTAGGAAACTCGGCCGTGGATGAGATATTTTGTGTCCGAGTTACCCCCTAAGCCTCCAACACTAGGTGAGCCACACCACTATACAAAAAATAAAAATGGGACAATTTATGACAATTTTCCACGATTGCCACGATAAACAAACATGTAAACCTTCAAACTTATAAGACATTGGCGGGAGACATCGCGTGCGCAGCTAGTTTAAATAAAAGATTTAAACAGACATCTTTAAATATAACGGAAAGTTAACAAGTCAATAAACAAAATTCCCCTTAAAACTCAGAGTGCAACCTGAAAATGGATTTATATTCCGAACCTATTTTTATTAGCTGTAAGTGAAACTGTTTAGGAGTAAATGGTTCCGTAGAATATTTTTGTGAATATTTTTTTAAATTAATAGTAATTAAGGAAGGAAGGTTTCCATCGTGAGGTAACCGACATGTCCTAGGACTCACCACGGTTCTAAGACTTGGGACATTCGCTAATCCGGAGTAGGCTCCGGTGGCGTCTTACTGCCTAATGCCTCTAAGAAGAGGCCCTTGTTGCCAGGAAAAAAAAGTATAATAATCGTTTCTATCCATTATGTTAAGGTTAAGAACGGTAGCACCGTTTCATAAGGGAATTCTAAACAATAATTCAAAATATATTTTGTCAGCTAATACATAATAAAACTGAGGAGTCCATTAGTATAATAAAAAATACTTGATCATAGGCCAAAACATTGCAATAAATATCAAAAGAACTTTTTAAACCTGCATTGGAATTAAAAACTTTCGGGATATGGACTCTGTTTACCATACCATAAAGTCCAAACTCTAACATAAATATATTCTGTAAAGCATCTACTTCCGACATAAAAATAGCCCTTAAAATTTAATGTTTACTGTCAATAATAGTAAATAGATATTTCGAGCTCGTTCGTCCTAAAGTCCCTTAGCCCAGACGTAATCGGAAATGACCTTAAATCTTCAACAGCCTTGCCTACTGACGCCTGTTGTCAAAATAGAATCGAACGCTGTCCTTCCTTAAAAAAAAAAGACACAAAATAGTTGAAAATCGGAAATCCCGGATGTAATCGTAAAAATACCTACTAAAATTAGATTTTTATGACTTCAGGTGTCTGTGACATTAAATTTTGAAAAAAATGTTTGTCGTAAAATTACTCAATGATTTGTTTTGCGTAGGTATTTGGAAGGTTTATTGTAACGCATTCGATTTCAATGATACATAACTGGAATTCTTTGAACTACGGGCAGCGCCTACCAAGTTAGCCACTGACCAAACGACCATACCTACATCGAAATAACGAAGGTCTGAACTACGTATACTCGTAACTGAACAACTCCAGACAATATCACTTTTCTATTATTAAAATTAGCCAGCTCCGAAAATTAATAAATACCTACTTCTAAAGGTTGTCTAAAACGAACTGCTTTTAGCGATAACGCTGCATTAGTGCAGCGAAAACTTCAATTTTTGGTGTTATTGTATTTTAAGCCCTCCTTTATTAAGTGTTCATAACTAAATTTCATTACATAATCACTTTAATTTCCGACTAAATCTATCACAAGCACAACCAATGTATGTAACTGACATTTAAGGTGCAAGTACCTACCCGGAGGTCCGTGACACGATAACCAGGACATCGCGGCCCTTGACCCACTGACCCGGGGGTGTTTGACGTCACGGGACACAATGGGACACGCACCACTCATCCTGCGCCGTGACGTCACACAGACTTAGTATTTGCTGCGATTTTTTTTTGTATTTTGATGTATTTTTTTAGAACTAAAGAGAAATAGATTAAATTGTAGTTTTTTACCCGACTGCAAGGCAAGGGTTATGTTTGTCGCGCCTATCTTGTAGTTTGTAATATTCTTCTATCTGATTGAAAAACTGACAATTGCTTTTAAATTTCTTTTTAATTTTTGTATGTAGCTCAAGGCTATTTTATTTAGAAAATTTATTTTAAAGGAAAAATGGAAATACAGCTTTGATTAAAAACGAAGCAACTACTAGGTAAACTGTGGTAAGTAGCCGCAAAAAAAAATGTAGATATAAATCTATAATTATAGGTACTACCCATGGCATTTTACTAATATTTTTTTACTATTGTTTTACATGGCAGAGATACCTAATAAAGTCGTGGCATATTTATTACAGGCTAAAATCTCTGAACTAAAAACTATAATTGTCAAAACAACCCCCTTACTTATAAACGATGATTAACATTTGCATAAACTACGCATTCGTTTGTCTTTTACTGTCATATGACTTTTCAAAGTTGATAGACAAACACAAACATTGCATAAGTTAGTCATCCGTATTTATATTAAATAGCTGCGTCCCGCGGTTTCATCCGCGGTAGTCCCTAACCCCTGGAAATATCGGGATCAAAAGTAACCTATGTTACTCAGGGTGAATGTAGCTTTCTAATGGTGAAAGATTTTTTGAAATTGGTCTAGAAGTTTTTCGAGTTTATTCATAAGAAATATACAGACGCACACACACACAAAAATACAAATCTTTCCTCTTTATAATATTAGTATAGATATAGATTTTCAAACCATAAAGTCTTTATAAAGCCCATGCGAAATAATCTACTCATTGGGGAGACATTCGAAAGCAATAAAAGTGTAAGAAACTAGAGCACGGACTCTCTCCCGGCCTCTAAATCCACCATCACAATAACAGGAGCGAACCAAGGCCCGACTTTATGTCACTTTTATGCGGTTTAGATCCGATCGACCTTCCCCTTAATACTGAACAACGTGAACTTTATACAGATGATTCTTTAACGCGAACTTTCTTCATTGTATCGCTTTTATGATATCACTAGCAGATTCCCGCGGTTTCACCCGCGTAAGTCCCGATCCCGTGGAAATATCGGGATCAAAAGTAAGCCTATGTTACTCAGGGTGAATGTAGCTTTCTAATGATGAAAGAATATTTGAAATTGGTCCAGTAGTTTCGGAGATTACCCCCAATATACATACATACATACATGTTACCAACGTTACCTCTTTATAATATTAAAAAATAAATAAGTAAGTACAGATAAGAAGTCTTCTAAGTACCTTATTTATTATTTTTTTATAATTTCATTACGATAATTTAACTTATAAACCATTATATTTATTTTTATGTCCTAGAAAAATCTGCTACTCTTAACTGCATCTTTACTTGTCATCAGATGTGACAGCGATCAACTGTTGGTCTACTTGTTAGGAATAAAGAAAAATAATTTATATAGGTAAGTACGAAAAAAAAATATTTTTGAAAATAATTCCCAGAACACCAAACGGCTGAATAAAAATTAACCTATTTACTCTGATTGTTAGGGTATATTAAAAAAAACTACTCTTAATTTTACGATTTTCGTCAAACCCACTTGTGTTTTGAATTTTCCAAGCCCGTGTCCATTGTCTTATTTGTACTGAATTATCTTTACTTTCCTACAATACGTGTTCATTTTCTTCATAATAGCCATTGTACAAAATTCCTTTGAAAAGTCGAATTTCGTTATTTAAATAACGGATATAGAAGGCTCCTGATTTTCTTGTTGTACGAATTAAATTATGAAAACAATAAAATTAAGGCGCTTTCGGATATGTTGGTTGGGGAAATACAGCAATGAAATTACAACAAGTGTTTACATAGATGCTTAGAATGTACATACCTCCTAAAATAGTAGGTATTTATGAAAATCTCCGATGTCGAAATTTTCTTAACAGTGGGCGTCAACTTTCAGAAATATGGAATTTACTGGGTTTTGCCGTGAGATCAAATGAATACTAAATCACGTTTCCGACTTTGATTACATTTTTATTGATAAAAAAACAGATTGTATTTCAAAATTACGATGTTTACATCACTATTGAGAAATATTTCATCTCTGAAAAGGTACAAAGTTCAAAGTATTTATTTACCACACTAAATACTAGTACCTATAGGTACATAGAAAAACCAAATTACTAATCTTAGTACCTACAGGAAATTTTAGGATTTGCACGGTAACATCTTAATTTAGTTTTCAATAGTTTTAAAAATACTAAGAACGTTCGTTGTCTTGAATTAGTGTTATTCTTTCTTTCTAGCAAAAACTATTTTTTTACTTGTAGGCAGGTACAATGTACCTACACAACACTTTTTACTTCGATATTTTTACGAGATTACGGTAGATAAGCTTGATACAAAGATGTGTCACTTGTACTATCAATGGTACAAATCATTGGAACTACTGACACATATTCGAAACTGTAGTGCTAGTCTAATCTATACTTCCACACTAATATTATAAAGAGGAAAGATTTGTATTTGTTCCAGATATTAGACAGATATAGACAGATACAACTTTTGATCCAGATATTCCCACGAGATCGGGACATATGCGGGTGAAACCGCGGGACGGAGCTTTATATTATATTATTGCAAGTTCTTTGTAACGATGACGTCTTAGCCAACCTTCATTGTGTCTTTTACTATAAATACCTATAAATTTTATTGTTTAATCACTGAACAAATTTATTAGCCCTTCGGCGAGACAAATGACTTATCATTATGCCAGAAAACTTAATAACAGGGTTACCATTTTAATGCGCTTACTGCAAATAATATTATTCGTTTCCATTGTTTTTTGTTCATGCTCTTTTGTGTGTTGGAAATGCCAAAGTTTCCGGTATAAAGACACAGAAATACATTGAGAGGCAGTTAATAAAAGTGCTACAATAATCTTATAATTAAGTAGATAGCAGACGTTTTGTGATTTTAGATTTTGGAGAAATATACGAGCTAAACTCAAAATTCAAGTCGGGTTCATCGAAATTTGTTGATTATTCATGACAGAATCTTGTTGAATTAGTTTTTTTCTACAAGGGAAATTTGCAATCACGTAAGTAATAAAATTTTACACCTATCATTCACGATTCTACTAATACCTAAATGTTCTAACTACCATACAGAAATAACATTTAACTATGGTATCTATACATGACTAAGAAAATATGATTTACAATTTCCACCTAAAATTTAATTTGAGCCGAAAACTTGCAAATATTTGTGTGAGTTAACGTATCATTTTGTCACGTTAGATTGGTTCCATCATATTTTATGAGATTTTTTCCAGAATTGCAATGTTTTTGTAACTCTAAATTAATTCTAGTTAATTTTAAAACTGCTTAATAAAACCACTGAAAATTCTTGATGCTATGAGAATTTTTAAAGAAATAATCCATGCGATTGCCTATTGCTCAATTCCGAGGAATTATCGGGATCAAAATTATCCTATGTTACTCTCCATTTTTAGGGTTCCGTAGTTTTATCTACTTATCCCTATGCAAATTTTCATCCAATTATTCAAAAAACTTTCGGATTTAGAATATTTAGTTTTCAGACACAGATTCTAAACAAAAATTACACTCATTGCTCATGGCATTTTTACTACAAATATTTTCACAGGTTCAAATCCTGTCATGAGTTACTTTTTATGGTGCATTGCTCCTTGTTAATTATTTCAAATTGTACCTATCTATTCAAAATTACTAATTTAATTTACTTTTATGAAATGATTAGTATAGTACAATCCTATACAACTGTTAGATCTTTAACATTGATTGCCAGATGTTACCAAAGTATACGAAGGTAGCAGATGTCTCAATCGAGCTTATTTGTTAACAAATATTCTAACGTCTACAAGGATAACGAAGTAGTGTACCTACTTATCTTTACCACAGCAGTCACGTTATGGTATGATAAGCAGAAACCAAGAACCATAACGTTGGAAAAGAAGCGAGCAAGGAGTACTTATTGTACATTAATTATTAAATTTTATTATTATGCTCATTATGAAGCAGTCAAGGTGTTAATGCGGGGCCGTGAAGACTCGAAAAGGAACGGTTTTGACGTTGTTTAGAAATTTTTAGTGTACATTGGACAGTAGATATCTTAAAAATTTCAAAAGCGCTATTATCATCTACACTAATATTATAAAGAGGAAAAATTTGTATTTTTGTGTGTAGGTATGTATGTTTGTAATGAGTAAACTCTGAAACTACTGGACCGAAAATTCTTTCACCACTAATGGTGGAGCTATCTAAATAGCTACATTCACTCTGAGTAACCTAAGCTACTTTTGATCCCGATATTCCCACGGGATCAGGACTTACGCGGGTGAAACCGCGGGACGCAGCTAGTAAATTACTAGCTGCGTCCCGCGGTTTCACCCGCGTAATTCCTGATCCCGTGGGAACTGTGTACTGTCAAAATAGGACAGACATTTTGAAAAATAAAAAGAGAAGACAGAGAGCTATTTTCAGATTGTCCTATTTTGGCACACCACATTTATTATGATTTTGAAAATCTGAATGTGAAATAGTCGGACCTTTTTTTAAAAAGAATGTGTTTATATCTAACGTAAACAAGTGCCTACGTGCTTAGGTAGGTGTAGGTACAATATTCGTATCTATTTTGAATTTTATATTAAATGTGACATGGAAATTTTATAAATAAGATGTTCCAGGAAAAATTCTTCCGACAGAAATGTTCCAAAAAATACCACGTTTCCAGTGGCACGTCTGAATCTTCTGACCAATATTTAATACCCTTGTGCAAAAAGGTTTAAAACAAAAAACAAGATGGTCTGCAACTAACGAAACATGACGTTGGTAGCGTATACCTGAAAATTTTCCGAATTTTTTCCGTCTCTAAAAGAAAATCCAAAATTCAACAACGTCACAGAATAAAAGAAACAAGGCATGTCACGTGCCCTTCCGTTGGTTCCACGGTCGGATGAGCGCCGGAGGTGCGGGCTGGACGCGTGCTAGGGTTGCCGGCACGTGAAACAGATAGTTTTGTTATAAAAAGTTTACAACCGATATCAGCTCGATCAATGTCACGTGGCGTGTTTGATTACAAATAAGATAGTCTAGGGAAATTTAATAAAGATAGTCTAGGGAAATTTAATGAAGTTGCAAGAGCATTAGGCTGGTGATCTTTGTGTGTGGCGCGAGTGTGTTTAAATCCCATGGGGACATTAAAAAACGTGTCTCACTCGGGGACTGCCGCGGTAAAGCTATTGCATAGCATTTTTTTTCTTAGTCTACATGGTAGGCAGGGTGGGGTTTTATTTTCGTCACCGCGCTCAAAGCCCGTAATAAAAGCTATGCAATAGCTTAAAATCATTTATTTAAAATATTATTTTCTTTCCTCCTTATTAATAGGTAAACGTGGAGTAGTGAAAACATGCTTTGTCTTTTTCCGTATCAAGAACTTTCAAAGTTGACAGACAGAAACAATAAGGGCTATCGCATACGAGCCACCGGCCACAGCCACAAACGCCGCCACGAGAAGCTAGATGCAGCTACAAAAGTAGCTGAAGCGCGCGACAGGCACTTGAGGCCGGTGGTCGCCACTTGTGGTCGGTGGCTGACATCCATATTTTTAACAACACGAGACAAGACTACGTGCGTGCGTTGCCTCCGACTAGAACAGGTTAACTGGGGAAGAGAGTTGACTCGTGCGGAATCGCGCGAGTGGCATGTGGCGACGTTTTGTGTCGGCGTTTAGCGGCCGGTACGGGCCACAAGCAGCGAGCAGCGACGATTGGAAGCGTGTGGCGGCCACCGGCGTCAACCGTGTGCGGCGAGTCCATATAAAATGTATGAAAACTACAGGAAATATGTCGGTGGCGGCGTTTTGCGGTTGTGGCCGGTGGCCCGTGTGCGCCGACACTTAGTGGTTAAAATTATTATGACCTTACTTTGCGTTTATAATAAGGCTATTTGAGTTTTAGTTTGTTTCGGTTGTCAATAATTTATTGTCAATAAATATTTATAAACGCTTAGAATTTAAGTACCTCTTTAACAGGGATAATATCAGTTGGGATTTAAAATAAATATCACATCGTCATTTAGTACGTGTGAACTGAACCAAAGAAATATAATATAAAGCGAATTATGATAGTTAATTACGACGTAGCGACCCTAGAGGGGCGTACTTAAGGAAGTCCAGGTGTGCACAACAAAACGGGAAGCACATCATTAAGTCTGCGTACAGATAACGACACGTTATGAATTAGCAATTGTACGCTTATTGTATTCTGTTTGGTGATGCTCAGTCTTTGATTAATGATGATTATAGATTGATCTTCTGTTATATAACAGATATTATTTGCGCAGTTAGAGATAGAGACAACAATATAATTTTTAATACGTTTTATTCGCGTCGTTTTAACCAAAGAGTCACAGGAAAAACATTCTCTCTCTCTTATTTCATTTAGGACTCAGACTCTTGAGGCTGTCTACCGATAAAGCTTCAAAGCTTCCTCACGGCCTGCAATTATTATCAGTTTAAACCTCTTAAAGCGTGGGTTTTAAATATACCTACGTATAATAAGGTAAAACTTATATTTTACTAGATTTAGTAGGTAGGTCACACGGACACTTAATGCAATAAAAAAATGTACCTATTCAATCTAAACGCAACATTTAATTTACAAATCGTATTACGTCAAACATCCGTCCAAAACTGAAGATTCCGTAGAAAAACAATATTCCATTACGGCTAAATGGTTCAAAATATTTGTCCTGCAATGTATACATACGAACTCACGTGCTATGCTTACGTACACTCGGGGTTTGGGATGCAAGGTTACACTGAGTTGCAAATAAACAGCAAGTGTCTATAGTACGTGTCTTCCTTGGTTAGAAGATTCCATATGTTACGGCCATGGTTAACGAAGGCCGTTATGACGAACAGATTGACTAACACAAATAAATAAAGTACCCAGACTATACAATAGAAGTCATTTTTTAAATAACTAGGACTTACCTGACTAGGATGATGCCTATACAAGTACAGCTTGGTGCCATGTAGAACCCCCCACACTTGCTTCCATGACCTGTCACTCGCGCGCTAAAGGACAAAAGAAGAATAAATTTAGACAAAGACTTTTGTTATAGGGTTAAATTATTTAATTACCTCTGGTAATGTTGTGGACTAGCCAACAAAATAACCTTGACATTTTAATTTCTTAGACTTTCTGCTGACCTTTGGACCTATAACCCTCGGAGGCCTAATAACCTCCCTACTGTGACAAAACCCTGCAGTAAAAGGTTAGTTTACATAATTTAAGTAATCTGTGATTGGTTTTTACCTTTCCATTGCTGACCACCATCTTAATCTGCACGTGACCCTGGACGTCTCCTTCCGTGGGTTCCACTGCAGTCTCCACGTCACCTTCACCCTTCTTTTCAGTGCTGTTCACAAAATATCGTAACTTTAATGTTTGTTATAATAAAGCTATGAAACGGCAATTAACAACGTAAAGAAAAATGTACATTAGAAGAAACCGAAAAGTACCACCAATTATGGAAAAGATGACCTTTTGAGTTGGTATAGTTATATTTGATCAAAAGAGAAGAGACGTATGTGACAGAGTGATAGAAGATGAAGATATGTTAGATAAGATATAGGAGACGGAGAGTATCAATAAGATGATAGCTATCCCGACCTTTTAAAATCCGCAATAAACTCGGTATATATGTAGAGCAGAAGAACTAAATGAATGCATAAGCTACTATTGATATTCTAATCAGATCGAGACAGACGCGATAAAACCAATAAGCACACAGTTGACAATAATGAAATAAGTAGCAGCAGTAGCGTTATATTATATTGAATGCTAGATACCTACGGATATCACCCTAATCGTGGGTCTAAAAGGTTTGAAAACTGTAATAAATAATGATAGTGATCACAAAATAAACTAAGATAGAATAGAAAAGATAAGTAGACCTAAGCCAATTTTTTACAAGGCATTTAGAAGCACATAGGGATACATTTCGATTTAGCATTAACAACAACTAATTAGTTTGTGCTTAATGTTATTTTTAGTACATATATTGTTAAACGCAAATTAGCATCTACATACGATAGTATTGGGTTACAAAAATCTAGTTATAGTTGGTAAGAATAGCTTGGAGTATACAACATGCTTCGTAATTTAGCATGCAATAAGTAATTTTTTTGCAATATGCAAAACGTAAGCGGTTACAGATTAAACAGAATATTTAAGAATTAGGTACCTATATTAGGAAAACTGTGATATTTGTTTTCCTAAATTCGGTTAAAACTTTGTGGTTACGTCACAATTGATTTCGTAGCTTTTATTTACACTTAGAATACGTTAAATATTTTTTATACTTTGTACATAATATTTTAAAGGTTTTAAACGTCTATTTAAAATTACAACTTGTGGCGCCATCTATTGAATCATGCGTGTCAACTATCGCACACATTAAAGCGCCATCTATGCGTCGACATGCGACGTACCGGGGTGGGAGTACGGCTTGTGGGTCGAATATACGCAGCAGAGGTGTTATGTCGTCCGTGAGTCGCGGCGGGCGCCACTTGCGGTGCGCACTGCGTTTCCAATCACCACCATATTACAGAGTAGTAAAAGACCTTCGGCTCGATTCTCATAAATAATTACATACTAGTTCGATGACAGAGACAGTGCAGACGCAACGCAGACACAACACAACTACAGAGAAAACTCAAAATATACTGTGAACTACTATACGAATACAATGAGAGTGTATTTTGAGTTTTCTTTGCAATTGTGTTGTGTCTGCGTTGCGTCTGCACTGCGTCTGTCATCGTTTTGCACTGTCTCTGTCATCGAATTGGTATGTAATTATTTACGAAAATCTAGCCACTGATGCTTGTGACTGCACCCAGTACCAAAAAAACAGTCCAATGACTAACCCAGTGTCTGGCATTAAAAATTTCGAGGCACTGGATCCAGTAACTGCCATTGTGTAAACCATGTTATAATTTGTTGATTCAAAAAGGGATACCTAATGATAAGTTAAGGGGGGGTTTGCATTTAGCTCCCGAACGTGTTCTTTACCCCTTAGTTGTGCCACACGATCCCTGGGTGAAAGTAGCAATCGACTTGTCGGCCTACCGTTTAAGTCATACCCTCAAGCAGACTAGTTCGTTTTCACGTAAGACACTTAAGCCGGTGCAGCCACTAACAAAGATAGAACAAGATAGATTATAAAGATAGAAGATAGAACTTCTTCCACTGGCGTCGACCTATTTTTCTGCGTAAATGTCCTACGATTTAGACCCCTTCGTCACTTAAAGAAAGTGATCTAATCCTAACCGCTATTGTATTTATTTACCTACCTACGTTAATTTTAAAAATATTCTGAGGGCAATATTTTGTGGCTAGCATAAATGCATCATATAATTTTATTGTGCCTTGCTTCCTGATAAGAATTAACGGCACAAAAATCCTTTTTTCAATCCCATGTTAGGTACAGTACAATCAAATGGTTAATGACTTCGTTAAACTACTGTTACTCTCTATCTACATATCTAACAGTACAAGATCAACAAATATCTAAATGAAGACAACTGTAGTGATGCTCAGAACCGAGAAGTTTTGGGAAAATCTACATAGAATCCACAAACCACTAAAGAGAGATATAATATGGAAACTCAAGATAATAAAAGAGCTATGTTAGTTGCGTAAAGGCAACTGGTTATGCTTACCTTCTTAAAGACAGTTCGTTGTCAGGTTCAACGTCACTGTCAAGGTGCAACCGATCACCCCAAGTTGCTTTTAGGTAGGAAACCCTTCGCATGGCTCGTTCTTCTTCTGCTAGGAAAGAATTGGCATCAACATTAATTATTAATCAAGAATTCTCCAAATTTTTTAGTTTGAGATAGGTATTTGTGGATCGTCGTCACGAAAGGATAAAGCAATTTTGATATTGTTTTTTCCTCAATTATGCACCTGGAACAGTCTATTTTTTCCCAACTTCATCATCCACCCCATAATAGTTAAAGAAAACTTTCGTTTATATTATTTTATTTGTTAAACACCAAAGAATATTGGCAATATAGGCTATATAAATGGTTTTTTCTTGAATTATGCACCTGAAAAAGTCTATTTTTTTCCCCAACTTCATCATCCACCCCAAAATCGTTTGAGAAAACTTTCGTTTATATTATTTTATTTGTAAAACACTAAAGGATATCGGCAATATAGGCTATATAAACAGTGGATCCCGCATTAGGAACTTAGTCCCTATTATTTCTGTTGAATTAACAAAATGCTTCTTTTTTTTGTATTTTTGATCTATACTTATGTCATTTACTTTCATACTTAAAATATGCTCTAAGAGATGAGTCTCTCAAATATCCTACAAACATTATTGGTTTACCAAATCCCTCCCTAAAACTATCCAATTCTCAATATTTTCCAATAGAAAATTCTGAATACTGACCTCCCAATTGAGCATCTTTCTTATGTCTTCTTGTGACCACATCATCAGCAAAACCTGTTATCAAAGAAATCTAATTAATAATGGAGTTTAGTGACTATCTTCAAGTTGTTTAGTATTATTACATGAATGAGCACGACGGTTAGTAAGATGGCGAAATGAGATATTTCCACTGATGAGAGCGATCTTGATCCTAATACCAATTCACAGTTTGTGATCAGTGGAAACAGAGCTCAAATAGCACACCTAGAAGCACACATAATACATTCCGATGATAATATTAATAAATTATAATATGAAAAGTTAATACTGCCATCGTCAATAGATGTCCTTCAAAGCATTTGTTAATAGTTCATTCATACTCTTCTCAAAGGCATTGTTAGTTCGCCACAAATGTTACTATCGATGAATCTTCGAGTCAGTTCAGGGAGTTAAGATAAAGGATCGGAACCTAAAGGGATACTGCTTTAGTCATTCTCGTTATTGGGACCACTGAACATCAAACACCATGAATGAATAGTCTCGCAAAAAGCTGAAGCGAAGAAATGAAGCGGCATTCCGATAGACGTCGCGCGTGGACCTGAGTCGGCGGGTGTGCTGGGTGTGGGCGATGGGGAAGTGGCCGCGGAGGTCGAGCCCGAGTGCGGTGCTTGCCCCGGCGGAGCCAGGCTCAACTGCGTCGGCCGCTGCGGAGCTTCCCCGTTCACTCCTGCGCCAGGCAGCGACACACGATTCATCGCCTCCATTTGCTCCCTGTTCAGCCCCATTCGTCTCTTCGCGTGACTGCCATCTTGGGGCGTAACAGTGCGATTAGACGCTGTGCTTGAAGCCGTGTACGCTGCCGTTTTCATGCATACGCAAACTTTTGGCTTCGTTTTCGTGTTGATAAATTCCAGACTTGACTATTTTGAATGTTATAACACGTAGTGTTTTTAACATTACTTTATTATGATGCTGGTAATTTGTTCGTCTCTTTCCCCCTTACTTATATACGATGATTAACAGATGACTAAGTTATGTAACATTTGTCTCTGTCTGTCAACTTTGAAACTTCATGTCACAGTGAAAGACAAAACGATACATATCTAGTTTATGCGTCTTCTAATCACCGTTTATAAGTAAGGGTGTTTTTCTTTAATGAAAATTTATCTATGTCTATTTAAATTGTATTGAATATTTTTAACCGACTTTCAAAAAAGGAGGGGGTTATCATTTCGGATGTGGTTTTTTTATCCCTGTATGTTTGGTACTACTTCATAAATAAAATGACTAGGTACACATAAAACTTGCGTCATTTACCTTTGCCTCATAATCTGTTATTAGAATAAAGTAACATTACATACTCTCAATACGACCGGACTATGTCAATGATAATGTCCCTTTACCAAAAGTGAAAATGATGCAGATAAGCAAAGCTCTGCTTGTCGGTTTTAGCGTGGCTTCAGTTTGCGTATGACTATGAAAACGTTGCATCGAGGCGAAAAGTTAGATAACCGCAAACAATTATCCAACTTTTCTGGTCATGAATCTAAATGCGTAAATTTGAGCAGAATATCCTGTTCAATGAGAATTAATGGTTTTACCTGAGGCATGATGTCTTCTAATGGGCAATCCTTCACTACCGGTACTGTTTGACCTTGTTCGCATTTGAACCTTTTCTGTATCTGAAAGCGATGAGATAGCATGTTCCGAATGAGTATCGAGCGTCTAATGAACACTTGAAAATTGCATGAACATTGAATAAATAACTGATTCTATAGTGAATGATATGACAATTTACCAGGGTTAAATCCTTCTGGTGGTGGACAATGCAGATGTTTGCTGCCGGTGATCACTAATTGGTTTCCTGACAAATTTCCACCATGAGGTGGTTCATGTTCTAGATCTGGAATGAATGAGATTACAAATTAAAGAATAATTCATCACAAACAGCTACAGATATAGCTTTTTATGTAGCCCAGGAACAACCTTGAAGAGATAAAAAATTTAGGGTTCCGTACCCCAAGGGAACCCTTTTAATAAGAGTCCACTGTCCTGTCTTCTCTGTCACCAGGCTGTCTCTCATGTACCGAGATTAGACAGTTAAAATGTTCACAGATGATGAATTTCTGTTGCCGTTATAACAACAGATACTAAAAACAGAAACTCTAAATATTTCAATGAGGTTCCCATACAAACGTGATTTTTTGTATTTTATCGGCTGAATTAAATTGTAGTAGGTATACCTATATTTAAGGACGTGGCGATCATCACAAGGTTTTCCAAAATATTCATTCGAATATTTTGGAAAACCTTGTGATGGGGACCCTTTAAAAGTAAAATCTTAATCCAAATAATATCGATATTAAGGTAGAAAACTAAATTTTTCATAATTTATTTTGGTATTAAGTTTGTATGGAAATGGTAAGAGTCGGCGCGTTCTTAATAAGAAACCTTACCTTGTTGTGGTTGCACGTCCAATGACCTAGCCTCTCTTCTGGCTGTTCTCGTTTCGAACTCCTTTCTTCTCAAGGCCACACTTGGTTCTAATCTCGTTGTGGATAGTCTAGCCAGCTCACTCCGGGCTACTTCTGTCCTTCTCTCACCACCGCCACGAGCCTCTTCTAGCTGTCTTGTTCTCGCTGTTACTAATTGTAGTTCAGGTACTGGGTATCTAGAAAAAGATTGAAATTTGTCGCAAAATTAAGACGTTGGGCCCGTGGGGATCCGAGGCTTTAGATTTTTATACAAATATTTCAAAATTATTAGTTTTAGCTTTTGATGACCAAAGGGATGGCTGCTACTTTGGCTAACGAATAGGTATTGCCATACAGCGAGGCAAAGCAGCCTGTCTTTTGGATACCATACCTAGGGACTCATTTTTGGTCTTTTAATTTTAATAAGGTAATATACTATTTATTAAGTTACTGTTAGTCTTAGTAGTTTTGTTCTGTTTGGTTGCAAAATTATTTTAACCATTTTTTTCCAAATGATGATAAATATTATTCTACTGATAAACTCACTTGTTATCTTGATTGTTGGGAGACATTTGTTCTTCTCTGAGTTCAGACGTCGAACCATTGCTCATCGTTCCAACATTTGTGCTTTGAATATTCGGCGAAGTTTCTTGTATCTTGGAGAGGGTCGAAACAAACATGGTCTTGTCATGTTTTAATCTGGTTTTGTCCTGTGATCCGTTGACTTCGCCGTAGCCACTGTAAGTACCGCTGTCTACGCTGGCGGAACACTCGTCTCTTTTCTGTTCCTGGTTCGGAGGTGGAGACGCTGCTAAAGGAGGAGACGTCGCAGGAGGTGGCCATGCTGGCTTCTGTAGTTTCTGCGGTCTCGCATAAAATTCCTTCTGTTTTATAGGCGGTGGGGCGTCTGGTGTAACCCAGCCAGTGGGCTGGCTAGGCCTTCGGAGGAAAGCTTCCTTCTGCTCTAGACTCTTTCGTATTCGTGAAAGTATTATAGAGTCGTCCAGTTCTCGACCGGTGAGGGTTGAGTTTGAATCAAAGGAGCCGAGGCTGTCTTTGCTCTCTGTTGCTGACGATGGTAGAGAAGTATCCGATTCTCTTCTTCTGAAAGTAGAAAACATTAGATTTTATGTGTTTTATAAGCCATACAACAAATGTCAATGCTAGGAAATTGTATTTACCCATCATGTAACAGATAATGTGGGGCGCCGCTGATCCTAGGTACGTCGTATCTGGATGGCGCCAACGAGGCAACACTGGCGTACTCTGGATCATCGCGGTGTCTTGTCGGCGCCTGCGGGGCTGGCAGCGCAGCCCTAGGCCTTCGATACGCGTCGAACAGCCGCGACTCGTGCTCCGTCACCGGTGCTGGCATCTCTATCGCTCGCGTATTCGATTCAGGATTGTAGGCAGCTTCACTAAAATACTGAAAATTACAATTATGTTAGCATTAGCATTTTTGTCAGTTAAAGTATAAAATTCATAGCAGCAACTGGTTCTCAATTATTCACCATTTACTTATTATTCTATAGTACCAAAATATACGAGGTGGTAGGAATATTTATTAAAGAAACGTTAAAAGTCTTATCTTTGGCATTTACTCCACCTACCAGGTTAGGTAGTGTCACCAGCAGATTTGTCTAAAATCATTGGCCTGTGATAGGTGCACAAAGAAGTCGGGTCGTCACCAATTCATCACTTATCATCTGGCCAGACCAAGGCGAAAAACTCCGATCAAATACAAAAACCCGACATAACTACACTTACCCTTTGCAGTAAATCGTGATCCCTCGGCACGACAGTAAGCCGCAGCACTCTCGGCTCCCGCTGCGCTAACTGCACGACCCGAGCGTAAGGCGCTCGGGACCGGCCGCAGGCAACCGGCTCGCCGTTCACGGCCAGCACTCGATCCCCTGCCCGAAGCCCTGCTACCGCCGCCGGTCCGCCCGGCCGCACCGACCTCACGAAGATGGTGTCCATTGGCGCGCCAACCGCGCCCACTGCCAGGTGCCGCGCATCTTCGTATAGCTCCTGAAATTTTATTGAATGTTTATAAGCTTAGCTGCTAAGACTCTCTTATCTCTAGCTTTTATGCCTGTTTTTCACTACGTCCACGTCGGTGCAATTTATAGTTCAGGTCTAACCTAACTGAGATAATGAACGATGAAGAAATTATTGTTGTTTTTCATCAGACAATGCTTTGTGCTATATATTAATAACTAGAGGTGAAAATACCCTTTCAAATATAGAAAGCATCAAGTAAAATAATTTATTTAATAACTAGCTTGGCCTCACGGTTTCTCCCTCTTAACATCCAATTTCAACCCAACGCTACCTATATATCATGTTTCATTATAATCGATCCATCCTTTTTCGACCTATAATCGTTAATATTCCATCAGATATTACCTGCAAAGAATCCGGCGGGTACACGACAAGATGTCTCAGTGTGAAACCGAAGCCGTGCCGCGCGTCCGGCCGCTGGATGACGATGGTGCGAGGCGCCGAGCAATGAGCAGGCGGAGCGGCGGCTACTGTCGGCGGCGGGAGTGCTAAGGGTTGGACCGGGGGTGCCTTCGGCTGAAATCAAAAGAAAACATATCGTAAGTGGAAAGCAAAAAATGCTAGAACTTCAAAATCGTTTATTTCAATAAAACATTTTTCACTGCTAAGTTATGATTACAATGTGTGGTTTCGAAAAGCGCCTTCCGAAGCGGAAGTAACCATAAAACTCATAGTGAAGCTTTTGCTATAGGTACTCAGCTTTTAGTTACAGCTTTTAGGACTAGTTGCTTTGACAACGGTTTGGAATTGAAAGTTTCAAAATTTCAGGAGGAAATCTGTCATCCATCCATCCGAAAATTTTATTTTCTGACGGTTTTGAAGAACAGATTTTCTTTCGTTTTATTTTCCGTTCGTAGAAATAAAGTTGAGGCCCAGCCTTTTGGCCACGATACCCATTTAAATTACGCTACTCGCCCAAAAAAAATTGTTACAGTGAACAGTGATTTAAAAAGATTTTTGCTTATAACTATTGTCAGGGAAGTGCCTTTCAACCGCACTTTAAACACAAACACAAATGCATAAATAAACACACCCTGGACTCACTTCCTAAACAACACATTCTGGCACGCCAATCATCTATCAAGACCCGGCTAACCAGTAACCAAGGTACAGTCACAGTCATAAATCATATAACATTTCCTATTTGTAAATCCAGGGTTGTCACGCAACGGTAGCCGAGAAGCGTACTGATTACGGCACCCACGCTGCGTTGATGACACGACGACACCTCGTACGATAAACCATGATGCAAGTACTGTCAGATCGTAAATCTGTTGTGAATGTACGTATGACTTATGTTAGGTGAAGAGATTCCTAACGAAGAACTTACTGTTGTCAGTGTCACTGATCAACATGGGTTTAGTGATTCAAAACTTTGTTATGGTTGGTATGGTTTTCTATTTTTTCTGAATTTTATTTCAATTCTAATTGGAATATGAAAAAAATCAAAACGTATGGGACATGGTCATGCATGGCTGATATAATACTTATCAAAATCTAATCAAATCATTTATTCTCGAAACAGTACAATTTCATTTGTATTTTGTTTTTTCACTTATGATATGACATAAACATATTTTTTCTAATATCTTTATCCAGGGAGGAAACAGTCGAATACGTTTGTATGGAGAAAGAGTAAGAAGACTGTCCTCTTAAATGCGTAGCATACGAATACTACAACCGACCACTCAAATAACGTAAACGAAATATTAAGGTTAAACTTTCACAATGAGCGGAATGGTTATAAATATCAGTTAATGTGATACCTGATAGTTAACAGTTTTTATTTGCGTTTATGATCTGTTGTGATATTTTAAAAAGAAGAAAAAAACGATTGGAAAAAGTTTCAATAAATCTCATTATAGATAGTATTTTTAAAGTTAGTAAGTACCTACCTAAATATTAATTCTGAATGTAATTTCCGATGCAACATCAGTTATTTAAACTGAGAGCCTACTATAATTTGCTGACATAAAATATAAACGATGCCCTGTGAGTCATACGTTGAAAGAAGCCATATTACGATACACACAACTATCGAATTACAGAGACTAAACTGCTTTGTCAGGTATGACCAGATTTGTGATGTAGCTGTAAGCTTCATTTCCGGAATTTAGAGGGGGATGTTGGTCAAAAACGTTGTATTTTCTTATAGCAGTAATAAGGGTTATTTTAAACTTGTCATGAAGGACATACTTACTTATATCTTACCTATATCACACAAGGCCATTAATCCCAAAACAAAAACGTTACCTATATCTTAATCAAAAACGATTGATCTCTATACGTACATACTATCCCCTCCTACAATTCTTGTCCATCCAAAGGTTGCCTGGAAGAGATCGCTTTTAGCGATAAGGCCGCCCATTGTACCTATTCTAAAATTAGCTGTAAGTTTTTGTTTTTGTAATGTGTTTTGTAAATTTTTGGTGCTATAAAGTTTTTATCTATCTATTTGCTTTGCAAAGGCAATACAGTTTTTTGTTTTATTTCATTTCAGATCACAACAGAAGACGATCTAAGGCTTAGAACGCACTGCGATTAAACGCAAGCGGTTTACGAATAGCTGAAAACGCAGAACCGCGTATCAACACGCAAAATCAGTCAGAGAAAAAAACGCTAATGCGTGGGCTTGTATTGAAAGCTATGTGTTGCATTTTTTTGCGGTTTCAGACAAAAAACGCAGCCGTTTAACCTCTCACGCTCTTATTAGAAAGAAATTACGATTGAACAACCCACAACGACTCGCAGACACGAAAAAAAAAACTTCAAGTTAAGATAGTATCTAAAAACCAGTGCAAATTCGTATTTTTCTAATTATAAGTCAATCTACCGACAGCAATAATCAGCTAGGTGATAATTGCTATAATACACTATTCTGCGATTAAAATGCTAATCAGTTTTAAAATAGCATGATAATCTAGTTTGAAACTGCTCTTTTCAAGTCTTGAATCTAGCTACCTGTTTCTAAACTAGGTTAACATCCTTGGAACCGCGTTCCGAACACCAAAGAGAAATGACTCTTTCCCCTCTTTCGCGCTTTGAAAAAACATGACTTGAAAGTTTGTAAAGTAAAAAAAACGCTGAACCAATTACCATGAAACTCGGTATGTAGATAGCTGGAGACCTAATTTTTATCCAGATATTCTCGCGGTATCGGGACTTACGCGAGTGAAACCGCGGGGCGCAGCTAGTTAGTACAGCTATATAATAATATCATATTGTGATAAAATTAATTAATTTTCTTACCCGACTTCAAAAAAAAAAACAAAATAACCACTCCTACATACAGTGCAATCGACTAATCTGTTATGTAAGCTGAAGGAGGGCAGCTGAACTACAAATGTACAATCTGGATATATCTAGTAAAACTGCCCTACTTCAGCTTACATAACAGATAAGTCGGTTGCACTGTATGTAGGAGTGGTTATTTTGTCCTTTCTTGAAGTCGGTTTTTTTAGGTATTTTTTATATTTTACCCTTTTTAGTGCATTTTCGACTGCCACTAAAAATGATGAACCACTCCTACTTAGGAATTCGGACTTAAACATCGATAGCTTTATTAATCAACGTTGGAGTAAAGTCGGAGTAGTGAGAACATGCTTTGTCTTTTTCCGTGACAAGAGCTTTTAAAGTTGACAGACAGAAACATAAAATGGTAAAATTTCTCGAACCTCCACGTTTATTATTACAGCTATGAAAAGATTATGGACTAAAACATATAATACGTGACATTGGATTTTTAAATTCGGGAAAAAATAAAAGAAAAACCTGTAAAATAGCTTTAAAATCGAGTGGTACTTGTACTATTTTTGTATTCTGTGGTAGGACATTTAATTTAAAATTATTTGCCAAATTATGCAACGTTGTCTCAATCTGCATAATTGCAATTAAATACATAATTCTCACTCTAAATGGACCTACCACTTACTTTAATAATAATAATTTCGCAAAATTTCTAGTGTATCTTTGCCAGCTTTCTTGTCTTCCATATACAGTACTTCGAGCTTAGTACACACAATTTTAGAACCTATAAGTCCAAATTGCCAGTTAAACTATTTAAATGAAGCAACAGAAAGCTGGAAAAGAGCCTGCCCAACGGAGTCGTTACCAAAAGCCCCTTCGTCTCAGAGGCAATGGGACGAGCCGCTCTGCACGTTAGAATTCAATGACCTGATATATACTTCAAGTTCTTCTGCAGAGCGTGCTCGTTTACATGCCGTTGCTCGATGGGAATCGGGTCTTTGGTTACAGGCGCTACCATCCCGTAATATTGGTAATCTTTTAGACAATAACACATTTCGGTTGGCCGCATCTCTTCGTGTAGGTGCTTTCTGTACAGCTCCTCACCGGTGTGATTGTGGTGAGCCTGTAGACCGGCTCGGTCACCACGGATTATCCTGCCCAAAGAGTGCGGGCAGGATACCACGGCACTCCAGCCTGAACGATGTCATCCGTCGGGCCTTCGGCAGTGCCGGCGTCCCGTCAACTTTAGAACCTAACGGACTTTTACGGGACGACGGCAAGAGACCCGATGGAATGACTCTCGTTCCTTGGAAGATGGGTAGGCCCCTAGTTTGGGATGCCACTTGTGTGGACACGCTGGCTCCTTCCCATCTTCCAGTGACCACGGTGCGGGCAGGAGCTGCCGCTGATAAAGCTGAAAACCTTAAACGGCACAAATATAGTAATCTAGATACATGTTTGTGCCGTTTGGGGTGGAGACTTTAGGTCCGTGGGGGCCGGCCGCTCTGGAGCTGTACAGAGAGCTAGCTAAACGTTTGGTGGAGGCATCGGGTGACCGGAATGCTGGCTTGTATTTTGCCCAGAAAATAAGTATATGTATACAACGGGGCAATGCAGCCAGTATTCTGGGCACTTTTCCCTACACCAAGTTTTTAGCTGATTTAGATTTAGTTTAGTTTTTAGTTTAGTTTTATTTTAATCAGTTTTAGTTTTAATTTAGTTTTTAATTTTAACTGTGTTTTATAAGAATAAAACATAAACAAACAATTTTCTTTAATAATATATTTGCATAATACTATATTTTGCGAGATTGTATAACTTGCCGTAAGAATAGGTCTTTCGTTAAGTACTAAATAATGTATTAAATTATTAATATGCACTAAAAATTTCGGATAGGTACAGAATAAATTTAAGATTTAATACGCATCACTAGGTACGTACCTTTTTAGCATTCTGTACCTCAAAAGTTAAAAAGAAGGAACCCTTATAAGATCACTTTATTGACCGTCCGTCTATCAACAATCCGTCTACCTTTTATCTCGGGAACGCGAGGAGATATCAAGTTGAAATAAAACCATAATATATTGATGTCAATGGTCCCTTTTATATAGGTGTACCTTTAAAATCAGATCTGAGTCAAAACGACAAAAAGATATGGGCACATTTGAATATTCGCAAAAATTTGTAAGTCCAAAATTTCATGGTTCAATTTAGGTACCTCCAATTCACTGACCACTTTAGTAACTACCGGTATCCAGGGGGGCCAACCTGGGTTTTCTGAAAACCCAGGTTGCCATCGTTTAAAAGGTATTTAAACGATTCTACAAGCAGTTCTGAGTAATAAACCCCTTATGTACCTACCAGCAGAATCCCGCGGCTTCACCCTCGAGTATGTCCCGATCTCATTTGCAGTAATGTAGATACGCAGTATAAAAGACTGCGTTGATTGGATTGTGGAAGAATGCAGACGCATCAGTAGGTACGTCTCGTTTCTTTGACTTTCGCTATACAACTTAAGGTGACAGTCTAACTACTCTTTTCTCTATACAAACTTTACAAACGTGGTCGACTGTTTCCTCCCTGAATAGAGATGTTAGAAAAAATATGTTTATGCCATAAGTCCTACATCAGCAATGACCAATTTTTGCGAATTTTATTTCTATTCTAATTAGAAAATTAAAAAAACCAAAACGTAGGGGCATGGTCAATAATGGTCATGGCAGATATAAGTTTTATGGCATAATCATATTTGCTCTAATGTCTTTATCCAGGGAGGAAACAGTCGACTCCGTTTGTATGGAGAAAGAATAGGTAGACTGTCCTCTTAAACAACTTGGTATACAACTTAAACAACTTGGTACTACACAACTTAAAAGAGAAGTTTTACTACTTACACTTAATGTGACAATTTCGATGAGAAAGTTACATAAAATTAACAATTTACGAATGCATTTTGCATTTACCTATTTCGTTTCGATCGATTCATGGAACGACTATTCAGAATTTATACTACGAATAATGTGCTAAATAAATTTCACCATTTTATTAGTCTAAGCAGTTTTCAGTAAAATTAATTAGATATATTGAGCTCACTTTATTTGATACTAACTAGCTTTACGCCGCGGTTTTACTAACGTTGTTTCTGTTCCCGCAGGAACATCCAGGATAAAAATATCCTACGTGTTAATACAGTGTTATTATCAAAACAGTTTATAAACAGGTCCGTTCAGTCAAAGCCAATTCAATTCAAACAAATATTGCATTTATAATTTTTAGTAGAATTAGTGAATTTAAAAATAAAAATAACCGAAATGCGAGCATCCAAATAAGTTTATTATTTCATCGGTCCTACTCCGAAATAAGTCCAACAACTAGTTTCAAACCCTCAATAGTCCCAAGGGTCCCATATGCCACTCCACTGCGAGCGGAGCGGAGTTGAAAATGTGTCAGTTCAACATACAATGGTTGTTTTCATAGTCATACAACTATTTCGCGCTATGGAAACCATCGTTGGATGTTAAACTGACACATTTTTAACTCTCCTCCGCTCGCAGTGGAAGGCCGGCATTATAGTGGCCCACGCTTGTACCTAATGCTCAGAATAACTTGAAGAAGACGATTTTTCGACTAAAGACCATTCGGAACGTTAAGGAACCTTATATGATCAATTGATCACCTTCTCTGTTAATACTGCACGTAAGTAACAATTTGTAAAAAAAAAAACGAGTTTAGTACCATGCTAAGCCAGATGCAAATTTGTGGTTATAAATGTTAAGAGGGCATTAAGTGGCTAATAGCAAGTACGGCAGTACCAGTACGCAGTAAGAACAGTAATGTTTACCTATAACTTGAGTGCTGGTTATTAGACATGGGCCGACTAGTCGGGAAAGCCGACTAGTCGGCAACTAACAATTATGCAATAAAACCAATATTTATTGAATTAGTAGTACAGTTAGAAGATGGGTAGTCAGAAAAACGTAAACAAAACACGCCATAGCCTACATACATCATGTAAACATCATACATCTAATTGTCATAACTATTGCCTCAGCTCTATTTAACTTTTTTCCAACTTTTATTTTTATTTCAACTATTTTTTTGAAGTTTTGCTACAGCTTTCGAAGTGCAAATTTATCCAAAAATACCAACAATAGCCGAGTGATCGTGATTAACCAAAATATCTCGGAATTATAAATATCTGCATTGCCGACTAGTCAATGCAGAATTTTGGAACCGACTAGTCGACTAGTCTGTTAGTCGGCAGAACCCCTAGTCGGCCCATCTCTACTAGTTATCTATAAATTCGATATTGGTGTAAGCTGTTCGGTTCTATCTGTATTATTCTGCTTTTATCGATGTTCTGCTTGTGAACGTTAAATTTATGTACATGGAATAGGAAATGTAGTTATTTTAGAATTCATTCTAGACTAGACAGTTCTATTAGTGCTCTGTAGGTAAGTAAATAGTGAAATATCCAGTTTAGTTAAGTTTAAAGCGTAGCACTTCCGTTGTAGAGATTTTAATCGAATAATAGATGGATTTTTGGCAAGTTTGCGTTTTGCGGTTGAGAAATGATCAGTTAACATCATATTTTCTTGTTTTCGCGATGTTTATTGAAATAAATACTTTTTTAATATACTTAGATAACCAACCGATCATTGAAATTAAAGAAATTTTTCGGTATTAATCGCGTGATTTTTATTACTTTTCGCATTGTTTCAACGCTCAACGTTTCGAGGCCTTTACAGGTCCCTTCTTTAAGATTGACTGTAGTCAACCTTTACAGGTCCCCTTGACTTCAGTCAATCATGAAGACTGAAACAATGCTAAAAGTAATTAACACCACGCGATAAAAACCGAAAAATGTCTTTAATTTCAAAGATCGGTTAGTTATCTAAGTATATTAAACTATCGCATTAAGAGGAAAGTCTATACTTACTTTCTTAATGAAATTTTTTCTTTCCCCTTAATGACTCCGCTCGAATCCGCTTATTGTGGGAACCCAGCTTAACGCAAGTGTTTGATAGCTCTATTAGAAACTAACCCTCTTACTTATTAACAATTACTAACTTTATGTAACGTTTGTCTTTTACTGAGACATGAAGTTTCAAAGTTGACAGACAGAGACAAACGTTACATAAACTTAGTCATCGTTTATAAGTAAAGGGGTAAATAGTTTAGGTGCTAACGCACTCGCATTCAGAGGTAATTCTTTTGTAAGTACCTACTTAGAAATATATTCACGTCGAGGTTTTTAGTTCAATGATACTGAAGCTTTCAAAAATGATAGAAATTATTACCAATTGTTCATTTTCTTGCAAGGTGTTGAGAACTATGTCACGGTTATTTAACCAAATATTGCATTATCTACTTACTACCTTAGTTCTTGAAAATGAATATGTTAGATATGTAAGTTCAATACAATGACTTTTATACACGTTTTGGTGTAATACTGTTAGTGTAAAAAGTAACTGTGTTAATAAATAAATAAATAATAAATAAAATATACATGTAATATACTTAGCTACTATTTTATTTGGGTGGCATGGTGTTCCTTATTTTGCTTTTAAGCACCTGCCTTTTTTTTTTTTTTTTTACGTGGGAAAATCTTATTAAGACCATCAGGCCGCCCTCGGGGGAGAGCGGCCCGGTGAGTGGGGGTCCCCCCGGCCGAAGATGGTAGGTGGCCGGGGTATACCCACTAAAAACCCACGGTGTCCGTCACTGCCGCAATGTGTCGGGGGTCAACGGGACAAGCTCGCGCATTCGACCGTTGACCCCGACTGCGGTTGGCTGCATCCAGCCTCCTCGCCGAAAAATCCCATTTCGGGAAAAACCCTCACGAGTGGCGGCGTGGACACGCCGCCGCCATCTCGGTGCTCGTTGGTTGGCGACGGGCTCCCCCGAGCCCGCCGCCACGAGCGGGGAAACTAGGGCGGCAACCTGTCGTTGCGCGCCCGCCGAGTGCGCCTTGGGCGCTGTGTGCCGGGAATGATTTCCCGCGCACGCTCGGCTTCCTCTTTCGCCTGTAAGGCGAATTCACAGAATTGGCGCAGGGCCTGCCAGGCCTCATCACTGTCGAGGATGGCAGCGATGACGGCCGGCAGTGAAAGGTCCTGGCCAATTACCCTCACCAAATCCCCCCGAGGCCCAGACCACTCGGGGCAGTCCGCCAGGGTGTGTTGGGCGGTGTCACAGCTGTGGGAACAGTGGTGACACCGCTCATCACTCTCCCTCTTTATTCGACACAGGTACTTTCCGAAGCAGCCATGTCCGGAAAGCACCTGTGTCAAGCGGAACGACAACGCTCCGTGGGCTCTACCGAGCCACTCCTCCAAATTGGGACGGATCGCCTCCACCGTCATACGGCCATAACCTGGCTGCTCAAGCCGATTCCTCCACTCCGCCACGATGACCTGGCGAAGCTTCTCCCGACGCTCCTCCACCACCCTGAGCGCCGGTCGGTCACCACGGCTTCGAGCCTCCTCGCGCCACTCATACAGCGACGCGAGGGCTCTCGCCTCTAGGTCCCAGGGCGGAGACCCGGCGAGCACCAGGGCGGCATCACCCGCTATGGTCCGGTATCCCCGCGTCACCCTGATGGCCATCAGTCTCTGCACGTGCAAGAGTTTCCTGATGACGCCATCAGGGATGTTCGCAGCCCAGACCGGGGCACCGTAAAGTGCCATGGAGCGAATGATTCCCAGGTACAGCTTCCTCACCGACGCCTTTGGACCTCCGAGATTTGGCAGGAGCTGGGCGAGTGACCCCGCCGCTCCCAACAATTTGGAGGTGAGTAACCCAAAGTGGGCGTCAAACCGCCATTTGCTGTCCAGGACGAGGCCCAAGTACTTGAGCGTCGTCCCGACAGCAATTCGGACGCCTCCCACGACGATGTGGTAGTCCGGGGGCAGGCGGACTCTGGCCCCGGAGAAGCACATCGCCTCTGTCTTGTTGAGGGCAACCTCAAGCCCCAGTCGTCGTATGCGCTCAACGACCTGGGCGACGCCAGCCGTAGCCAGAATGGATGCTTCGCGGCACGTCCTCCCCCTGGCCGTAACCAACGTGTCATCCGCGTAGCACGTTATGGCCAGGTTTGGGAGGAGGGCGCCACGAAGCACCCAGTCATATCCTATGTTCCACAGTAGTGGTCCGAGGACCGACCCCTGTGGAACTCCGCACGTCATGTGCCATGTCCTCGTGCCCGTTTGCGTATCGTAGACGATTGACCGGTCCGTCAGATACGCCTCAATCGTCCTCCTGAGGTACTCCGGCATTCGATGATAGCGGAGGGCCTCTTTGATGCAGGACCAGGGGAGGGTATTGAAGGCGTTAGCGATATCTAAAGATACCGCCAACAGCACTCCTCCCTCGGACACGGCCTCCTCCGCCAGACCCTTCACCCGAAGGATCGCCCCCACGGTGGAGCGTTCGCGCCTAAACCCGAACTGGTATACCGAGAGATTCGGCCCAGTTCGGGAAAGATGACTCACTATACGCGCCGCGATTATCCGCTCGAGGAGTTTACATAACTCGTCGAGCAGCACAATCGGGCGGTACGCCGACGGTGAGTCCTCCGGCCGCCCCTCCTTCCGAAGGAGTACGAGGGTGCCCGTTCGCCACCGGGCAGGGAATTCTCCCCGCTCGAAACAGGCGGTAAACACCCTACGAAGATGGTCCTGCAGGTGCCTCGAGGCCAGAACTACCGCGCGCCCCGGTATGCCGTCAGGCCCAGGGGCGGTGTTCTTAGCGCTAAGGCGACGCAGGACCATCTTCATCTCCGCGGAAGTTACTTCCGGGGAGTCCTCCTCCTCTACCTCCGCAATTGCCGCCGGTGGCGGAGCCATTATAGGCGGAATGTGGACATCCTGCTGTGGGAACAGCGTGGCGACGACTCGGTCGAGGAGATTGGGCTCGAGCGTCAGAGTGAGAGGTGGGACCCACGGTCTGAACTTGCCCCTAGCCACGCGGTAGGGGCGCCCCCATGGGTCCTCACTCAATGACGCGAGCATCTCCTCGCGGGCTCGATCCTTCGCGGCCCTGATGGCCGCTCGGAGAGCCTTCCTCGCCGTCTGCCAGGCCACATAGAGCTGATCCTCGACAGGATCCAGCTAAGCACCTGCCTAGGCCAACTAGTCGATCTATGGACTACTAACATACACCTAATATTATGTTCTTCTTTCAATTGATTGAGGCGAAAGGATACCTGCTCTTTTCACCATACAAATTTTACAAATGCAGTCTTCGGTTTTCTTCCTGGATAAAGACATTAGAGCAAATATGTTTATTAAAGCAAGTATGCATTATTTTTACCACGGAATGGATAACAATAGTAGAAAGGGCATAGCAATGTGTTAATGTCACAATGTGTTAGCAAACATGAAGCGACTGAGGTGAGGTCAGTACAACTGTACTGATGTATACACGCGCCACGCCCACACGCCCCTTCCTCTGTTGTTATTTATTCCGTGATTTTTACTAACTGACAATCTGCTGTTGCACCAAAAATCTAGGTACTATAAGACTTTAGATACATTACAAAATTAATGTCATTAAAAATGTTTAGTTAAAACAAATAATGCAAAAGTTTTTAAATATAATTAAGCAGTTTCCGAGGAAATCATTAAACAAGACATGCGTCGGTATACTTATAGATCTCATTTGTTTCAAAGGAACATGGATTTATTTTAATTATTTGATGTTAAACAAGCCATTGAGTATTGGAAATGGTTTCCTTAGAAGTGGTAAAGGTGTGGTTTTTAACATAAATCCACAGAGCACACTTACTTCCTGTTTATTTAATGGAGTACTACTATTACATTTTTAGTATTCTATATTTACAGTTTTTAGTAGGTATAGTATTTTATATATTCTTTGGCTATTCAGAGGGGAAATGCAGGCAGCATATCGCAAAAAAACAAGTCGAATTTATTTAATACCTAACAAAAACACAACCCTTTTTTTGTAGTAATCGGGTCAAAATAGGATTATGTTTCTTTTATCTACTAGCTACATGCAAGATGCTACCAGGCCGAAAGATATCTTAACATCAAGCAAAACCATGAAGAATTGTATCTAGGGGTAATCCGCAATGAAACGGACGTGTTTTGAAACGGACACTATCGCATCGGACTCTGTTACTGAACTTCGAAGTACGAAATTCCGCAGTTTGCGAGACCAAATGTGTAACAGTGCGATGTACGTCAGTTCGAAAGTGCACTGTATAGCGAAGTACAAGTTTTTGATCAAAAACATTTTAGGTTCTTAGGTGTTGGCACATTGATGACCATAGGCAAAGGTCTAAGGTCACAGGCCTACAGGTCTATGGCCATCAATGGTGCTAACACCCAAAAAACAGAAAATATTTCCGATAGTATCCGTTTCAAAACACGTCCGCATTATTGCAGATATACTACTTACTACTACTTACAAGTAATACCATTATCTATGCAATAAGGTTTAATAAAGATGGGTTACTTAACAGTAACTGTCTACCTTATTTTATATCATGTAATATCTAAATGGTTAATAGTTGCCTTGTAGATATCGCAGTGGTATTATAACATTAATATTATGTACCTACTATGAAAAGATAGCTTCTTATCTGCTGTTTTATGTATTTGTACCCAAGTATAGTCAGCCACTGACTGACTTACGGTCAGATATATTACTATTGGTTCCCACCCCGAATGACCCCACTGACCCAATGGGAAAAATACTATTGGTCCTCCAGTTTCTCCATCGATAGTAAATGTCAAAATAACACCTAAGCTGTTACGATGATGAAACTGGTCGTTACATATTTATTTATTTAATTGTATGGCAAAAGAATACATATAAGTAGACAAATTACATACATTCAATTTGAAAAAAAAAACTCACTGTTGACTGTTGTAAAAAATCGAATCCTCGTTGTCAAAGCAACAAAAAAAAAACAAGATATAGAGTATGGAAAATAGTTACTTATTAATATTACCTATAAAATCTTTTTCTAGATAAAATCTCAAATCAATTAAGTAACTTGTGATTTATAGAAGCAATCCATCAAGAAACCGAGAATATGCCATATATAACTAGGCGAGTATGTACTTCAAATTAACAAGATATCAATTTCATGAAGAAAGCCGCGGGACTAGTTCCAGCTGTCAATCTAGACTCGAGATTTAATGAGTTAACTACCTACGTTCAGTTTGTCACAACTAAGTTCTGTTTGAACCAGCGCGAGCGCAACTAGATTTGACGCAGTTGATAATAGTGCGCGAATTAAATAGAAAGAAAGAAAGAAAATTGATTTATTCAGACAAGCACACAACTACATAACAATAAAAAAAAATATAAAAGTAAATAACTGGATACAATAAAGGTAAATAACAAAACATAGGTACGTAGAGAGTAGTGCGCTGCCCGAATAGGCGCAGCCTCAGCATAATGCTGCTGCATAAACGAAGAACATTACAATTATATAGCTGGAAAGGGGTTTGCGCAAGTCCCGATCCGGTGAAAGTACTGGGATAAAACGTGTCCCATAGTACTCATAAAGATACAATGTTACTTAACTTATATTAAAATTACATCAAACTCGGTCCAGTGATTTGGAACTTATATTAAGAGAAAAGGATACATTCATTTATGTTTATGCCATAAAACCTATATTTGCCATGACAGACCATGGGCTTAGGTTTTGATTTTTTTCAAATTCTACATTTAATTTCTATTTTAATAAGAAAATTAAAAACAAAACGTAGGTCCATGATCATGGCAGATATGGGTTTTATGACATGAACATATTTGCTCTAAAATCTTTATCCAGGGAGGAAACAGTCGACTTCGTTTGTATGGAGAACGAGTAGTTATCCTATCCTCATAAAGACGTCTACATCTATCTACAACATAAAGAACCAGACTGCATACCTACCTACCTATACTTATATGATAGTAGGTAGACGTAAAAGCTCGTTCCGAGCCATTAAATCACTTTAACGCATCGATGACAAACATAACAAAGCACAGGTATCAGAGATGTAACCAAACACTATGCAATGTCATTTCAAATGATTACTCAGAACTGTCTATTCGGTAACAGCCAGCCTGTCGCCGGCGCCCACACATCCGTCTACACCTTTAAAGGCAAAGTAGTAACAACCTTCGATGAAATAAATATCGACACATTGTCCCACGACCTTATTAACGATATCCGAACGGACTTTCGAAGTCGTCTTACCCGTCTCTACTAATAGGGCTGTGGCCTCACCACTGCCCTGATTTCTCGACCATTAATTGGCAGATATCCTTATTTTTAAATGTAGTATTTCATTCACGAAAAGTGTTCTCGATTAATTGTGTTCCGTAATCGAATCGTGACTCATTTGATTTCATTGATATTGTTTTAATGATGTGTTACAATGTAGTGCTTTAATTAATAAAGGTGCTCATAAATGTAGTTTGAATTTTTGTGTGAGTATTAATGAATTTTTCTTGTAATACCTACAGTAAATCTGTTAAAATTAAATTTACTTCGACAGTAGTAGCAGTGTAAGAATCAGAGTAGACAATGTGCAGATCCGGAAAGTAGTGCAAGGAACATGGAATTCGTCGAATTTCAAATAGGTATATTGGAAAAGTATTAAGACGGCTGGAGGTAAAGAATACCTTTCCCTTGAAGTGGGATAAGTAAGGCAAATGAGTAGGAACAGAGTGAAGGAGTTCCAATGTCTGCTTTAGCTGATTTAACAGTAAGTGTGCACGAGTCCCAATTTAAACTGAAGTGAATCCCATGAAGTGCAAAGTAAATTGAGCAATTGAGCATATTAGACTAAGTTTTGTTTCCTTCAATGAATAAACTTATTTTGTTGTAGGTATTTCTAAGTATCCTAATGTTATATGGTATTCCAGGTCGCCAGCTATCTACATAACAAGTTTCATTGCAATTAGACAGCGTTTTTAAGTTAAAAAGAACCAGTTATAAATTATAATATTGACGCCGGAATCAGTGTCGTTAATTCCTTAAATAAGTCCTTTTAAAACTCTTTCATTATTTAATTCATGTTTTGTTGACAGAATCTTAAAGCTGATTCAACTTAAGTAAATGTTGATGCTGATCATTTTTAAGATAACGATGTCATGTAAGTTCGTTTTATCTCGATATTTCGGTTGCAGTATTTTAATCGGTCGGTCGCAATTTGGACGATTTCGTACTTATTTTGCTCATGCAAATACGCATGGACAACCCAACATTAGCTAACCCTTAGGTACCTTACGAGCTTTTATACTTGTACGAGTGACTGGACCTAAACTGATCTGGTTATAAATTTATTTAGCATGGTAAACAAATTAGTTCAAATTGAAACTAGATACCTATAACTTGCAACTGGACTGCAATCAAAACATTATTGACTGAAAATTGTATGGAAAACGGAATTATACAAAGATTTTTTTATCGCAAAAAGTTTAAAAAAATCTAAAAATATTTTTGAGGGTAAAATGGTGAAATGTTTTTTGTCTTGTTTATTAAAGTTAAGTTAGTCAATACTCTATTCTTTGGGTTTAACAATGAATCGCTTTAGACATTCGATAAACATTTTATTTTTAGACTTAAAAGTTTATTTTTTATTTTTTACATTATTTATTTCGCCTGACAAGTCGTTGTCTTTGTTGTCAATGTAATATAGTTGTCATTATCAAGGAAACGTTTAAATACATGTTCGATAAGTACACGCATGTATTGTTTTAAAATTAATTAACGATTGTTTGTTACATACGTCAGCTTCGCATTTACATGTTGATAACATCGTTAATTCCGCAATGGTCTAAAAATAATTTAAAAAAATAAGCTTGTAAAAGATTAAGAGTAGATTTAATTTGGTTTAAATTTAACTGTAAGATCTTGAGATAAAGGAAATCGGTATTAGCGAATGTACCTAACTTTTAGCTTGTATGCTTTAGAGGTAAAGATAACTTTAACTTATGCATTTAAGAGGAAGAAGAATAGAAATAGTTAGTAGATACCTAGATGATAGTCGGGTAAGATCGCACACGGGAAAAACCATATGGCTCAAATATCTTCCAAAATAGGTCATATTTTATAGTGTTAATCACGGTGTTCATAAGAGCAATTCACCCCGCACCGATCTGTGGCACCCGGACACGCGGCCGGGTGGCACCTATTTTGGGAG
Organism: Idaea biselata; assembly: GCA_958496205.1. Taxonomy (NCBI): domain Eukaryota; kingdom Metazoa; phylum Arthropoda; class Insecta; order Lepidoptera; family Geometridae; genus Idaea; species Idaea biselata. Next base: position 12,688,748 of record OY292398.1, read on the forward strand.
ATATTTGAGTCCTACGGTCTTCCCCCGTATCCGATCTTACCTGATCTTACTCTACATATTGAGAAACATACTAGTGATACTACTGTTCTAAAAACAATTTGCTTAAATAATAAATAAATAAATAAAAATATGAGCCGTCACGGGACGCCTGGCAGATGTGAAACATCGACTAGCTACGTATATAATAATAGTACCTACATATTATATTCAATTATATAGGTAGGTATATATACTTATAGCGTGGCGAGGCGTCGCCATGACCTGTATCGCCACGCGGATTTTAGGTTTACCCGCGCCTATAGATGTTTCACATCAAAAATATTTTTAGGTTAGATTAAATTATTAGATAGTAAATCAATGCCCACACAGCACATTTTTCATAAAAGTACAGTTACGCAATAAACGGAGATCAATAGAAACATCACTGTTTACGATGTCTGACCATTCGTATCTAATCAATTAATTAGTTCAACATTCCAATAAATCTCACCATTTTTATTGTAGCAATTTCCGAGTTAACTGCCTATAAATTAATCAGGCATCCGAATAACGCTTTTGCTTTTAGTTGTACCAGTGATGACGACAAGACACCACGATGTGACGGTGCCGTGCCTACGTAAGTATTTAGCTTTTCTATGCATTTAATTAACGGCCCATATAACCCCAATTGCGTGACAGGGATAGCGCTAGCGAATTGCAGATGTGTTAATGAAGGACGTAAGATGCTAGTACGTGAAATTTTAGAGCGTAATATCAAACAATTGGTAATTACACGATAATAAAACATTAATTTTTAATTTCAAATCAACAAAGCACTGGATTGAACTAAGATCAGTTCATCTATAAAGTTTTATTAGTATAAGTTAAATATTGACTGACAAAAACGATTTATTTGTAAAATTTAGAGGGAAGTTTGGGATTTTTTTCTATCGAGAAAATTTTCAGGAATCGTGTTTTCACGTCATAACAGACTTAGTAAGTATCCTCGACTTTAATAAATATGGTTTCAAAAACTTTCGTTTCTAATAACTTTTGTAGTAATTCATCCTAGAAACATCAGTTCTGACCTACTACGAGGCCTTAACAACAATACAATAGATTTTCACTGAAACTAAAGCGGGTTCATGCTACTACGTGTATGAAATAAATTACAACTTTTTATTAATTAAATTTACCAATATCGTACCAAAATGACGAAATCAAGCATAGGTAAATTATAACCAAAGAAAAAAAAAACCCTTCCATACCCTTCCATCAAAATAAATGTAAAAGAAAAAGACCCCAATTTTTCTTTTTTTGTTATGTCTAAGTGGTCAGTTCGAAATGGCTGTATGGTACCATAATGGGGTACAATGGGGCACAGCTTTCATGAATATTAACGTTCCAAATTTAAATTACTTTAAGCTTTCGGTTTAAACGCGCAGTTTAAGCCCTAGAGACTAATGAAACGACTTACATTGCGTTGACTTTTTTAGTCATGTAAAGTAACTTTGTAGAGCTGTAAATGTATAAAAGGCATGTTAGCGTAAAGTAAACTATAATAAACTTGTAGGTAACCGAAGTTAACGTGAAGTGAGTCATGTAATGCAATATCCGTAACAAAACGTCCTCATTATCAGCTCTGTAAGTTTTATTGTAAAGTAAATATTCGCGTTGAGACCACTTCTCAAATGTCACGTTTCGCGCCATTAACCGTATCAGGAAACGTGATACTTTGCATTTAGTTCCTTCGATATGAGAACTTTTAATGTTTTATTTCGTTTTTACTATAGGTAGGTAAATACAGGGTTTTTGAAAAATAGCTTTCAGGACCAAAATGACGATTATCCAAAGGTTGTTGAATTTAGTTGGCATCCACGCAGTTAAGAAATTACGGTTTCACCTACGTAAGTCCTGATCCCGAGAGAATATCGGGATCAAAAGTAGCCTATGTTACTCCCTGATAATGTAGCTTTCTACTGGTAAAAGAATTTTTGAAATCGGTAAAGTAGTTTTAGAGATTAACTACGCCCAATATACATACGTACAAAAACGTAACCTTTTTATGATATTAGTATAGACTTAAAAAGCGATCAATTTTCAACAACTTTTGGAAGTTTAATCTTTTTCTTCAACCTTCTCCGGTTTTTGAAGTCGGTTAAAAGAGATTTAGTATTCTTCACTGTCAACATACAGTTTAAACTAATAAACCGATCTATTTATCTATTTATCAATCTTACCACGGGGCTAGATGGCGCTGTGTGTTGTTCAGAGAATTTTTTTATTTATTTTGCATACAAATACTTAGACAAATATTAAGAAATAAAAAAGAGGCAATTAAAAATTTCTAAATAATCATATTATAAAAACGCAACCTCTCTTAATATTTATTAGACTATAAATCAAATACCAATTATAAAATTTTATGAACAATATTAACATGAAATTGCGTTATAACATTTCCTAAAATAATACTATCAATAATTGCACGGAAACTATAACCCAATTAATATTAAGTTAAAACATTTGCATTTTGTAACTTAATCCATTTCCTGGTTGCAACTTGCAACTTACAAGTCAATTCGATCGTGATATTGTAATTAATCTGTTGCTGTTAGTAGCTACTAAATACTTAATAATCATGAGTCATGTATTAAATGGATTGTAACAATAACAAGATGTATATACAAATTTAATTTTCAATTACAAATTATTGCATACTTAAGTACATGAAAATTAAATACAAAACAACTAAAAGAAATAAAAATAAATGTATACCTACAATTTGTAATTAGGTAATAATAGTACATGACAATAGTACAAGCCTAGTGCTTAGTTTGGGACTAGATTGCGCTGTGTGCAACATCGTGCAATATTTATTTACGTAATTAAATTAAAATTAAAATCAACTATAAAATTACTTACTTTCAAAAATACTACTACATTGCTTGAAATTTAATAAAACATTAAGTTGTTAGTTCTCATCTTAGTACCTAAACACAAATTCAAAGACTGTGAAGACCCAAAGACGGCTTTTTAGGACTTAGCAACTAAGGGTGAATAATTATTATTTACTCGTAAGTTTTGAGATGATCATGGTGTGGTAAACTTATGGCTACAAATAATATTACAACATGTGGAAGTTAATGGCCGTGCGGGGTAAGCAACGCCTGGTGCGGTCATTACTTGGACAATTTGGGTGACCGATAGTTTCTGTTGTAAAAAATCATTATTTCGAGTTTCTCCGAGCTTCGGAAGGCACGGTAAGCAGTTGGTCCCGGTTGTTATCTCTGATAGCACTTTTTAGGTCAAATTTGAGGTCTTAGGATGAACCTGAAAACTCTAACACTAGGTGAGCCACACCACTATACGAAAAGAAGAAGAAGAAAAAGTAGAAGTTGCGAAATCAACGAAAAAGTGGAACAACTTGCTCTCAAAATGGTACCGAAAATGTAACTTTAATTGTGGTATACATTTACCAAAGAGATCCTGGGAGATTTAAAAGGTAAGCCATGCTGAGACACATAATATGTCCATGGACCTCTTAAGCCTTTAATTACAAACATCCAACTTGTTTCGTAAAATCTATAAAGCGACCTTAATGAGTAGGTAATTAAGTTTCATTTTTATTACCTACCATGAAACGGGCTCTCTGGGTGGCTTTAGATGGAAAATTGTGTTGAAAGTAATTAGAAATCGTATTAGGATTGTGATATGAATATTAATAAGTATACGTGGGTGTATGTAGGTATATTGTTACGTAGTTTGTAAAGGGGACTCTTAGAAATTTAGAGCATTTTGCATCTTTTTGCCTTGTCAGAGAAGACGTTGCTTTGCACACCCTTTTCGCCAAATGCTAAGAGGACAGTCTACCTACTATTTTCTCCATACAAACTTTACTTAACTGTTTCCTCCCCGGTTAAAGATATTTTAAAATTTTCTGAATTTTATTTCTGTTCTAATTAGAAAATGAAAAAACCAAAACATATTTGCTCAATAATGTCTTTACGTATCCAGGGAGGAAACAGTCAACTACGATTGTATGGAAAAAGAGTAGTTAGACTGTCCTCTTAAGACCATGGATCATGCTTTTATGCGTTATTATTACAATAATGGCAATTTACATAAAATTCAAGTCAATATTAAATTCGTAATTGTGCGATTAATAATAATTATACGGAAATTGTTTTTCGGCCAAATTATAAAGATATATAAATCCTCTAATCACTACTAAATCATTACCTTCCTTACTTATAAACGACATATACCTAAACGATGATTAAGTTTATGTAACGTTTGTCAATGTCTGTTAACTGTGAAACTTAATGTCACAGTAAAAGACTAACAATACATAGTAAGCAGCTGTTTATAAGTAAAGGAGTACTTAGTTAAGTAAGCTTATACAAAAACATAAACAATTTCCAAGCAAAAACCCACCAACTAAGCGTAGTATTTCTTTTAATCAATGCTAATCGGTCAAGCGTAACTTCTCTTGCTTCAAGCCTCATCACGAAATCATTATTGTGGACTTAGATGAAAACAAAAAAACAGCAGATACGTTACCTAGTCTCGGAAAATGAGACGATAAAACTGCGTCTAGCTGACGCACTAGCCTCAGTCGTATGTCGAACCGTTGCCACGTGAGCACGTGGTGTCTCACTGCGATTACCTTTTTGAAATCCATAAGAATGCCTTTTTGCTTATTTACAAATGCCTGAATCATTCTTAAAGACAAATGTTTTTAAATACAATAATGTTATGAAAATGCATGTAGGTGTTTCTAGCTCATTTTTCGAATACGCAATGTTAGAATATACCGTATTTACTATTTTTGTTTTCATCTAAGATTGTAGAATCAGTTTTCACGGTGTTCGAGTAATGATCAGTTATTCCAACGTAATAACAGCTCATGTTACTAATTCGTATTTAAAGAGATATACTCTACGGTCTAATAGACCGTTTTTAATGCGAACTCGTCAATGATAGGTTACAGTTTGTTCCTTGTAGTAACACATAAATAGTAGAAATAAAGGTCTTCTACGTCCCTTATGATGAGGGACCCGGTGTTAAAATATTAATGCTGATTTATTTACAAAATGTGGTCTTAGCAACATAGTTTACAAAATGTGGTATTCCACTAAAGTCAAAGTCAATAAGATATTTTCTTATGAGCGTCTTACTATCAAGACCTATTATTATAAAGAGGTAAGATTAATTTGTTTGTAACAAATAGTATAGGCTTCGAAACTACTGTACCGTTTTTAAAAATAATTTCACAAATAGTACCTACCTTCGAGGAGTACCATAGATTATTTTTAATCCCGAAATTCTCACGGAATCGAGGCTTACGTGGATAGTTTATAATAATTTTATGTCTCTGGAAGGCGATGAGAAGAAGATAGATGAAAATCATGGTTTTTTTCACTATTTAAATTAAGATTGAGTTTATCTGAGTCGCAGAGTGGCTGCAAACTTTGTCTTACGATAAGGTTGAGAGTCTGTTGAGAAATGTTCAATAAAGAAATAGCAGTATAGCATTCAAAAGAGGATGTGCAGTAGATTTTCAATCTCTCACACGACTATCAATCAACACACAAAACACATACACATAATACACAAACACACCCATATTCACTCAAACCATTTATTATGATTACTATGTATTTTGAATTACATTTTAGTTTAGTTACAGTAAGGTGTTAAATAGCGTAAGGAACGGAGGAGCGGACACTCCTGACACAGGCATCTTAAATGCTTAAAAGGAGTGGCCAACACATTGTAATAGATTAAAATACCTTTTGTTACGAAATAAATATTTTTGATTTTTTTTTTTTGATTGATCTGAATACTAACCTACCTACCTGAAAATGAAATTAAACAAAACTATGATAATGTTAAAAAAATTATTATAATACAGATATGAAAACACACACAGATATGTAAATATTTTTTTTAGAAAAAGATACGGATGGAAATCTAAATAAATAACTGTCTAGTCTAGATTGTTTAGTTTTTTAATTTAGCATTACATATCATAGGTTACCCAGGAACTCACTAGTCAGGTTACTCGCCCCAAGCGTCAAGGTTGCCAATTACGTGTGCACATGCATTTAAATAAATACACACCATACGTACTGGTTTATTTAATAATAGAGAATTTTAAACCAGGTGAGTTCAAACTACTGGTGAGATTTCAATTTTAAGCTTTGCATAGCTTTTATCGCGGGCTTTGCGCGGCCACCGAAGAAAGAAATTCGGTAACGAAAATAAAACCTAACACCCCACTCTCCGCCGAGCGTTAGCTCGGCCGAAGGAACCATGGCAACATGGTACAAAATAAATAAATAATTATAATTGCAAAAGTTGATAAAATATGCTATGCAATAGCTTTATCTACCGCGGCAGTCCCCGAGTGCTACACGTTTTTTTCTAGGTAATCTTTCTGATCATCAAGACAAAATTTATTCATTTTATTTGTTTACGAATAGCTGAAAACGCAGAACCGCGTATCAACGCGCAAAATCAGTCATAGAAAAAAAAGCTAATGCGTGGGTTTGTATAGAAAGCTATGCGTTGCATTTTTTGCGGTTTCAGACCTGCGGGAAAACGCAGGCGTCTAATCGCAGTGCGTACACGCTCTAACTGTTTTTTAGGAAATGTAAATCTGTACTGCAAATTCTCATGATTGAAGTATCTTACAAATACAGACAGCAGAGCAAATTACTCACAGAAGAGAAAATGGAAAATATCAAAGCAAAAAAAGATATTACCATAGACCATTACAACGGTAGATACATTTAGATAGAGATTCTCGTCGGTCGTCGGCAGAAACTTTCATTTTCATTCATTACCATAGATAATGCGACTAATGACGGTATGGTGTGACCGAGGCTCATTACTGCCTGTCTCTGGTCGTCAACTCTTTATCGATCGCAACGTAGAAATCAGTGAAAACTGTTTGTCTTTTTTTGTTATGAATGTATTTTCTCTGCTGCTGTTCACTGCTGGAGGTCTTAGAAACATTTCTGGGGTATCGGTCCATTTTGGGATTGTATTTATTGATGATTGGGAAATGTATTTATTGTATCATCTCGTTACCCTGGGAGGAGTCGACGAGGTAAGATGGGGTTAAATCTAGCTTAGGGGATTGGCTTGGGTAAACCTACCTACCTACCATACCGTCAATAATCGGGGTCCGATGGAGTATTATCCTTGCACGGGCCGTTTGTTTTAAAGTTATTAATTACCGAACTAGATTGATCGAGGAGATCGCTCTTTAGGGAAGTTTATCTATACTAATATTATAAAGAGGTAACGTTGGTAACATGTATGTATGTATGTATATTGGGGGTAATCTCCGAAAAAATCTACCATTAGAAAGCTACATTCACCCTGAGTAACATAGGCTACTTTGGCTTTTGATCCCAATATTCCCACGGGATCGGGACTTACGCGGGTGAAACCACGGGAATCTGCTAGTTTAATATATCTCTCTTATCTCTCTCAAGCCTTAAAGCGAAACGTCCGTCATTGACTTATTTAGTGCTTCTAAAAGGGAGTGCGCAACAAACTGACAACTTTTTTTCTATAAAGTGGCAAATTCGTTTTTAGGGTTAGTTTTTTGTAAACATCTTCTGGCACCAAATACGTAGTAGTCTTACCGCTGGTTTCATTATCGTACAATCGACATTATTTGGAAAACATAGTATCTAACGTTCGTTAATGTAGGCAACCTGCGCGACACTACTTTAAATAAAACACCCATATATTTCTACAAATAGACAATATCATTACGAAATATGTTAATATTAACCCAGAGTTTACAATAGACTTCAGTATGCATGTTTTGTTGTCTATTAAGGGTTATGTTTTATTGTGTTTTTCGGACAGCACTATAATTTGATTCATTGGTCAAAATACATGAGTGTCTTGAAGTTTTAGGTATTGAAAAAATATTATGCGAATTACTACTTTAAGCACTACTTTAAATACGTTTATCTTTTCGATTATTTTGTACCTTGCGTTTGACTTCAATCACTATGGTTTTAACGCAGAATGTCATTTTCGCAACTGGTCATCCCGAAAAATTTGATCACTTTCGCAGAATATCATTTTCGCAACTTGTCACTTTCGCAAAAGGCCACAAAACACTTAGAAATTTATCGTGTTAAAAACACTTTCAAGTCAAAATTATCTTAATAAAATACATATAACAGACAATCTGACAATTAACGCATATAGACTGCAGACCTCCTAATAATTTTCACAGAGTCTGCGGAACGAAATTTCGTCACCCTGTCAATCATAGTGATTTATGAGCGATCGGTACACTTTCTAATAAAGCTCTGTAATGAGTAACCAGTCTTAGGACAATGAGAGTTGGGAACAATGATGAAATTACGTTCGGAGATAATTTAATTATTTTCTGGGCGGTTACGTTTTGGTAATCTTTTTTTTGTCGAAACGTCGTCGATGATATTGCTAACAAAAGAGTTCAATTTTAAACATCGGCGGTACAAGCTTTTGTATTACTGCTTTTTAGGGAATGTGTAACTATACTGCAAGTAAGGCTTTGTCCTGACTGATTGAACTACGCACAGCCTTAACCGCTGATAGTAGATACAGCTTTCAGCTTACAGCCTACATCAGTAAGCATTCGATAAGAAAGGATTTTTGATAATTTCCACTGGATTGGCCATATGCGGGTAAACCGCGGGATACAGCTAGTTTTATCATATGACCCTTCTACGTCGGACCAGGAAAAATAATTCTTCTCGCTAGAAAACGTTGACAGCTGTATAAGGGTTTATAAGGGAGCCCTTAGCTAAGGAATGCGTTGTCGCATTTTAGCACTAGCAAAATAAATAATGCCGGTCAGTACGTCTTACGTAGCGCTTGTAACAAACAGATTTATGGTTATTTTGCATAGTTGTAAAACTAATCACTAATTTGAATTATGTAGACCGCCACGGCGTTCGTAAATAAATAACCTCTCACAGACAAAACGAATGGGTCCGCATCTATTACATAGTCTTGACCAACGTTGGAAGATGATGTATTTACAGATAATATATTTAGTTACGGTTGCGAGGTACGAATAAGTACCTGCCAATATCTATGCTTTACCACAAGGTAGGGTAAAAGTAGCCACTCGATGTTCTTTGATTGTGTTTTTTAATGAATGAAAAAGTTTAGGTCAGTTTATTTGATGTCTTCATTAAATCTGTTTTAGACAGATCGTGTCCCCAAATGTAGTTCGGTTCTCTTTTAAAGGAGAGCTGCCTCATGCCCAAAATGACACTACCAGATTGTCCAGACTGGTACCGGAACAATAAAGCCGCTCACCACACGTTCCTCGGAAGAGGAGCTAACGACAACCTCGATCTAGTCTCAGGAGGGCCAGACCCCAAATAGGAAATGCACCAAGGGAATAATGATGGTATTTAAGGAACTCTTCGTGCGCGAGTCCGACTTGCACTTGACTGGTTTTTTCATCTCATTTTTTGTTCAATGAAACTTCTATGTTTATCGATGTTACAGCAACGTTTCTAAAATTCGATAATGCTAGTGCATAACGCAGCATATCGAATCAATACTGAGCGGTCATAAATGCGCCTGAAATATCTTTACATTCATAGAGTTGAATAACACAATCATGGCTGTTTGGTTCATAGGTTTTGTTTCATTAAAGACACGCGTTTTCAGATGAAGTAGGTGATGTATGTTGCAATATTATTTTGAAACAGGAAGTTGTTGGTGATTTTCAAATAATAATATGACTTGAGAGGAAATGAAACCTGCTCTTTTCTCAATACAAACTTTACAAACGTAGTCGACTGTTTTCTCCCTGGATAAAGACATTAGGTAGAGAAAATATGTTTTTGCAATAAAACTTATATCAGGTTTGTATGGAAAACGAGTAGGTGTCTTTTCCTCTTAAGAACGGGATATTTACCATGAGAGTTACGGACACCCCTAACTGTCAACACCTACCCACAATCTCCAGTCTCTGAACAAGCCAGTCGAAATTACTGGTGAAATAACGAGCTACGTAAATAATAAATTTAAAAGACAATAAATATGAAGATATGAAATTAAACTCATTCTCCGGCTTTAAATAAATATACATCATGATATCTTAGATATTTATTTGTAAGTATAAATTCTTCATTAATTTTGGTAATATCGTATTACTATATCGATATACCTAGCTTTCTATTGATAATTCCAAATTAGTACGAAACAGCGCGTGAAGCAGTAGCGCGTAACTGGGCACTTCGAATCAATATCGGCCTATCGTAAACGTGCCTGAAATACCTCACGAGACTGAACTCCCAGTAATACGATATTCGATTTTATTTCGCTTCCTTATGTGTCTCAGTTTAGGTCGCAGTTTGCATTAGCATTCTGTACTAAATTTAACATTTCTATGGATCTTGCACTACTATAAGACTTTATTAGTAGTTGGCTGCGTCCCGCGACATTGTCGTTGGAATCGTTTTGTAATGTCATCAGATTTCTTTATTTTCAGGGTTCCTTACCCAAAGGGTAATAAAAACGGGACCCTATTACTGAGACTTCGGTGTTTGTCCGTCTGTCACCACCGTAATAGCTAGACGGTTGAAATTTTCACAGAAGATATATTTTTGAAGTAATTTCAAATATCCTACGTCCTTTTTCAAAACCTTTAAACAAACTCTAAGCTAAGACTCGTTTTCTGTGGTTTGGGTTTTACTAAACTCACCCCTTTCAAAAACATTGTCCGTAACGCCGTAACGTAACATAACGATACTTGCCGGAGGAGTATTTAGTGAGGAGTATCTATTTACCTGAAACAAAAAAAAAACAATTAGTAAATTCTATAAAAAAATAGCTGACCCGGCAAACGTTGTTTTGCCTTATAAATTATAGATAGTAGCCGATTCTCAGACCTACTGAATACGCATATAAAATTTGGTAAAAATCGGTCGCGCCGTTTCGGAGGAGTACGGTAACTGACATTGTGACATGGAAATTTTATATATTAGATAACTAGATAATTTGATACAATGATCTATATACCTACCTACCTGCCAATATGTTTAGTTGTTATTAAATCATTCAATCGAAAATTCGTAGAAAAAGAATAGCCAAAAATATTAAACAAACGCGATTTTTTTATTTATTTAGCATACAGAACCGATTATGACGAGATATATTTTAACAAATCATGACACCAGTTTTGTTCTAGTACATAATCCTTAAATATGTAGGTATGCCTAAAAGCAATGATGTATTTTAACTATTGAAATAAGTTTAATGGCATTATTACATTTGTGTGGAAAATTAAACTCTAGAGAACTTTAAGAGAAATTTCTAACAAATCTTCTATACGTCCCTTGATTACCATAAACAGGATGAACATGAAACATGTATCTACATGAAAACCCACTCAGCCTCCGACTCTTAATGTTGTTACCACATTATGAGGAACATTATACTGTTTAAGATTTAGCTGATGTTACCTAGAAGGGGTCCCTCCTTTTCGCATAAACACGAAAGTCATAACGATTTTGGTATAAATATTAATGCCAAATTTCGGTTATGCCTTAAATATTGCCTTAGTATTATGCCTTTAATTTTTATGCTTTTTGAGTATTATGCCATAATTGAAATGAAGAATAAGTAAATGCGTTGTGTTTATCGTTTATGAATATTATGCGTTAAAATTTTATGCGTAACGTTTTATGCCTTTCGTGTTTATGACAAAAAAAAATATGCCAGACGGAGGGGACCCTACCTAGAATCTATTAGTTAATATGTGTGCTAAAGTTATATCTAGAAAGCAATGCAGAGGTCGCGGGTTCGATTCCCGCCGGAAGCAAGCATTTATGCTTAAAAATAAATATTTTTATCAGATTTGGGTCTCTCAATGTAATTAAAAAAAATATCCGATGTCTAGTCACCGTAACACAAGCTTAGTAGTTTACCATGGGGCTTGATTGACAGAGTTATTTATTTATAAAACATATTGTTTTAATTTCCTGGCACAATTCAAAAATCTACCTATACCAGTAAATATACAGCAAAAGCTATAATGTTCCAAAATATTTAGAAAATTAAATCACCTGTACATTTATTATTACAACAAGTAGTGCAGCCAAAATCTTAATTTGTGTTTTATTTTAGTATCTAGGTCAGTACTAGTCAGTAGACGTGTTTTCTGAAACCTCTGACGTAATCTTTTATGAACCATTCAACACGGTGCCGATTTGTAAGCAATTTCACTAAGCCAATGCAAAATTGCAGCAAATACAAATAAGTCTTAACAAACTCAGTATTGTTAGCTATAGGGTTTTTTCCCGAAAATGGTTCAGCAATTGTTGGTAATTTAACAAGAAAATACAAATTCTTCAAAATGTTTAGCAAAACTTTTTTCCTAAAACCTAAACTAAACCACCGTAAACTAAACATCGAAAACTAAACCGTTTTCGAGAAAACTCTAACAATACGAGGTCGTTGAGACGTTTTAGTTCTAGAATACGTAACTGGTCGATAACCCCGTAATATTATTGTCCATTGACACAATGTCCTTTATTGGCTTACACTCGGTTTATTGAGATTTTTAAAGTCCGTTAACTTTAACGATGGTTAACCTACGGATATTGTTTCAGTTTTTTATGAAATAGAATAATGTTGATAGAAGAACAATAAAATTGTAGGGATTTTTAACGGCCGTTAAACTGAAAAGTATCCAGTTTAGGAGATCTTACATGCCCGTGTTAAAAAGCACATAATAGCTGGGCTAATCTTCAAAGTAATCTCACCTGAAGATGACTAGATGATGTTGGCCCGATGTTCGTATGACACTTACACGTTGGAAACAGCGATACGTTAGCAATGGGCCAGATAAATAAATAAATAAAATAAAAATTACAGTACATTTTGCCACGGCATCTAGACCCAAACTGAGCAAAACTACTGTGAGATCAAATTTTACTGTTAGAAGATCACCTTTTGTAAAATTCTTTAGCAGAATTCCGACCTTCGTAGATACCTTTTCTTTAACCAATTCAACTGAATAAAATTCCATTCTGATCTTTCAAAGCGATAAAATATTTGAAGTATCAGCCATGCAACCTTCTTTTCAATTCAAATAATTTAGCCCATTCAACAAGCTTGACTAGAAGCGACATTTATATCAGCGCCCGAATAATAAGAACTAGGAACCGTAGTAGTTATTTGGGGTAATGAATATGAGTTTTTTTAATCATTTAAGTAGTGCATTGAGATGAACCAAAAATATATGAGGTGGACTGAGTTCCATCTTAAATAATTTTGGTGTCATTTTAAAGATGTCTATTAAAACAGCCCTTTCTTTGCAGTCGGGCAAAATGAGGAGATATTGAATTCTAGCGTGAACTTAAATGTTCCATTGCCAATGCAAGCTCAAAACAAGAATATGAAAAAAGCAGCAAAATACATGAAACTCAATGCAAATATTTATGTTCAAATTGTTTACAGAACCTCCAGTGGATAGTGATTTCTATTGTGCAGAAGTCAACAAGAAGAAACCCAGATTTTTTCTGTTTTCGCGATGTTGTATTGAATTAAAGATATTTTTAATACATTAGAATGACAAATCACATCTCAGTCAACCCTGAAGAAGGGACCTGGAAAGGTCTCGAAACGTTGAGCGTTGTAACAATGCTAAAAGTAATAAAAACCACGCGATTCAAACCGAAAAATGTCTTTAATTTTAAGAAGAAGAAACCCAAATAATAAAAAAAACCTTCTTTCGGCAGTCGGGCAACAGCTGCAGAGCTGTCACAAATACAATAATTCGCCGAGTTCACGACTTCACACTGTATATGACTGCTCAATGAATTAATGCCCTTACATTTACGACGAATGTCCACTGGAGGAAGGAATGCGGAATGGCTCCCGGCTGATATTATCCACTTAGTAGGTTCTGTTGACCGACTTACAGAGTGGTTTAAGTCAAACGCAAACGTGACATGTGGGCGAAGTGTCAATAATGTCAATTAGGAAGTTTAATTATTTTAAACTTGATGTTGGTTGTGTCTCGCGCGGTTGGATGGAACTTTTGGAACGAAGTTCCTTATCGCGCGTTGCGAAAGGGGGCTAGGCGGAAAAAATTAAGACCAAAAGATGTAACGACACTTTTTGCTATAGTTGTAAGCCGTGTGGTGTGCGCGTGTTTCTCTGTCTGTCTCTCTCTCTCTCTCATAGAAAGGAACTTCTTTCCATTCGGGTGTCCCTTGACACCTCTCAAGTTTTTTTGTCTTTAGGAGGGTTTATGTCCACGGAAAAGGGATCAGATAAAATTAGCTTGTGATCCCGTCAAGGACTTCACAGTAGGTATAAACTGGTTCACACAGGCTCACTGGATTGTCTTACAAATCAACACCGTGAAAATGGCCTATAATTAATGAATGAATACCTACTACTCATACAAATAAATACAGAAACGCCCCTTACAATTTGAGACGCACTTAAATAATTGAGCAGCTTCTAAATCTAAAAAATAGTATGGGATTTTTTGAATAGTAAGAGGTGCTTAGTTGTTTAAGTAGAACTCGAATTTTGAATTGCGTTTCTGTATTCGTTACTGTCCCAAAATAGCTGCCAATATAGAAAATATAGGAAGTTAATTAGCAGTAGGCACAGCACCAATAATAATTATATGATATTCCTGATCACACAGACAATTTTATCTTCATTAGGTATGTCACAATTGTTATTGTTTTGTTACACTTATCTCTTATCACTTGGACCACAATGAACAGACGGGAGCGCCTGCGCATACGATAGTAGCAGCGCCCCGCCGTTTCATCCGCGTACCCGATCCCGCGGGAATATCGGAATCAATATCGGGATTAAAAGTAGCCTAGGTCCTTCTCCAAAGTCCAATCTCTCCCTATACCACAATTCATCAAAATTGGATCAGCGGTTTAGGCTTGAAGACGTAGCAGACAGACAAGCAGACAGAGTTACTTTCGCATTTATGCCATTAGTAAGAATGAGTGTTATGTCGCAACCGATAATAATATAAGATCGTCAAGTAGCGTCTGTGAAATACGATATCAAAACAATGAATGGTGTGAAACGATGTGCTAATTAATATACTAACGCTGGTCGTGAATGAAACTTTATCGTTCTGTTTAGCACTTTTATTTGGTTACCATAATCGGTGCCCTCATTTACTTTTATGTTTATTTTTTGTTGATTCTTAATTTGGTTTAGACGAAATGGAACGTTAATAAATTGACATTACTTACTATGGTATTTAAGAAGTACCTAGATAATGATTGTTTTCTAACGAAACATATTATAATTATGTATATCTTTGCATTATTACCATCCTTCATACGTTGAAGAACGAAGAAGGAAAACATCGCGATGAAACTCACGAGTTCGTTAGTTCCAGCCAGACCTATTGTCCAGTTTTTGCCTCAGGACGTGGTTGACTAGGCTGGCCGAGTTGTAATTACTTATTGGTGCTATGCTAAGAAATGGATAATGTCTATTTTTTTACGAAAGATAATCATCATACTAACATCATTAAAATCGGTTTAACGTTGAAGAACGATGAAGGAAAACATCGCGATGAAACCCGTGGGTTAGTTGGCTGACTAGGCTTGGCGAGTGGTAGGTATATGTGCTGGCTGGACAAGCCCACTCCATCTAATATAGTATGTCGCTGACACTACATTGCCATTGATTAAAAAGTTTGCTTGGGCTGTATGTATAAGTCATGTAGATTAGTTACAAATGCCAATGTATAGTAGGGTATATTTAGAAGTATTATTTTAGCATCATTTTTAAGTTTGTCTACTTTTGCTACGCATTCATCTAGGTACTTAGCAATATACTAGGTAAACAAACACTCAAATAACGTCACCAATTTATCTTCTACAAACATTAAAACCCAACAAATCATGATAAGAGTAGAAATCTAAAACAGCTGAAGACCAATCCAAACAGCAAATATAAAGTAATCTACAATAATAAATTGTTACGAGGCACTGAAACCACTGTATCTCAACAATCGGGTGAAAGTGACTGACGGTTATCCCGTCCCGTGACAAAATGACACCTGCATTGCTATTAAAACTCGATCACTGAAAATTAAACTCTAAAGTAACAGTTCCACAGTTCATTTTTGGATAATGATTTCAGTCGTTAAGTCGAAGCTTAGAAAGTAATTCCCGGCTTGCCCTACGGATCGAAGTTGTAAATAATGTTCTGGCTATTATCTGTCTTTACTCTAGATTCTGACGGAACACTAATTCTCATTGTTGGTTTACCTGAGTTATGGCTGGATGAAGCCATGATTGTCGGCTTTCAGTGTTTTATGGGGCTGGTCAAGAAAGACCGCTTTTGGACGAGTTGTATTACTTAGTCACAGTCGTGTTACGTAAGGGGAAATATTGCAAAATAAGCCTTTCAACGAACATGCTCGGAGAGTCTGATAAATTGATTTGCGACACCGGATCAATAGGTCATTTTTATGTCTGAATGCCTGAGTCTAAAGGCTAGGCTAGGCCTGAGCCTAGCTTATTTGTACAAATTCGTCTCCAAGCCGAATTCTATCAGAGATCTAGTAAAATAAAGATCAGATTCCGACCTCTAACACTCGTCTAAGTAATTACTTCTCTTAGTACTTTGTCTGATACATTTTCGTTGACGTTAAAAATCACTATAAGAGCGAGACAGCGCATTGCTTAGCCAAAGTAATCACTTAGATTCGTCTATAGATACGGGTGTAAGTCTGCTGGTCTTTATCAGCTGCACCCTGCACGTGAGTTGGAAGCAAGAGCAAAATGTACAATTATGTCATTTTAGTTGAGAGCGAAAAAGACAGCTGTCGAATTTTAATATTTAGTATGTTTTCCGTTCGGAAACAAAACGAACGTGTGCGGTAATCGAGACATTTTATATGAATTTGAAGCATTCAGGAATCCCCAATACGGAAAACGAATTCGAAAAACGTATAGGTACGGACCTCGTACGTGTGCGGCCAGGCTTAAAATCATATATTTTTCAGGAAACGGTCACAAGGATGAAACTTGTTCAGATGAAAGCACAAGGATGCAGCTAGTTTCGATATAATTTCCAATTGACGTCACATTCACATACGATCCGAACACGTATACAGTTCTAATTACAATAGTGAGCAATATCGTACAAATAAAACACTTGAAACGGGCCCGTTAATCTTATCTGAAGGATTTATACAATGGAACGTTGGCTGTAAAACGTTTGATGCAGGTGTGGTACTCACTTCAAAGAGGTTGGCGAATTTGATATTAAATACCTATTAGAGGAGGCTGCCCCGTTGGTCGGCCCAGATACCGCTAGAAGGACGCCGTTGAAACAGATCTGCGAGAGTTAGGAGCAGCAGAGTGGCATGAGGCAGCCCAAAATCGCCAAAAATGGCGTTTTTTTGTGTCGGAAGCCAAGATTCACTTCGGGTCGCTACGCCAGAGGAGTAAGTAAGTAGTATTAGAGGAGGGACTGCTTGCTTAGTGTACCTATGCTGGACTAGCCCCAAACAACAACTAGACTTGAACTATGGGTCCTACACTAACGAATATAAAAAGTCATATGCATGACGTGCATATGATGATACATATTATAGAATAGCTGTGCCCGCGACTTCGTCAGCGTTTTTCGGACTACCTACCCATCGCTGTGCTTGAACGGATGACCAGGGAAGTATGTTGCTGAGCAGAAGATAATCATGGCAGAGTCTATTTAAGTGTAGATTTAGCACAGCGCAGCGGTAGGTAACGTGTTGCATGCTTATAAGAAGTAGCCTTTATCGAAAAAATAAAAAAAATCGAAACCCGACTTCGAACAAAAGGACAAAACAATAATATTGAGCTGTCCTAAATACAGTGCAACCGACTTGTCTGTTATGTAAGCTGAAGTCGGGCAGCTTAACTACATGATATCTTTTTTTTTACGTGGCTAATGTCCGTCACCGTCAGGCCAATCTCGTTGGGCTCCCTACCATAGGCTTATAATGTAAACCCCCATGGTGTCCCTCGCTCCACAAGTGTCAAAGCCAGTGGAAATTCCTCATGGACTACATCCCGACAACGACGGCCTTTCCAAGCCTCATCTCTGCATCTGCCCGATAGACAACCCTTCTCCGTCTCCCCTCCCTCGGCACGGTCACGCCACCGTCTCGAGGTCCCCAAAGCCGGTGATAACCTCCCCCCCCCCAATTCACCACCAGAGGCTGAGGTGATTTTTATAGTGGTTGTCTACCACGCGGGCCCTTTCTTGCGGAAAGGACCCCCGAGCCCGCTGACGCGGGATTACGGGTTAGAAGCCAGGCAAGCCCGGTTTCCCATCTCGTGCGCCTCTTAGCTTTCAGCTACTGAGTCCCCTCACAACGGCAAGATGGACGACCATCTGGAGGGTAAAACGTAACGTCGTGTCCGGGACTCGTGACTCGAACACGCAGCCGTCGAATCGGAAGCCATCACTCAGCTCGGTAGGTCATCGTTCCTTAAAAAGGGAATGCACCGGTCTGTGATTCGAACGCGGAACCCTCGACTCGGAATCCATAGCTGCCATTGTGCCACGTATACTACATGCAATCTGCATCTACCCAGTTTGCCCGATTACAGATATATTTTTTTAATCCATTTTATTGCATTTTCAAGATTGTAAGAGGAATTTTTGAGAAGGTGGTTTCAGGTGGTTCATCAATTTGTACCTAGTTCTTTATAAGCCGATTCTATTGATGGAAGTCCAAAAATTAGTAATTAACATCATTGTGAGATGCTATTCTGCTCATCATTCCGAAGGTTTTCATCTGATCTTCACCAACAATTTATGCGACCAACTCGGGACTCTCACTTTCCAAATTAAAAAAGAATGATCGAAATCGTACTTTATATGCCGGAGTACGGCGTGAACATATTCACATACAAATAATATGCAGGTAGAATTGAGCAGCTCCTCTTTTTTTTAAAGTCGGTTAAAAACAGCCATTATAAAGAATTTCCGTATGTCCAAAGGATCCGGATATATGAACAGACATAGGTATACGGTATTTGAGGAATTTCCTGAAAAAAAACCCGGATATCCGGTTTTTTATTTTCGACCGGATATCCGGTTAATCATGTGTTGATTCCACACAACATATTTCTTCAATACAACATTCAAACTAATTAAGTAATAGCAAAAAAAAACACTTTATCCGGATAACCGGACTAAATATCCGGATAAAAAATAGCCTATATGTCAATCGGGGTCTAAAGCTATCTGCATTCCAAATTTGGTCAAAATCAGTTAAGCCGTTTCAGAGATTAGCGGGCACAAAGGCACAGACAAACAGACAAACAGACAACCAGAAAAACAGAGAAATGGGTTCTACTGCGTTAGTAGGTACCCCTCCAATTTATATTTTTTTTATATCTTTCAAAAACAGACACCGCTGAGTTACGATTTTAATATATGTATAGATATAGATGGTGCCTTATGAACTTTGATTCACATAAGTAGGTTATAAATATTTAAAGCAAGATTTTTTACCAGTTATATGTAATTTAGGTAGCTATTTCAAAAAACATATTTTTCCTAACAAAAATAAGTAAGTTACAATACATTAATCTAGTATCACGTAGATCTACTCTACTTATTCAACCTACGCAATGATATTATCCCTACATTTATTTTTATTCATATTACCCATTGGTTGTGTTACTTCTTAATACGATTTCAACATTGTCAAACTTTTTCTTTGCTAATCCTATTACAAATACGTAGATACCACCTACTTTGTGATACAGCGGACGATTTTTTGAGATTGTTATAAGATGTACCTAGATAGTATTCAGTATCTTTTGTCCAAGTCGTAAATATAGGAACCTTCGCACACTACATCTACAGCATGTAAAAAACAGTTTTTTCAAAGTGTGTAAAAGTCACGAGCGAACAGCTAAGAGTGCTACATGTCTTAGACCACATATTCTCTAATCACTAATCATTCGTTTAAAAACTAGCTGACTCAGCAAATTTTATTCCGCCTGAGAGGCAAAAAAAACTTTGTCCGTCTCCGGGTTCTAAGCTACCTCCCCACCAATTTTCAGCCAAAACGGTTCAGTCGTTCTTAAGTTATAAATAATGTAACTAACACGACTTTCTTTTATCTGAAAATTAGACTATCTGTATCCCGCGGTTTACCCGCATAAGTCTCGATCCCGTGGGAATTGTCAAAACTCCTTTCTTATCGGATGTCTACATCATATAAAGAACACACTCATCAATTTTCAGCCCTCTGCTATCAGCGGTGTAGGCTGTGCGATGATCAGTCAGTCAGTCAGTCAAGACAAAGCCTTTTATAGATATAGATACAAAAAAATAATTTCAAATTGTATACCTACTGACTGAGCGCCTATTTTTAGACGCAAAATAGGCGCTCAGACGTCCATTTGCGGAAAAGAGATATTTAGTCCTACTGACAAAAAATCAGCTGACAATAAGTCTGCTGGGCCCCTAATTTATCTAATGCAAGCCGCGTTACGCAAACGGTGAAGCAACATGAACTTTTGTACGGTCAATGTCTCCGAAACTACGTATCTATTTCATGTTCAAATAGCCGTGCGTAATCGAAAAAGGCGGGAAAGGTCATTCGGATTAAAAATAAACAATAACATAGGCTTATGTATATCTTATTATGGATATTTTATTTTGAATAAAGTAACCTTCAAATGTCAATCCAGTTTTGTAACTGTGTATTACGAGTATCTAGATCAATATTTAATTCTGTCCAGATTTCGGCCACATTTAAAAAATCCCTACTCTTTATTATTAGAAGCTGCTAATAATAATTACAGTAGGCGCCAATATCCCCATGGTTCCCCAGTATGTTCTCGGTAGGTATGTGATGTGATCTACAATCATCAGGTCACATCACTCACACCATCACATCATCATCAATGAGTTTCTTGTGGTTTCTTCTAATCGAAGGGCGCGTTCCGAAACCACACTAAAATCATAGACAATTATGTTGACATTTTAAAGTGATCATGTATTTTTTCATACATATATTGCTCATAATGAATAAATAATTTTGAATTAAATAATCACCAGCAGCCCAAGTTATATTTCTTAATACTTCCATCCAATCCGGATGTTTTTGCGTTTTATAGTGCAGATAGGGCTAATCGCCGGATTGGTAATAACTTCATAGTTTGCGAATGTTATTGAAAAAGGCTTCCACATGTTAGCTTGGCCTCCAAACACGCCTTCCAAATGGGGCTGGGCTGGGGCTTCATAGCCCCAGCCCAGCCCCGTAGTGATACTGGACATATTATGTTATAATGGGTATGTATGGAGCCCTCAAACTCAAACAAGGATTCTTTTGAAAGAAGCCAATCAATATAGAAAGGAAGCAGTGTCTTCTTCAGGTAAAACCACATTATCAATTTGAAGTGTTCAAAAATTAGGGGAAACCACTTTAAGGCTTCATTTTTCAATCAATTAGTAATCCATGGAATATGTAGGTATTATTACAGGTCGCACTTAAATTTATGTAGATACAAAATTATGAACATATCGGATCTGTTTTTTTTTACATGAGATAAGCTTGCATTTAACCCCATCGTACTTGATGGGAAGCGACGAAGTTTCCTATGATGGGGGCAGTAAGTTAATGTAAAAAATGAGGCAATAAGGAAAGAAACAATGCCAACCAGTAGGTACCCAGGTACTTTCGTGTTACTATACTACGTGCGTAAACTAGAGATACATAATAAGGTAACTAGCTGCGCCCCGCGATTCCACTCGTGTAAATCCCGATCCCGTGGGATTATTAGGATCAGCAGTATCCTATGTTACTTTCCATTACCTAAGCTATCCCTAAGCAAATTGTCATCCAAATCGGTCAAACCCTTTGACCGTGAGGAGGGAACAAACAAATATATAAACCATCAAACTTACCGATTTATAATATTAGTGTGAAGTGTGATATTCGCTGCCGAACTAATTTCCATTAAGCTCCAAATATAACCACATTGTTTCATATAATTATCGAATAACGAATTAAAGAAAGGGTACTGCGTAGAACAAATTAACCTATCATTAAATCTGACATTTAATAACAAGTTCGAATACAAACAATCCCGTGGTTAATATTAAATAATTACTTAGTGAATAATAAATTAGAACATTCAAATATTGCATAATAATTTATTTATTACTATACACACATACGTTATGAAGATATGTAATGTAATACATCTTTTGGTTTAATGCGGAAAAATTAGGCAGCCGTGGCGCAGATTGATACGAACTTCTTAAAGTCGCAAACTATGAAATTATTTGTTGATATAGCTGCAACATAAATACATCATCATTAATGTGTGCCTGGTGATAGACAGACTGACGGACAGTATGGAGTCTTGATAAAAGGGTAGTTAAATAATAGAATTAATATCAAGTAAAAATATTGCCTTAGGCATAGGATAAGGCATCAGTTACTTCTATATGTAGTGACACAGAGATCAGTTTTAGAACCCCATCAGAAGTGTTACTAATTAATTAGTTCAACCAGTTGCCGGCGTCAGAGGGAATCAGTTCCAAGGTTAGAAATTATTTTTTAGTCGCTGTTTGGCGATTGTCCAAACGTCTAGTGGACGTTGATTCATTCAGTCTGTGCACCTATAGACAAGCAAGGGGATAGCTTCGCTTCACGCTTTCATTAGGTCTAAAACTGCTGAGTACCAAAGGCTAATAATATTGTTATCTGCTATATACAACACAGTTCCTAGAAGGGAATTAAATATTAAGCCGAATGGGGGTTGTTCTAGACGTCTAGGTGAACAATTTTGGTTTTACGACTTTTGCAAATTCGAAAAATTGAAGTTGTTTCACTGATAAAACAGCTGTTTCTGCAAAAAAAAAACAGATTGTAGTGGTCCAAACTAAATAACAAGCCAATGACCTCAAACATTAAGAAACAGCTGATTTTCACGTAAACTTTAAACTCAACTTTTTCGAAAACTACATTGGATTTCCACAAGTTGTAGAACAAAAGTTGTTCGCCTAGACCTCTAGAACAACCCAATTTCGGCAACCCCTCCTTGGAACATCCAGTATATAAAACTCAATGTCCTGACTGATTGACTCAACTATAAAAACGGAGAGCCCAAACCGCTGGTCCTAGAGACATGAAATTTGGAGAGTATGTTCTTAGTGGCGTGTTGTGTAGGTATCAACTAAGAAAGGGTTTTTGAAAAATCCCGCGGGAACGGGACTTACACGGATGAAACCGCGAGACTCTCGTAGGTATAAGTATAAATCTAACTCACTAAATACCTTGCATCTGTGAAAAAAAATTACGCCTCCCGGATCAATTTCCCAGACGATTTACGTCAAAAAAAAAACAGTTGAAGAAAACGATCGTCATCCATTATTACTGCGTCAGAAGTCAGATTTGTAATTCCGCGTCGATGATATATTTACGACGAGCGTGTACGATCAAAGGAGAATCGGATGATATAAACATTATTAAATATTGTTAGCTTTTAAATCTCACTGATTTATTGTTCGTAGTTTTAGAGTTATCAGCGTTCATACATTATTTTTTGCACCGAATTAAATAGAAGAAGGTATTTGTTCATTCTTGCGTGTCGTTCAGTCGTTTGTTAAATTAGAAATCATTTCTTGTGATTATCTGTAGATGGCATAGTTGCCAATAACTGAGTGTGATGTATCCTTATACACATATTCTGCTTTACAGGCCTTGCCTTTGCCGTGTATCCCCGGCATAGAATAGGGTTACCCCATCTCTTCCCGTGGATGTCGTAAAAGGCGACTGAAGGATTTGAGCAAACCTTAAGTTCTTTTCGCGCGATGGCGAATAAACTGCCTGGTCCCTAGGAATCTATTTGCAGAAAGTATGGACAATGATGACTTACCTACTGCGCCGACCCAAATACCAAAACAAAAAAAAAATAGTTTAATTTCTATCCAACATGAGAAAACCGAAGAAAAATCTATGTTATTCAATTGAGTTATCAACTCCACTACAAAAAACCTATAAATTAAATCTAATTAAGTCTATAAGACGCTGTAAATGGTCTCCCACATTACTATTCATACAACACACCACTTTATCACTATCAATATCGAATCACTCCACGAGTAAGGTAAGGCTAAACGTAAGTTGCACTCACGTAAGGAGTTGGTACTTGGTAAACTCCAAACGTTGACACGTGCTAATAGTGATTTGTTTTTTCGACACCCAAGATAGTAATGCCATCTGGTGGAAACTTTCACTCAAATACAAACCTAAAGTAAAAGTGTTAGAGTTGAAAATACAAAATCAAGAAACAAGTGCAAGTGCTACCACAAACGCTTATTATAGGTAATCCGGGGGTCTGAGATTGATACAAGCAACTTTACTTCTCGCGCGATTGATTGATTCTCTGACATGCGAAACCAGGTGCAGTTGCAGGTTTCTGGGAAATGTTACTATAATTGTCTATTTTGCAAGAATTTTACTTACCTACTAGGTATAAACGCATTTCGCAAACATCTATGGAAATTACGAGTAGGTAATAGCTATAATTTGTAATCTATCGATTTTCATTTACGCAATTAGTTGAATGATCAAATAAAATCTCATGGAATATATAACGTAATACTAATAAATACTGAAAGTATAATAAATAAGTTAAACTACAAACGGATGTCGTAAATAAAAAAAATATACTTATACTACTAGATTTGTTGACACTTCTGGGCTTGATGGCTTGGACATAATTTCTGAAAGTCAATCAAAAGTGACAAGTAAATGCGCGGCAGCCGTTTTACCGCATATTTAAAGAAATAGATGTCAAAATAAATATTTCTTAAAAGATCTATTACGAGTATCATGTTCGAAACGTCCAATAAATTAAGTTATTAGAAAGTAAATGTAATAAATTTGTTATTTCGCATGCAATTCACAGGCACATGTCATAACAACGACGGTACGAAATAACGAAACTGGTCTAATTAGCACGTAATGAAATTAATAGAACTTAATTAGTTACATTCTAAATCCTCAATTAAAGCATTTGATGCTATAAAATATGCTAAAAGCTTTATAGTTGTTATTGGAAACGCTATTGCATAATGAAGAAAAAACTTGAAGAATGATAAAATCTGTGACTTTTCATAGAATCAGTATTTCAATGAAAAGTCACAAAGGAACATTATTAATAAGGAATTTTATGGCGAGACAATGGGTACTATTGTCTTTTGTTTTCGGAAATCAAGAAAATCATTTTAAGCGCTAATTTCTTTGATTTCATGGGTAAATGATATAAATAACTAGATGCTCCACGGTTTCATCCGTGAAGTCTAAATCACGTGATGACTTAAAAAAATATTTCTTTAGTGGATACCTGTACTTCATGCAGAACACACTCTACAATCAAGTCTCTAAGACCAATCTGCCAGGACCATTAACCATGCCCCAACTTTTTTTTAAATTTTGTAATTGGTACAGAAATAAAATTTTGAAATATTGACTCTTTGCCCAGGGAGGAAACAGTAGACTACGTTTGTAAAGTTTGTATAGAGAAAAATCTAGGTATCCGTTTCCCTTAATTAGCCACACATACACAGTAATAGAAAACTAAAATACTTCTTAGCTATTAAAACCGTTGTATATAAAGTCCATAGTTTTATATTTTCCCGGGTCCCCTCGCGTCCCCTCGCGACCAAAACCGTTGTAAGATGGTCGAAACTTCGAGGTAAGAGAATTAAAAAGACTTAAAAAAATTAAGACCCGGGAATATATAAAATTATGAACTTCATCGCGTGATTTCTACTTTAATTATGAGTTCCAATCGTATTAGTTTAAAAAGTTTATAAAGTTAATATTTTCGAGATATCAGTGGTTATTCATGCAACTAAGGAAATTCTGTCTACCGCTTTGCCGATGACATAAAATGTGGGTCGATCAAGTGCGTTAGATATAGTGGCTTTTACCCTATATGGTGCGGCTTCCGATCATCGTCAAACGATATTGTCACTTTTGATGGGAAAGAAACTTTGATCATAAATATTTACCGTATAACATAAATTTTCTTTAGAATGCGATGGTGTTAGGTGTTGGGTTTCTCTTCGCATCAATATAATTAATAGTAATTGCTTTTATTTAGTTTATGAATCTATAGGTAAATGGCATTATTAGGTTGCGTTAAGTCCCGATCCCCTGAGAATTTCGAAAAACCCCTACTTATCGGATGCGATATAGAACACATTTTCCAAATTCCAGCTCTCTACTATCAGCGGTTCAGGCTGTGTTTAGTATCTTTCAGTCAGTCAGGACGATGCTTTTTATAAATATATAAAAGATTAGGTATTTTTACTTGCTTGCACTTATTACCATCTACCATCGTCCACACCAAAACCGTCTTTCATTCTTTAACCATCGTCTCGACCTTATTTTTTTTCTGTTTTCTTCAGTCAGGCTTGTTATAAGTTTAAGTTTTTTATTTCTGGTTAAAGGTGTCAGATTTAAATGAATTTCATTTGTTGCTCGAAATATGGTTGCAGAGATGTCACATTTTTAAATATTATTCCAACATATTTCACCAGCACTTAACTTTGTATGCAAATGTTACGTTTAAAAGTGTATTTACCAACTGTAAACCCTTTTAACAAAGCCTTCAAATTTGTGTTTCGTATGTAGGCAACCAAAGACAACAAACAATAAATAATAATTAACCGATAAGCCTTACAAAATCGATAATAATCTTCACACATTTATCATAGACATAGTCGAAAGTAAATTAACTAATAGTTACTATTTGAATAGCAATAAATCCATATCCACTGTTATCTTAACATTTTGCATATTTGGCAACATTTAATTGGACAAAATATTAACCTTTGCAAATTGCAGTGAATTCAATTTCGCCTTAGAAACTTGGATTTGTTATTGTAATGGAGTTGATGATGATGATGAAATGGTCTCATGGACGGAACTAACTGATAAATTAAACAAATAATTTCAAGGTACGGATAATCAAGTCGAAATACATGAAGTTAAGATTAAAAAAACATTTTTTGTTGTTTTCCGACAATATGAACCTTAACAAAATAGCATTATATTGGAAACGTATATCCCAGAAATTCGAAAATTGCTCAATTTAGTCAAAACAAGTGAAAGCGTTGAAAATTGAATTTAAAATGAAATAAAAAAGCGCAGATATCAAGTTTGCAAAAAATCAATAGGCATATTAATTACTTTGGCATTGCACACGTATTCTTCATTAAGTCCAACATATTTCAAATGGGGTTTGCCCCTTTAACATCCGTTAGATCGCTTCACTAGCCATAATTTGAATCAAGCGGAGACTGCTACAATTTAGATCACCTCACTTATCAATTGGGAAAATGGTGGTACAAAGCTAACCTTTCTAGACTTAACGTAGACATTACTAAAGTGCCAAGCTTTGTCGATTCAGTAGCCCTAAAATAGTTAGGTAAACGGGCGAAATAATAAAATTAATTTTTAAAACGACTTATGGAGTACCATAATGACAATTCAGTTTTGGGGTATTTGACACATTTCTTCACACTATTTAGTCATAGTGCACAGTAAAATGTTCCAAATCCGATTTCTCCGATGAACTGAAAATCGAATCACTTCTCAAGTGGGCATATTAGCCATCCTGACTAAATATTTACGCGAAGAAATTGTCGATTATTCCCATCAGTCGTAAATATGTTCCTACACTAATGGCTAGACGTCTGGAATATGCGGACGATTCATTCACGCGTTAGATAAGATCATGACATCACATAACTGTAACGCTAATGCTATACAATCAATAGTTATTATCTAAGACGACGTCAGCGGCGCGGCGGGCGAACATCCGCCTAAGAAAAGACAAGATTGCTAGTTCAGTTCTAGCTGCGACAAGTATTTACGTTCTTGTATCTGTAGTCCATTGGAGCCCGACTAATGAAAATATAATGATTGGTTTTTAGTTGGTATGTTTCCGGCTGTCTACCATCCCTACGCCCCGGAGAAAGAGACCCTCATCGCCTCTCTCGGCGTGGTGCTTGATGGTTAATACATTTTCTATTTTGGATGGTGATAGATAAGCCACTGCCCAATATGCTTAGAAATTAAAGACATTTTTAGGTTTTAATCGCGTGGTGTTTATTACTTTTAGCGTTGTTTCAACGCTCAACGTTTCGAGTCCTTTACAGGTCCCTTCTTCAGGATTGCCATTTTCTGATCAAATGGGATTAGTTTGCCCTGTATAACTATTTTACATACATGTCTAAGGCTAAATCTACCACGCCTACATTCAAGCCAACACTAACACCCTGAATAATAATGCTTTGGGTACCTACTACAGGTCGTTGACCGTTCGCCATGATTCGAGTCTACAACACCATTTATCTCTATTTTCTACAATGGTATTCTTAGTTCATAAAAAAAACCTAATCAATCTCGACTATAGAGCCACAGACGAAAGACTTTCTGTCATCGGATAGTCAAGTCTCGACTTGATGATAGAAAGTCAAGTGGAAGAGCTTACCTCAACAATAAGATCTTGAAAGATAAAACTCCAACATTTTCTTTTATACTAAACTCTTTTTTTCTTATTAATATTTTATTAGAATTATTCTACGATTGACTTTTAACGTGGCACGAACTAAATTAGACACATATAACAAAAACTTGCGCTATCTACTCTCTAATAAGACAGAAAGAGTTTAGTTAGAATGTGCTGTTTAGCAATATGTTCGTCTTTTATAAACGTGAATTCTTATTCACTTTTACAACTTACACGATTTTCGTCTATCATTATTATTAGACACGGGTCTAGATCGCATTATAGATAATCATTGTTTTTAATTCTCTTGACGTTTCGGCAAACGGATCACACCGGCCGTGGTCCCGAAAAGACTGACGAGAAGGCGTGGTCTTCTCGGGACCACGGCCGGTGTGATTGCCGAAAAGTCGAGGTAATTAAAAAAAATACCTATCTATAACGCGATCTAGCCCGTGTTTAATAATAATGATGTAAATTAATTTTGTAACTTATTTTGCGTCTGCAAAGTCAATTAGTGCATTAGTTTTTGCTAGCGCAAGCGGTTGATGAACTTTAGAAAATGATCTGTCGCACGCAGCCTAATCTTGAGTCTGCACGATCCTTAGTGTGTACGATGTTTTGAGTGAGTGCCCTTAGTTTTTGCTAGCGTTTTTATTATCGTCACTTCGTAGTATTAAGTCGAATGTCGTGACTCAAGACACACGGTTCAATTATTAGTCGTGTTATCCTTTTTTTATCATATTGATCGTTTCGGATAAGGAGACTCGTCTTTGAAAAAAAATACGCATGTGAAGAGCACAGTTAATAAAAAGTTAATGAAGCGTATTCTGATATCATAATGAATTTCGGAACTTTTAAACCGACTTCAAAAAAAGAAGAGGTTCTCAATTCGACCGTATATTTCTTCAACTTCATAAAAGTTCAAGTTTTAATTAATCTACCTTTATTTTCTAAGCCAGAAATCTCACTCCATTATTCGTTTCTGTCTGTAGATCCATTTGATTCCATGAAATGGACTTCAAAATTACTTCCTCAGTTCGTAATGAAGTTTTTCCTGCTTTTTTATGACTTAAACAATAGCAGTTACGAAATGAGGATATTTTGTAACATCAACGTGTAATTTCTTTACGTACAGTTGGCAGCAAAAGCCCGTGTCTATCGGAATTGTTTCTTTTTATTTCTTATTTTATGGTATTTTTAATTGAACTTTAAAACTTAACTTGAGTAGGTACATAGCAGGTTTATCTTTCTGTTTCGTACATCTTTCGCTTCTGTTATAATCGTATTTTGTTAACTTGGGATATATAGTTTTTATAAGTCAGAGGTTGTATCTAACAAACTAAAGTGGAGTAAGAAGACCAGGAACGCAGTACCTACGAGATATAAAAAAAGAGCGAGACAGCACTTGCTATCTAAAACCACCCGTTCTATTTCTTCCTCTTTCTTTATCTCTTCTTGATACAGATAATGAATTGTACAGGAGAGATAAAGAAAGAGCGAGACAGCACTTCCTATATAAAACCAGTATGACAGTGACAGAGCAGTGTCACAGAGAACTCTTTCCCGGAAAATATAGGGCCAATTTAGATTCAGATGAGTATTATGATCTTTAAAGTGCTGTATTCAAATTAAACTATGTAGTTCACTACCGGAAACACGCAGACATAATAGCCATAGGTGTTCGTAAATAACGTGGTAAACTAGCGTACAGTTTAAAATACTATACGTTATTATTATAATATTTCGAACGTGAGAAGTATTTGACCTTCTTCGATTACCAAAAACTGTTATACCTACCTCCTCTATAATTTTTCGTCATATTATAATTATTATGATTGATTTGTTCCGTAAAATATGGGTTTAGATTTAACATTTCGAGGCTAGGCGGCAAGGACAAGTTGAACAAGTCAGATTTCCATTAGAACCGTTAGTTAGTAACAGAGAGACATACGTTAAATTATGAAATCAATTGATTTTCCTAAAAAAGTAAACGAAAATAAAGAAATTATACGGAATAAAATACGTGGAATATTTGTCAACATTTACAGAAAAAAAAAGTTAGCTACTAATTTAGACAATAGTATGTACCTACCTACCTACCTATTTACACAAATATTAACGCTAAATATTGTTTCACAATAGTTTCGTGACAAACTAAAATTTCCAGCTCTACAGGTCCGGCCAAAATACCAAATTTGACTCTTACCTAATAGAAACCGGAATTATCTCGTTAAAGAGCAATCTAGGGATCATCAGTTTAATCTTATTATGTGTTTTCTTTTGCTTGTATTCAAATGTTGTACCTACCATATTTGGCTTTAATATAATTCTGTTTATTTTTTTCGAAAAACAAAACTCATAGGTAGAGAGTTATGTTATAAATTATAATAGAGTACTTGTGTTGTGGTCTCAGAAATACTCGTACTTGTTACTGAAATAAACGTAAGTAGAAATGTGTTGAACTCACGGTTCAAATTAGATCTCCATTAGGTAGAAAGCGGTCTAGTAGATAGGTTAACACCTTCTTACTCCCTTGAAAGGTGTTTATACTTAATCGTTGTATATGATTGCCATATGTGACATACTTTAGATATATTTAAGTTGAAGTAGGTGAGTAAGATTACATTTTAATATTACCACAGTTTGTCTATTAGGTAGTGCGCCTCTGTAATGATAATTACTTAGACTTTTTGTACGATACTTAACATGCGGTGTCCCGTAGTTTCACCTGCCTAAGTCACGATTTTCAAAAATCTTTTTTTCGCTACGTCATACCTACTAATAGTTATTAGATTATAGCAAAGAATTGAGAACCTCCTCTTTCAGAAAGTCGGTTAAAAATGATGCTGTTTGCATGGAAGTTAGAAATCTCCGGCATCGATTTATTTCAGTAGGAAGCAATTCTAATAACGATCAAAACTAAATGATCCGAAAACTAATCCGATCCATTTAGAAAAACATGAATTTGACGAAATAAAGGAAAACATAAACATAGGTTTTACAATTTAAAAAAGGTCATCGACTTCAACACGTGGTGCGCTTGTAAATAAACTTAAAATCATATACAAATTAATAAATATCGAGGAAACCCTTGAGAGGTTATATATAGGTTGTTGCGCAGACGCAGCGGCGCGTTCGAGGCACGCAAGCGCAAATGTTTATATCAATGGACACGGAACACTGAAATACGTTTCTCGGAAATGAAACTTGGATGCATTTATTCACTGATTTGTAACTGTTCAAGTTTGTGCAAGCCAAACGGATTAATACAGTAGAATTAGGTGACCCGTCCACGGCTAAGCGAAGCGGAGAGATATACGGAGAGGTAAAACTGACAGCAAATGTGATACAGATTTATACCCGGTCAGGCGTAACTGAAGGTAAAGTAGATCTTACATAATAGCTTACACGAACTATAGGAGGTGATATTCATACCGAAAAAATCTTTAGGGATATAGGTCTACCTAGCTGTTTTATCGATTGGTAGGTTGTTTGATTATGTGTCTTGCACACTTGTCTTGTTGATCATTTCAGCTGTAAGAAGTCCACTGCCCAGCGAGCGCAGCGTTGGACGTCCACCAACGAGATGGACGGACGACTTGGTTAAGGGCGCGGGTTCACGGTGGATGCAGGCCGCTTATGACCGAAGCATCTAGAGATCTATGAGGGAGGCTTACGTCCAGCTTTCAATATACTTACGATAAAATGATATTTAATGATTAGTAGTTAACTCGTGTGTTTGTACCAAAGGCTTTAGTATCAAAGATCCTTCTTTTGATTTGACCCTAAACGCTTTGTCGGGACCGATCATAGGTATCGATGGTTGCTTCGACCTTTGCTAATTTTAAATTTGTACATTTTTATTTGTATCCATATTTCACTTACCTACATAATATATCGATAGGTTGGATTGTTCTTAAGAAGAATGCTCTTAACGTACCTGAAAAACAAAATAACATATTATTATTATTTATGATTAAAAACTATAAATTCTTGTACTTATCCAAAGTGGCATCTATCTATTGATATCTAGTTAGGTAGAAATTAGCAGGATTAGAAACATTGAAGACCCTTACAATAAACTTCGATGCTTACAAAAATACAACATATAGATACAAACTTATTTTTTAATTATCATAACATTGCTCTTTAACACTCGATACTTACACTATATAATAGGTATATATCTAGACGTGAAGACATCGGTTCGGAAGTCATACAAGTTTGTTAAATAAGATTAGTTACTGAGGTGAGTGACAGTAATGGTGGTGACGTGACGCTATGTGAACGTGAAGGAAGCAGAAGAAATTATACGCGTACTGTCTAATTGATAAGCTAATTACTTAATGAAGGTCGCGTTTGTTG
The DNA here is from genome assembly GCA_958496205.1 of Idaea biselata. Lineage (NCBI taxonomy): Eukaryota > Metazoa > Arthropoda > Insecta > Lepidoptera > Geometridae > Idaea > Idaea biselata. Next base: position 12,721,684 of record OY292398.1, read on the forward strand.
ATCTATCTATATGTAAAATTCATAGTCCTGACTGATCTATATATCAACGCTGCTCCTAGAGACGTGAAATTTGCAGCGTGTGTTCTTTGTGGTGTGTAACGATCCACTAAGAAAGGGATTTTGGAAAATCCCAAGGGATCGGGACTTACGCGGGTGAAACCGCGGGACGCTCTGCTAGTAATTTAATAATAATAGACAAAAATCGTTTAAGTTTAAAATGTATGCTCATTGAATTTCATTTCATTGCTCAAAACCGGTGAATATTTTTCTTTTTAGGTATCCTTTATTTTAACATGAAGCTGTTTAAGTCGGTGCCTAACTAGGTTAGTGTTCTTGTGTCTATATTTTATTATCACAGAGCAACTGGACAGTGTTCTAAGTATCGATACCGTGGGAACGAACTTGCGCAGGCGCCGCCGGCAACGGAAGCCCAGAACGTGCTATGCTGAACAATATCATACTAATGGTTATCATGATTTTGGCGTTTAAATCGTGCTAAATTGAAATAAGTAACGTTTTAGAGTCGTCAGCCATTCGTTCGAGTTGACGAAATCAAAATCAAAGGACGTTTATTCATTCGGATATTAGCAAGATATCTCTTAGAAATGTCAGTTTTTACGAATTTAAGACATGGTCTAGTTTGTGATAATGCCTCTTCTAACACAACACTTATTGACTTCTTACTTAGCTGTGTTCGACGAAAAAAAGACGTCTAGTACCCATAGTACAAGCCTAGTGTTTAGTTTGGGACTAGATTAAATAATCATTCAATATTGTCAATGTGAAATATTTTCAATGAATAATGCATCTCCGAAGATTAGACGGTGACGAACCTTAGATTCGCGTCTTCTATCGGGCAGGCGTAAATGCCTTAGTTGTAGATGTTAAAGGGTGAAATGCATCTTATATTCCCAAGCTCGCTGCAATATAAGTACCTAGACTGCGGTATGTTAGGACTACGCCTGTGTACTACGCCTGTGTTAATGAATTATGCATCTCCGAAAATTAGACCGTGACGAAACTTAGATTCGCGTCTTCTACCGGGCAGGCGTAATAATACCTTAGTTGTAAATGTAAATAGGTGAAATGTATGTATTCTCAAACTCGCTGCAATACGAGAAGACTTCGGTATGTTGGGACGTGAGTTCAAATCTCATTGAGGTAATATTTTGAGACGCATTTTGCCTTAAAAATAATTTGCCTAGGAAGTATACTATGTCACCTCTCGTCACATGTTCTTTTTTGAATTTGCCTACCATATCTTTAATATCGTACCTACTAATATAATATGAATAATAATGTCTACTCTTTCCTACAACCTGCAATCTCGCAAGTTAACGGCTCAGGGCAAGGACGTGGATATCTACTATCTTTCGATCTGTAGCGATGTGAATTCATTAGTATGGTACTTTAAGTATGTTATTAGAACGGAAGCAATATGCATATCTATCGTACCTTTTATATTATACTGCTTCTGTTTATAGTTTGTTATTGTTGAATATGCAAATGTGTTTTGTTATAAAATATAACACTATGCTCCAACAAGGTAAAAAACCTTGTTGTAGTAATGTCTTCTTTTCTAAGGTTGCGGGTTTAATTCCCGCTGGGTGTAAGTATTTATGCTAAAAAATAAATATTTGTGTCTGGTCTGGGTGTTTTCTATGTATCATAAATGTACCTATGTAATTAAAAGAAAGTATAATATGTAGTATATACGCTGCCTAGTACCCATAGTACAAGCCTAGTGCTTAGTTTGAGGCTAGATTGCGCTGTGTGTAACGTCGCCCATTTATTTTTTATTTTTTTTGAGCTACGTGGAAAATCAACAATATTTTTTTTATTCACACGGTTTGTTGACTTGGCTACATCTTCCCGGGTCTTAATCGAGTATTATTATTAAATTTTCATACCTCGACATTTCAATTATGTTTCAATGGTCTTGGTCGGACACGCGATTAGGACCCGGAAAAATGTAGCTATGTAAACAATATAATGTCTAGGTAAATAAACACAAAAGAGAAAAAAAACACAAGTTTTTTCAAAGAGTCTGAAACGCCTTGTTCATTGCTGAAATCGCAACGCAGCAAAAAATGGAAGATGCATTTTTAAAAATAGAATAGGGAGAGAGCACTCGAGTAGGCTTTGTGCTTCGGTTTTATCTCCTCTTGAATACAGACGGAGCTTCGGGGTAGTTGAGAGGGGTGAACGAACTATAAGGGGGTATGACTCGGGTAGGAAACATTATGCATTTTCAAAGAAATATGCGTGATGAAGTTTGTTTTTAGTTCATGGAATTTCATTAATTGTCAAAATTTCTGTCAACATTTTTAGTAGATAGTAATCCGTGTTATGTGGCATTACTTAGGGTACGTTCAACCAAACTAGAATAAGTAATGAATAACAATTATCCGTGTAAATCTTTATTTTTTTTGGGTGAACAGCTCGAGGGTCTGTCAAACAAAAGACGAGCTATACGCAGAATTGCTATTCGTGCTTATTTCAGTTTGGTCGAATCGACCCTTACTGGCATAGTTTATTAATTATTACTCCTGTTTTTATTTGTCCCATGACCGACATTGAATTGTCCCTTAGGTAATAGAAACAAAAGACGATCGAAATAAAAACAAAAAACGATCGAAATAGAAACAGAAGACGCAAGTCTATACAAAGTTTTAAATTTGGAATGCAATTTAGAATGGCTCATTTGCAAATGATTTTTTTTAATCTTTGGTTCCCACAATATTTTACCTTTCAACTTTACCGGTGATTTTTTATTAAACGATTATCAATACACTTAAGCCGTAACTTAACACATTTTACTGTCAAATATGAAACAGAATACAAAAGAACACTACACTCTGTTGGCTTCCATGCTTCCATATTCGCATTTTGAATGCAAACATAACAAAGATCTGCCCTATAATTTATCGATGAAACGCAGCAGGTGACTGCGACAAAGAAAAAAAATGCAATAGCTTTCGTACTCGGCAGGGAACCGCTTTTAGCAAGAATATTTTCAGCTAGGTATTTATTTATGTTTGCTTTGTAATCTCTTGGAGATTTATTTAATGCACTTATGGACTAGCTTCGTTTCGCAGTTTCATCTTTTAAGTTTTATTTAAATTATTAATTTAATCACTAGATCAAACGTAAGTACATACTTACTTACCGAAAGTAAATATGATGAGCACATTACTTGCGTTGGTTATCTTAATAAAAAAATGTAAGAATATGTCCTATTTTCTGTTGAAAGAAAAGTAAAGAATTCGGAAGCTTTGTAAAAGTTTGTTAAACAACTTGAAGGACAAGAAGAAAAGCAAAGATAATTAAACACGGACTTGTTAGATTAATAAGAGTCTTAAATAAAATTTTAATGTACCGTTCTCTTATAACCAATGTTGTCCATAATCATCGTCCGCCCAAAAAAAACGAAATCTCAATCACGTATGATGGGTTTTGTCATAAAAGCTATTAAAAGGGCGAATTTTAAGGGTCATTCAGTTCTTGGGATCATTTTTTTCTGAACAGCCCTACGTTTTGCAACAATGACCTGATGAGGGCTCTTGAGAATAAATGTAGTGTAGAATACGAGTGCGTGTGGAGTATACTCTTTGCTCTGTTACATACAGAGCAAAGAGTATACTCCAACAAGGAAAATAATTTTAAATGGCTAGCAATATTTTAACGATTACACGACATAACGAACATTGCGAATATTTTCTATAATATTAGGCTTTGAAATACGCAGGTATTACAGATAAAATTTGGGTAATTACATCTTTAAAATATTTAAAAAAAAAACATTTCTTATTATTAGAATTAAAGCAAAATATTATTGTTTTGTAAAATGTTATCTGATGATTGCTGCATGCTTTATTTATATGTATATCTTTCCTTATATAAATAAATATAATAAGTACCTAATAGTAGAGAGAAGTGAAAACACACATACCTAAGTAATAGTATTATTATATAAACTGACTGTTGAAAAAATGTACCCTAAAAAGTTTAGATCGAAATAAGTGAGCTTACGTTAAGATAAAAATACCACACCATGATGAAACCAATCCAAATAAACATAGAAACAGACAAACCCATGAATACAGGTCAGATGAGGGTAGAGTAATATGGTATGAGGAAGTTAATAAAGTAAACATGGATATTTTCCTGCAAACACAATCGCAGCGGGAGTCTATTCTAGTTTAGATGTCACAATGTTTAGGAATAAGTAATGCAGAATTTATGGATATTGCAATTAATATTAAATTCTCTACAAACAGAGATGAGAATATTATACATACATGGAAATAAACCAATACTTTTTAAAATTGGTCAGTAAATAACTTTTATTCAATAAGTTATCTCTCTGTTTGCGATAAAAGTTAATAAACTGCTATATATCCTACTCAAATTTCAATAAAACAAGGTAAAGAAAGAAACGACAAACCTTTGTGACTCACCTCAAAATTGAAGTACCTACCTAAATGCAATTCTTTTGCCATAGGATTTTGATTTAAACTTCTTGTATTATAAGGTTTCAATTGATATACAGAATGAATTAATGACAATATCCATACGAATACAAACTAATACTGGATGTGCTTTAACCTTGGCAAAATTAGTCACCGTGTTGGAGCAGTAAATTGTGTATTAATGTTCTTGTGCGACAGTAGACGCTACAAACACATTCGAGTCATAATTTTAGAAGAAAGATCTATTGGTGTGATATTTAATGGCTCTGCATAACTGGTGCGCATAGCCAGTGTCAAGTAGTATTTATTAGTAAATTTTCCATTAAGCTTAGCCTAAATAGATCTAGCATATATTTAAGTTGATAATATTGTCTCTACCTAACAAGACGAATTAGGAGGAACACTAACTTTTTATCCCAGCAGAGGGCGCGAGTCGATTAATCTTAGGTTTGAATTAAGAACTGTCAAACATGTGTTTTTTACAACTCTCGGCGCCAAATTGGCCATATCGGTCTGAGACCGAAAGAATAAAAAAAAAACTCGGCGTTTCCATTGGTGGAGGACCATCATCGAAAAAAAAAAAGATCATCCGATGCCAGCCCCTCTGCAAACAGCTTTGCGCGTGGCACCCCATTGAAACACGAAATCGTTGTTTACTTCTCAATCCTACCAAAACTCTTGCAGTCTAGTTCCGCTTGTGCAAAGGAAGTGCAATTTGAATCAGAATACAATCTACTCAATGCCATTTTATGACGTCATTTGTGACGTACTTGTAATCTAAATTCATTCGACGCCAAAACAACCGAACTTTTCCCGGCGTTTGACCACATAACCGAAATGAAGTTAATATGAGTTGATCCTATTTATATTTAGCGTAGGGTTAATGGTAAATGAATAAACTCAAAAACTACTAGACCGATTTAAAAAAATGTTTCACCATTAGATAGGTACATTCACCCTGAAGTAACATTGGCTACTTTTAATCCCGATATTCCCACGGGATCGGGACTTACGCGGGTTAAACCGCGGGACGCAGCTAGTATAATATAATCTATTTCCCGATCGATGAGCATCGCTCGTCACAAAATGGGAAGATAAATAGAACAGATGATGTAATAATTGTTATGCATGTAATTAAGGCTAGCCTAATGATGTACGGGTCATAGACCAAGAGCAAAAGGCTTAGACTATGGATGAAAATCTAGGCCTACAGTAGAACAACATAAAGTTAATAAAGCAACGGTGGTTTGTATTGAAACAAAAACACATTATGGACCACTATCAAAGAGACTTGCGTAACAAAAATGCCGGCAGTCTGTAATTGACTCGGCTATTACAATGTCAAACTAAACAATCTTTAGAACAGAGTCGTCATTACATTGGGTCTACACTGTGGCTAATTGATGAGGTCATTTTATTGTGTTCGTGTGGCGACTATACTACTGTATTGACATACAGTATACTACAAGAGTCCCGCGGTTTCACCCTCGTAGGTAAGTCCCGACTCCGTGGGAATATCGGGATTAAAATATGCCTCAAAGTAGTCTATGTGACTCCTCGATAATGTAGCTTTCCATATTGGTGAAAGAATTTTTGAAATCGGTGTCGGGGATTTATCCTCAATACATACAAGTTACCAACGTTACCTCTTTATAATATTGGTAGAGATTGACTTATACTACTGTAACGGTATATTGTATTGATACTTATTTAATAACTGCAACTGATCACGTATCAAATATCGATCACGACGGAAAAAGTTACGGATAAGAGACGTGAAGAAAACAATCTTGGTTGTTTAACATCCGGGAGTAGACAGACAGGGATAGAGAGCGCACTATTTCTCCTCGCAAGGAATAGAGAGAAGTATTTCTAAGTTAACCAATTACGTTCTAGAATCGAAGCGCCACCTTAACAAGAAAAAGGTTGGTCTAATTATAGTTAGAGCGCTAGAACAAATAAAAAGGAATGTAAAGGGAACGACCCATGAAAAGATGGATAGACTGTCATTGACAGAATATGAGAAAGAGATGGTGACGATGATATTAAGGATTAAAAAGGGTACTTCGTCCAAGTGTAAACATAGTGGACCCGTTGATCTGGAGGATGTGAGGTCAAAGTTTGAAGAAATAAAACGTAGTTATGAAAAGAAAATGGTGAAGATTCACATTTAAATACTTAGTATTATACCTACTGTTGTGACGTAAGTAATAAATAACTAATTCTGTATAGGATAAATAACAATGCACTACACCGTACTGTGTAATATAATTCTAATCTACATTGGGCGAAATTCCTAACATTGTAATAGGGTAGTAACGAAAACGAAAAGTCTAACCAAAAATGTTTGAAATCTACTTTTACAACTGCGTATTGCGTGGGTGCGGTTCAAGGTCGAGTTCAGGGCAAACGGTCACTAGATCGATATCAAACTAGTGGACCTAAACCTGAACGATTTTACGTACCTATACTGAAAAATCCGTTTTCTAATCAACATCATCATTCCCCAGGCGCATTACCATCTCGCCCTATTTAATTTGGGGTCGGCTCTCCCGATTCTAGATCGACGATTATTATTATTTATTACGATATTCGGATTTTTCGTTATTTTGGGTAAAGTGATATATAAAATATAATATTGATAATATTTAGATACAAAACATTAAGGCCTAGTTCTGTCATATTTGTATCATACATTATGTATTTTCGTTTAACGACTTTTGGAATCTTGAACATTTTGTGAAACTTTTTGAGGTTCTGTTCACTTAGAAATCAGCTAAAGATTAATTTATTTATCTTTATACATTTCTGACTGACTAGGTTTAGGTACTTACCATACGTTCTTTAAAAAAAACCCAAATTTTTTTTTACTATTATTTAGTATAGATTTATTTTTAGGAATACGTATTTCTTACACAAAGAAAATTAAAAAAATGTATTAACACTTTTCATTCACTAAGACAAATTTTAAGAAACACTGCTGTATTGTAGCCACAGTCTCTGAATAACAGCAAAGATAACCGGAAAATGTACCAGAGAATTTATTACCACATTGCTTTTATTTCTATTGCGATTGCTACTTCCAATCCAATGTTGCGTTTACTGTTAAGATTGTGCTAAACTGATAGCAGTTTGCATTTAATTTTATTTAGTTAGTTGTGATCTGATTTTGATTTCTATTAGTTTTTATTGTATATGCAGTTGTGTATTTGATTTAATAACTGTAGATGCGAAAATATACAAGACTAGATGCGTTGTTTACAATTAAAAGTTAGCTCTAGATTTTTTTAAACTATTACTTAGAGAGCTTTACCAAAAGAACGGTAATGTCGCTCTGTTAGGACATCACCGCACTCAGCCCCAAAAAAAACAAGTTGGTAAAGCGCCAAAGCTTCCTCTGGCAGAGGGCAAGCCAGAGTGCCCACCACACCTCCGACCAGACACATGTTAAAACTAAATCTAGATAACATTACAAATAGGTAGCTCTAGGTTTAGGTAAGATGCTTGTAATGAAAACGAAAAGCTAAACATTACCTATGGTATATAAAAAAAAAGGATTCAAATTCAATAATGGCGAGTTGGAAACCCACAAAGAACTAGATCTCTTTAAAGATTGAATAGTAAAACAAGCATTGAATACAAATCCCACAAGTTTTTAACAAGATGTCCTGTCTCCTACCAATTACGGAGATACGAGTTAAAAATAGCTGCAGAAAGTCCATTTAGAGGGATCGGTTTATAAAAACATGGTAGCAATCCATTCAAATGTCCTCCACTCTGCATTTGTGTAATTGAAGTCTCCAGCATTCATGATCCTCATAACACAGATAAAATATGAGTTATATTTAGAACAAGCAAACATGCTAAAATAATCTTTAGCCGACAATTAATACGATTGAAATTGGCAGTGTTAATAAAAATAGATGCATTTGGTAGTCTGATTAATTTTCGGTGGAGAAATTGAACTTTATTTTCAGTTAGTTAAGAGTCAGAATGTTTGTTAATAATATCTCATCTCACAGCGGCGACGTCGTCGGTTCGTCTTCATTATTTATGAAGGGTATAAAATAGATTCGCTAGTCTACGATATCGTCCATTTGCAGCAATTAGATGGTCTGACTACGATACTATCTTGATTTATATTAGGTGTTTCAAGTGAAATCAAGACGAAATCATGACCAGAAGTAGAAATATAAGAAAAATAGAATAACAATATAGAACGATCACTCAACGAAAATAGCTACAGAAATCTGTCTCCAAAATTTCATCTAAAGCCCAGAATACATAAATAGTTCTTAAGGCCGGACATAAAATCCGCGCCATCCAGTATAAATAGCACAAGATACCTGTTTTTCAACCAGATCTGCCTGACCAGATGGACTGATCAGATTTATTTGTTCAGTTCGGCCGCGCCCGCGCCGTATGGGCCTATAACCTTTATTTCAGACATCTCTTAACCGAAATGCGCTGAATGGTTTTACTGTAGCGCTAGCTGGCTTTCGGGCTAGCTTGCATTTTAGTCTCCATATTAAGAGATTAATAATTGATTTTACGAAGTTACGATATCATACATATTTTAACATTTCCTTCATCAACAAAGTAGTACGTGAATAGTTTCACAAAAAGTGTAATCATTTTACCAAAAATATCAATGGGTAAAATGTCGAAAATTTTAATTTCAAGCCATTACAAGTACGCCGTTATTATTTACACTGTCATAAAACTTACATTACTAACAAAATCTGACAGTTCATAACCAAAAATGGCTAAAATATTCACTACCTACCATAATATGAAACGATTCAAGTTTTTCAGATATCGTGTTATTGTCAGGAAATTTCGCCTCTAGTTGTAAAGACTTAAGGTTCAAAAGAGCAGAGTGTTTACTATTATTGCGTAAGGTAGGTGGATAAATATCAGTTTATCATTACGTCATTATCATCACATATTGATGCCACGTGTGATAATGGCAGCAATCTAGATGAAACCAAGTATTGCCTGTTTAATAACTGTTGGTACTAATCGTTCATATTTATAGGAAATGAATAGATTTCCAAGACAAAAAAATAATAATTTTATCTAATAGGGCTTAAAACTAACTGGCTGGCGCATGTGGGGCTAAGGCATAAGGCAGTTGTGACCACCCAACGGTATGGACAAAAAATGCAACAAAACGAAATAAAAGAAAAAGAACATTATTTTAAATCAATCGGTTTAAAATAAATCTAAATTAAATTATCATCACGTTCATCACAAAGCCTTAGATAACCACTTTGTAACGTTTTACAAATTCTTACACAACACTAAACAATTAAGTGTTTACTAAATTACCTAGGTAAGTATGTGAAAACTCAACCACTCTATTACGAGCACCTGAACAATGGGACAAGAGCTTGTAAACCATTTGTAGTCTTTAATTACCACCAATTTAAAGAAACTTTCACAAAGAAACTTTTTAACGAAAATTAACTTAAGTTTTTGCCAAGAAGTTTACAATTTAGAGTGCAAGAGTGTACTTACATCAAATAATAGTGCAAAACAACGTCAATATGCAGCATCACTGAGCGTAATCATTGGTTTTCATGATGTCTAGAGTCGATAAAGTTTTGCAAAAGAAATGTTTGTGCGGATCTCTCTCTCTGTGTCTATTATTATAGCTGTGCCGATCTGTAATGTTTTTGATTTTGAGTTAATATATTATTATATTTTGAATGGGGATGATCACAAGTCCCTGGATACCTCTACAGGGGAGATTTTGGAATGTTTTGCTCGATTTTCCCCTGCGATCGATAGAGGCGATATCGCAGCCAATTTTTAAAGTTTGTCTCCCGTATCTCCCGTAATGAAACGGAAACACTATTATATTAAATATCTTTGAGTTTACGCTTAGTTTTGTAACCTCATTAAAATATGCATAACAATAGTTTAAATCAGTTTTAAAATCAACTAAATGTCAAACAGAGCTGAACGGGCGGAAGTTGAACTTTTTACGCGGGGTTCCACTATGTTTTAGAAGAGTTTATAATACTTTATGAAGTTTTCTCTTTGACAACAAGTAGGCATTTTGTTATGATTGGGCATTGCCACCTGGGGTGTTTAGTCCCTATTGGTCCCTAGATTTCGGGGTCGTATTAAGCTAGGTAAATGTGGGGAAAGAAAGATGTCAGGGGCTTTCACTAGGCCAAAGTGAAAGCAGCTAAGGGTTACTCTACTAAAATGAGATCGATTCCTTTTGTGGTTTCTTCAAAACCGATGCGAAAATACGTAGAAAACATATCGATGTACGATTAAGAATCCAATATCAAACACAAAAGCAAATTTAGTTCACATTATGAGACCTAAGACTGGGTATTTAAGCAATGCTATAACTAGTCTAAATCATGTTGAAATACAACTGTGGGAACAAAAAACACCTAAGAACAATATTTCATGAGAAAATGACGTCTTGAACCGTGTCACGCGGTGCGATTCATTTAATTTGTGTGATGCATCACACATAAGCGTAGCGAGCAAATTGTTCTTAGGTATGGTTGTTTTATACCTACCTAGGTATATTGTATTCCTCACGTACACAAATAGAAATTGACTTTAACATGTTATCGAATAAAACAATTCTTTGTATTTCTTATCAAGTTTTACTTTTCCTCGTATATATTTTTTTGCTTATATCATTTTGACACTAGGTTGGTATCCACTTTATAACAGATGATAACTCTCCTTTAAGCATTCAAATATTTGGTAGATCAGAATGGTAAATATTGGGTAAATATCAAACTTTAATACTTCAACAATAGTATAGTTGATCGTACGAGAAAAAACCAAGGGTCGTTGCGTCGAACGCAGAAATGTATTACCTTTTATTTGGTTTAGTAACGATCAATACAAACAACATAATCTCAAACCGAATCATCGGAAGCAAACATTTTTTTAACTTAAGTATTTTAATTTAATACTTATTTTAGATAAGTAATACTATAGTCCGAGAGCCAGTAACAGATATATATGACCAAGTTCCTCTCAAGTGATAATTAGTAAAATACATCAGAAAATCGAACCATGAAGTCTCGTGAACGTCAGCTGCGGCTCGGTGGGGGGGATGAGGAGTTATAACCTCCCACGCTCGGAGAAAAAAAAAATACATTCACTCATTTCCTCTCGGCTAAAAATTTACCTGATGATAGCTTATATGTAACTATTGATAAATATATACGTCAGCTGGCTGTATCTTGGTGGAAAAATCGTCAGCTGATGTCTCGATCATGGAAAATAAAATCTTCACTTTCAGTCATATCAAAAAAATGTAGCCAAAAGTAAATGGAAACGTAATTCTACAACAGCAAATCAAACTAGGTACACTAAAATACGCAATCATTGCAACAGAGTGTGTAGAGACGCGCTACGCCGGCATATCCATGAGTCTGTTGCAAATAACGATCCTTCTAAAGTTTGGAAATTCCTGAGGTCGTTGGGAGTTGGCAAATCTCGCACAAATTGTCAAATGACAAAAGACGTTAACCTTAATAGCCTTAATCAACACTTCTCATCTTCTCCTAATCTTGACTATTTAACTAAATCTGATACACTTTCAAAGATTTCTTCTAAACAACTACCTAACATTCCTCCCTTTTCTTTCTCCCAAATCTCCGACGTTGACATTAAAAGAAGCCTTAAAACTATTTCTTCTAGCGCAGTGGGTAATGATAGCATTAGCCGAAATATGATTATGCCAATTGCAGACGAGATCGTTCATATAATTCGACTTATCTTTAATACTTCGATCTCTACGAACTCTTTTCCTGTGCTGTGGAAGGAAGCCCAGATTATTCCTCTTCCGAAAAAACCAAATCCTTCATCCTTCTCCGAGTATCGTCCTATATCTATTCTTCCTTTCCTATCAAAGGTACTTGAACGCCTGGTTCACCAAGAATTGAGTGCTTACCTGTCCAATAACTCCCTAATGAACCCGTTCCAGTCTGGTTTCCGCCCGGGACACAGTACCACTACGGCCCTGGTTAATATTTTGGATGATATTCGGCTGGGCATGGATAATCAGAAACTCACTGTGCTCACTCTCCTCGATTTCAGTAATGCTTTTAATAATGTTGACTTTGATCTACTTCTTGGAATCCTTCGCTCTCTCAACATATGTCCGTCGGCGATTGAATGGTTTCACAGTTACCTGTATGGACGCCGGCAACGCATTCGTATTGAAGACAATTGCTCTTCCTGGAATCCAATATCTGCCGGTGTTCCTCAGGGCGGCGTACTATCACCACTCCTTTTCGCTGTGTATATCAACACAATTTCTTCCAATTTGTCTTCCTCTTACCACCTGTATGCAGATGATTTGCAAATTTACTCGCAAGTACCCCTTCTTCAACTTGATTCTGCGATAAAGATGACTAATGATGACCTAACTAAAATCTGCAATTGGAGCAGGGCCTATGGCATAAAAGTAAATCCGACGAAAACTCAGGCCATTATCATAGGAAGTTCTAGGTTGACATGCAGAATAGATCGTGCTCGTGTACCTCAAATAGTCCTAGATGGTACTTTGGTGCCTTACAGCGCCGTGGTCAGGAACCTTGGCATTACTATTGATTGCAATCTGACATGGGATCCGCAGCTGTCTGCGCTGAGTCAGAGGATGTTCGCGTCCAATGCTTCGCTCAGAAGGTTGCGGAATTTCCTACCAATTGCCACCAAAATTACGTTGGCACAAACTCTAATGCTTTCCGTTCTAGATTACGCAGACGAATGCTTCCTTGATCTGACGGAGGCTCAGCTCGACAAGGTTGAGCGATTGCAAAATCTTGCAATTCGATTTATTTTCGGGCTGCGCAAGTACGATCACGTGTCTGAATACCGAAGTCAGCTCGGGTGGCTACCTATTCGTCTGCGTAGAGATTCTCATATTACTTCTCTTCTTTACAGAATTCTCTTTCTACCTAACTCTCCATTCTATTTAAAATCTCGCTTCAAATTCCTTCACCCTCCCTCTCAGCCTGTCCGCTCTTGCAAAGCTCTTCTTCTCGCTATCCCCGACTGTTCGTCTAACTTCTATGGTAACTCCTTTACCGCTCGCGGTGTGCTACTTTGGAACGCTCTGCCAGCTTCTATTCGCCAATCTAAGTCTCTGGCAGTGTTTAAAACCAACGTCTACAAACACTATCTTTCTCTTGCGAAAGCGAAACATTTGAGTAGGTAGATAGTTTTATGGTCGCCCAATATTACTTAAGATACCTATTTTCAGTTTGCGTTTTGTGTTATATGTCCTATAAGTTGATATATCTACTTAATATTTTTAATTTTACTTATATTTTTATTTATTTATTTATTATGTATGTATAATATATTATTGTTAGACTATAATAAATAAATGAATGTGTATATTGTATTGTGTATGTATTATCTATTTATAATAATTATTATTATATGTATTTAATAGCAATCATTATTCAAAAATAGTTATTTTCTGTCCAATCTTTCCTATCAAATCAAATAAACATCTTACCCATCCTATTCTTTAAGTTTTGTCCATTCACTGGTTGCCTGGAAGAGATCGCCCTTAGGCGATAAGGCCGCCCATTGTGCCACCTTATTTTAAAATATTCTCTGTATAAAATGTTATTTTGTTTCTTTATGGTACAATAAAGCGTTAATCAATCATATCCTCTCATATAAAAATTTACCTGATGATAGCTTATATGTAACTATTGATAAATATATACGTCAGCTGGCTGTATCTTGGTGGAAAAATCGTCAGCTGATACTTTGAAGGTCGTTACGTAGAAGTTAGCCAGAAGCATTTACTGATTATTTAAATGAATCAGCTGACTAGGTTTCCCTCGACTTACTGCTAGCTGATTTTTTTTATTTATCACAGAAACATATTTAAAATCAGCTCACAAATTTTCAGGTGGGAGGAAATGACGTCTCTTTAATTATTCGGCATATCACTCCAATATGAGTGTTGAGGTGAAACAAATATTTCTGACAGCGACTCGGACAATGATAATTTTTTTATAATATTTTTTTTTTATCAAGTAACTAGTTACTTTATACTAAGCAAATAGATTATTTAAATATTGGAATAGAACTAAAATTATTTGAATATACACGTATAAGTTTAAAAACGACGACCTCGGTGGCGCGTCGTGCGAAAGCGCGACTGCAATGCAGGAGGTTGCGGGTTCGATTCCCGCCGGGTGCAAGTATTTATGCTTAAAAATAAATATTTGTGTCTGGTCTGGGTGTCCCCTCTATGTATAATATGTATGTATTTACAAAAGAAAAATAAATATAAGTATTATATCCGTTGTCTAGTCACCGTAACACAAGCTTAGTCGCTTACCACGGGGCTAGATGGCGCTGTGTGTTGTTCAGAGAATTTATTTATTTATTAAAAAATATTGATACGAAATATTTGTTTCACCTCAACACTCATATTGGAGTGATATGCCGAATAATTAAAGAGACGTCATTTCCTCCCACCTGAAAATTTGTGAGCTGATTTTAAATATGTTTCTGTGATAAATAAAAAAAATCAGCTAGCAGTAAGTCGAGGGAAACCTAGTCAGCTGATGCATTTAAATAATCAGTAAATGCTTCTGGCTAACTTCTACGTAACGACCTTCAAAGTATCAGCTGACGATTTTTCCACCAAGATACAGCCAGCTGACGTATATATTTATCAATAGTTACATATAAGCTATCATCAGGTAAATTTTTATATGAGAGGATATGACTGAAAGTGAAGATTTTTTTTTTCCATGATCGAGACATCAGCTGACGATTTTTCCACCAAGATACAGCCAGCTGACGTATATATTTATCAATAGTTACATATAAGCTATCATCAGGTAAATTTTTAGCCGAGAGGAAATGAGTGAATGTATTTTTTTTTTCTCCGAGCGTGGGAGGTTATAACTCCTCATCCCCCCCACCGAGCCGCAGCTGACGTTCACGAGACTTCATGGTTCGATTTTCTGATGTATTTTACTAATTATCACTTGAGAGGAAATAATTAACCAAATATTCACCTGGCTCTGGGACTACTAGCTGACCCGGCAAACGTTGTTTTGCCTTATTAATTATAGATAGTAGCCGATTCTCAGACCTACTGAATGCGCATGTGGAGTTTGGTGGAGATCGGTGAAGCCGTTTCGGAGGAGTACGGTAACTAACATTGTGACATGGAAATTTTATATATAAGACTAGCTGACCCGGCAAACGTTGTTTTGCCTTATAAATTATGGATAGTAGCCGATTCTCAGACCTACTGAATACGTATACAAAATCTCATAAAAATCGGTCAAGCCGTTTCGGAGGAGTACGGTAACTAACACTGTGACATGGACATTTTATATATTAGACAAGGAAATTTTATTAGATAATACAGTACCTATACATTTTGAGTTCGATGAACAAATATACTAATATAAAATTATTATTTTATGTGTTGCGAAAGATTCTAAAATTATATTACAACGCAACACCAGTCTAAAATAAAAATAACAGCTATAAAATAAAATAGACAAGACTGTAGGTAATAAAAATATTTATGTAACATCTACATCATTATTATCTAATTACTAATTGGACGTTTAGACGCGATGCCATAATATGTATTAGCATAAGTTGTAATAGAATTAAGACGTCGTATACTTGACAACATAGAATTTAATTAACAAGATCCAATTAATTAAAGTTTTGGATACATAATCTCAATAAACTTATAACAATAAATAAATTAATAAAAGATTTATAGAATTAATATCATTTTGTAATGCAAATTTTACACCGAATAATAAATAATATAACAGAGAAAGCGGAATTGGCAAATCTTTTGAAAGTGTGGCTGAGCCACAAACGCCGCCATCTGAAGCTAGGATTTTATTAAGAACCGATTAGTAGCGCATGCGTCGTGTCCATGTCAAATAAATTAAAAATACATAGTAGAAAATAGGCGTAGGACACATAAACACAGCTCTTAACTTACAATTTCGTATTAATAACTGACGAATGGACACATCAAAACTTGGAGAAGAGTAATGTGAATAATAAAAAATGCAATCTTTGCCGTCTAAGATGAGTGTTCATTCATTGCAAGGAGGAAATGAAATTCGTACCACTTCGCAAATTGAAGAATTCCTCACTTCTTGTTCTACTTTCGGACCATTCCGTGCTCATTTCTATTAGGCGCTAACTGTTCTTATTAAGATCCAGAAGTGCACTGACCGAAATGTTTGATTGTAATCACGCATTGTAGGTAATGAAAGTTCTCATCATTCAATGATAAAGTCATAGATACGATTCCAGAAACACAAAAAAATGCAGTAGTACTCTTATTACCTACGTTACTAAATTGTCGTGGTGGAAGAAATTTATGTTAGTCCACATCTTAGCTACATCGATCAAAAACTAAATAATCGGACTGATCGCAATAACGAAATAGGCCTTTCAAAAATAACAACTACGTAAACGCGATTGGATCCGATAAAATAGTTTTATGACATCGCACTGATGTCATCGCACGATCGTAATCATCACGTAAAGTATAGGTACTTCAGCAGCGATCAGGGATCATCAACCTTTGAAGAAAAGTGAAGAAAAGAAAGCACTTAACACCTGAATAGGCCTCATCAATCATTAGTGTTGTAAATAGTTTTTATTCAGCTCAAAAGATTGCATCAAACACTTTCACTGTGACCACAGAATGTACTCGGTGGTGTCTAGGACTGATCATAAATCATGAAGTTACTGCTTTTGTGGTGAATTTAAAGGACATTAAAGGTGTTGTGCAATAAGTATAGCCTTTTCTGATAAATCAACATAAAGATGGATCTGAAAGAAATAGTCCGTCTTACATGTAAATAATGGTCAACCATTAAGTTTATCTTCAGACAACTTGTTCTTTGGACATTTTATCAAGTCACGAGTATAAAGTCGAACGTCAAAAGCGCACTGATTTGAACTACCAGATTTTCAATTCAGCACTTCTTTCGAATTGCACAAAATGTGTAATGCGAATATAAAAAGAACCCTATGATCACACAGCAGTCACAGCAGACTTAAAATTGTGAAGAAACAATAAAATGACATAAACAATGAAAATAGGTAACAAAGTTTTTAACACAGGCGTCTGACAAGCCTATCCTCTGAATCATCAATCTAACAGTTTCGGCAGAATACAAATGAACAAGAAAACGCAACCGTGATCCATGACTCACGAGCTAACGCCATCGCTAATGTCTTTGTCACTTTTATTGGAATACTCACACTTTATTTTGGACAAAATGTTGACTCTTTTTACCCGACGACGCGACGCAAAGAAGGGTTATGTGTTTATCCATATATATAAAATTCATTGTCCTGGCTGATCTATATATCAACGCAGAGACCAATCCGCGATTCAAGAGACATGAAATTTGGTAAGTGTGATCTTTGTGGTATGTAAGGATCCACTAAGAAAGAGTTTTTAGAAAACCCCGCGGGATCGGATCTTACGTGGGTGAAACCGCGGGACTCTGGTAGTCAGTCTATATATTTACTCATAGTTTTTGCCCAGAAGCTTGGTTGAAGTTTTGGACTGGAAACATACCTGTAACAAAACAAGAATATATTTAGTTCAAAGTAAAAAGGTATACTCTAACGAATAAGCGATCTGGCATAGAAAAACAATTTCCACGGAACAGAACATTCCACGAGATCGTATCGAAAGCAAACCACGGTACCCAATATCGTTCTATATCGTACCATCAGCAGCCAATTCAATCCGACCGGTTACAAAACCGATGCTATCACCGAACAAGATGTTTTGATGACGTAGCACGGTTACGTAAACTGCAGCTTATCTCCAGGCTTTCGGCTGAACGGGTTTTTCTTACAAAACATTGATTAGACATCACGGAACACGTTTCGATGGACAATGAACGCTGTAAATTGCTAATGCTGCTCTCGTTTCCGATTAAATGATACAAGAATAGATTTATTAAGTAGAAATTACTATCGACACCTTATCGATGATGACGATGACAGATTAGATAGTTTTTTTTTATTGTTGATATTTTTTGAAGATATTTTCGTAAAGTATACTGCTATAATTTAATTTTAATGATTCCTTTTTTTTGATGGTGCTCATGAATTAATTACAAATTTTGATATTCATTATTTCATCCTCCAATTAGGTATTTGTAATGGTTTTGAATCTTTATAATGCCATCCTATATGGTTATAAATAATATAAATTATCATAATTAATAACCGATGCCGTACAAACAAATTAATCATACAAAAATAAAATAAAGCATAAAACGAGAATTATAAGTCCTAATCAAGATAATCAAAATTAATGACCAAAGACGAATAAAGAATGAATCGCAACGTTGTTTAAACTATCATTTTTCATGAAACGATTAAGACGTTATAATCTCCCATAAACATACAGGACTATAAAATACATAATGTACCCATGTTTTTGATTGAGTGGTGTATGTTTGTTGCCATTCTGTGCATCCTTACTGTTAAACAAATGGATGTAAAAGCTATAATAAAAATAGGTGATCCTGATATTGTCAAGGAATCAAAACTCACACGGGCAATGAGTAAACCGCGAGTCACAGCCAGTAGAAACATTCATTTACATTTATAAGAACATAACATAGAAAGTAGTTCCTACCAAAAGTGTCAACTGTTGGCTATTATTTTGTTAAAATATATTCAATTCAAGTTATGTAACGTTGCGTAAATTGCGTTAAAACCGTCGGAAACAGCTGTCTTGCAACGTTCCTGAAATGATAAAGATTAAAAAACTAGTTCGCAAAAAGCGAGTTCCGCAATGTTCGATCGATTGTAACCGAATTGCGTCATACGCGTGTAGCTTATTGTAGCTTGGCTTAGTCAATTCTCGGGATTCCGGTTAGCGGGAACAAATTGCACATATCTACAAACACAGCAAATACCTAGAGGATATTAGAAAAAGGCTTATTCAAGAAACAAACAGGATAAAGGGATATTATAATATACAACAATGTTACTAGTACATAATAGGTACATACACACCTACACAGCTAAACAAATCAGGTCAAATGTATAAATGGAACTGACAAAACTGCTCCGAGACCCGAGACACAATAACATTTACATTTAAGAAAAAAACGTCAGAAATACTCGTAAATCACAAAATATCCAGCTTCTAACTTCGTATAACGGTAATCTTAAAACAACAGGAGCCGACGAGATGAGCAAACGAAACGTTTTTGATAACACTAGTCGTGCAAACAACAAGCAGTCTACACACAGCATTTACTGTGAACCAACAAATTTTCATTCATACTGGACTATAATATTGGTAAACAACTGCATAATATTGACAGTAAGCGTAAATTCGGTTGCTATGTTAATAAGAAATAAACTGGTCTCGAGCTATATGAGTGTTATTTCCGACAGAGAAGGTGATTGCATGAATGGAAAAGTGCACGTGACGTTATTTTACAGAAAGTAATAGAACACGGTGTGTTACTAACAATTTATAATATTTTGTCATATATTAACTATACAGGGTACTCCGAGGATGGAATATTAAGCCGAAAGTGGGTTGTTCTAGAGGTCTAGGCGAACAACTTTTGTTCTACAAGTTTTGGAAATTCGAAGTAGTTTTCGAAAAATTTCATTTTAAAGTTTGCATGAAAATCAGCTGTTTTTTAGAGTTTGAGGTCATTGGCCTTGAGGTGCCCTTTTATTTAGTTTGGACCACTACAATTTAAACATGAATTGCCTTTTTTTTACAAAAACAGCTGTTTTTTTTTGATACAACTTTAAAATTTTCGAAAAAATAGTTCGAATTTCCAAAAGTCGTAGAATAAAAGTTGTTCGCCTAGACCTCTAGAACAACCCCCTTTCGGCTTAATACCCCCTCGTTGAAACACCCTGTATACTTATACATTCTTTTCGACAAGCACTGGTCAAGGCTAGGGAGGCGAGGAAACGGTGGTCGAAAACAAAAGGCGTAGTATTCTCAGCAGTGGGAAGATAAATGGTAATGGATAGATTAGATGCTAAGTAGCTGTGTCTTTGATCGTTGCAGAAAAACATGCATATATGCATGTACAACATATAGCTAATAGGTTTTTTCATGAACGCTAAATAGCAACGGTTTAAAACGGGCATTCACACTAAAGAAAACGTCAAAAACATTAAAATCGTTCTTTGGGGCGCACGTCCTCACGTCCGTTTACCAGGGCAGTTTAGGTTCTGCTACTTGTATTATTTATGTATTCTGTAGTTCTGCTAGAAGTATGCCCAAAACCTTTCTTTCTATTTCGTGATTCATAACAATGCAGTTCTAGCATGATCACGATAATTATTATTGATCTATTCTGATTTTCAATTCATATTACGTGCAAATTGTATCTGCTGTTACGTGTAAGAATTTTTATTTGATTAGCATTGTTTTTTTCTGACTATGTTTTGTAGAATAATCGTTACATAACAATGTACCTATAGTTTAGAAAATCTATTGATTCTATAATAAATATATTGCGTAAGCTGTCTGTATGAAACTGTCTTGTTTTTAATATGAAGTGACTTTTTGATTCTATTAAGTACAGACTTTTTGGCAGAGGTTAAAAAACTTAACGATGAGAGCTTCGTTAAATATATTTGAGTATTGAAGACATGTTTGTAAAATTTCGATATGTGAACAAATAAATAATAATTCACCAACTCATTTAGCTCGGAATTGAACAAAATAAATCTTCATATAAAATATGTCTTGCATCTACATATCCTATTTGTAATGAAAGGTACTAAACATATAATTTCATTAACTGTCGACGACTTAAGTATAGCAATAAGTTAAAACAGCTTAAAATCAAATAAACCTGAAGCTTACCAAATAAATAAATAATCAGAACATTCAATTCTACAGCTAGTTGAATGTAAACACACCTCAATATCATGCTAATGTGTTCAGATAGTACTGATGTTAAAGGTTAATAGATAAATACTGGAATACGATCGTGAGTTTCATTCATTACTGATATAAAATTCAATTTATTGCTCGTTGGGATTTGTTTTACGGATTTTAGTAAATAATTAAGTAGAATTAAGTAGAGTTAGCTACGATAAAACTACAGAGATACGTAATACATAGAAATTAAAAAAATATATAAAATTTCATGTCCTGACTGATTTATATCAGTGATATATATCAACGCAGAGTTCAAACCGCATGAAATTTGGAGAGTGTGTTCTTTGTGATGTGTAGGCATTCACTCAGAAAAGGTTTTTGAAAAGTCCCGCGGGCCCCTGCTTGTAATAAAATAAAATAGACGTCGATTTCATTTGCGACTATTATTATTTTAAACTACGCTACACCATAATCAGCAGAAGTTAGAGGCTGACATACCTACTACAGCTTATTGAGAAGGTGGATCCAAGAAATGTACGAGCTATTGTGATGTCAAGAGCACGCTCCGAGACGCCCATACTTCCCTATCATATATCGTAAACATTTTACATCAACTTGTGACTATCTTAAATATGGTCGTCCAACGAGATATCTGCGTTAGAAGATTGATTTGAATCTGTAACGTTGAAGACTTTTGTTTTATCTGGGCCATCAGTAAACAATACAACTACTAAAACTAAGCCGACGAAAGATAGACCGAGGCGGCGTAATATGTATTTTTAGAGCTATATACTTAGTTCGTTTGGTATAAGTATTTATAAAGAACAAAATATTGCGTATTTGTAGTAAACCACATTTTTATTTATTGTTATTTTAAAAGCTCTATTGAATTTCAATATCAAATCCCTGTGATAAAATCTAACACTCATCCTTACCCTTCAAACGTCAAACCGACCTTTCCAAAAATATTACAAAACACTGTGCAGACCTCTGACATTAGCTGCGCACGCGTCGAAGAATACTCACGATTTTAGGTCAAGGCGGCGCTCGTAGGGATCCCTTAGATATAACAAATTGCACCATTGAGTGCAGTGGCCCCATTTAGTATAGAATTATGCATTGAGCTAGGCATTGGACACATTGAAGCAGTATAGAGAATTTCTGACACGAGGTCATTGAAACTGGGATTGAAAGCAGCATCTTCATTTTCATGCTACTTGCATTTAATCAAAACATTCATTCAATTTTACATAAAAAGATGAATATGCTTCAAATAAGCCGAATAACACAGTATTATAAAAAGAAAAGAAGATGAAGAAGGGCTAATATAAAGTAACGGGAAATGAAGCTTTCCGCCGACGCGACCCTCGGAAATGGAAATGGTGATTTTTGATTCGACGCTATTATTCTTAGCTATGTTAGGTATGGACTATTAATGAGGGTGCAGACACTAAGCCAACCGATTTGGCCAGTCCAAAATGTCTCCATCATAACTTGAGTTCATGGATTGTATCTTTTTACCCGATTACTACGGGTTATGTTTTTCGCGCCTATCTTTGTATGTTTCTAATATTCTTCATTGTCTCATATCTTCCAAACCACTTGATGGATTTCTTTATTATACGATGTCTTTCTAATTATTTATTAGGCTATATAGAGCAAAAGCACCGTTTAAATGGTCCATCATGAATACGTCTTTAGCGCAATGTAAACTTGTCTCTACATTTATAGAAGCGTCCATTAACAACAGCAACATTGTTGTTGTTACTTCGTATATTGTCCTTGGACTATCTGCAGCTATAAAGCAGGCCACAACATTGACGTTTATCTTGATCATCAATGTTTTAGGCGAGAATAAAATGGTTACCTACATATTTAAACATCAAAGTAAAAATCCGAAACCTTACTATCTTAAATTTAAATGTAGATTGATTAGGATATTAAAAGTTTGATGAATGCCGACAGTCATTAAAAAATCCGCAAATTAATTATTTTAAATCACAAAGAAACCATTGTGAATTAAACTTCAAGTTTAATTTTTGGTATTAGCCGAGTCTAACGTCTAACAACCTGTTTCTTCAGCGTTTTTAAAGTTAGAGTAACAGCGAAGGTTCCAAATTTTACTTTTAACTTCACTTTAACTTTTTACTTACGATGAATAAAGAAACACAACTATGCGTGGCTTAAAACAAAGAAAGACAAAGCATTCTTTGTCTTGCTCTTGTGAGTTTCGCTGACGTAATCAACGTCAGCGAAAATGTGACAAAAGCTGAATCAACGCATAGGGTGGTTTGTGAATACTACTGCTGACTGTTAGAAACTAGGAATTTTAGAAGTTTAACTAGTCGTGGGAATCTGATTTTCAAATCATGGGAATTTTCAGCTCGTGACATCTCTCAATTGGCACCGTGACGTGACTGATGACGAAAATGATTAAAGAAACGTGACGTCATTCGCGTCATTAGCAAGAACCATCGGCTCCAAATGCTGAAAAGGCAATTAACATTTTGTAATGTCTATTTCGTAGTCACGGTTAATAATTCGGTTAAACCGAGCAAGACTTGCCACTCTTTATTGAAAAATCCTGGCACCCTGTAGCTTTTTTATGAAACCTTTGCATCGGTGTGTTTGACTTGACTGCAGTGCAGATGGTGTTACACAAAGGAGTATTTTATTGGGTGGAAATGTTTAATGGCCAAAATACAAAACGTTGGATGTAAGTACCTCTTCCAACATCTATCCCTTGTTTACTTTCTTCATTAGATTCTGATATTTATAAAGCTTTATCAATATATATGCATGCAAATGACATAAAAATTTAACGTTTATTTATTTATGTTTTAATTCTTTTGTAGATTTTCCTTTCCTTTATTCATATACCATATCCTTTGTAAATAATTTACTTACCAACTACCCTGATCCTTTTTTATCCTCGTCCTTTAATCCGCGAATTTGTAAATATAAAATGTTCCCTAATTAAAAAAAAAAAAAAACCTTTCCCCGAACTTCCCATCTAAATGAAGAAAACCCACACAAATGAAAACCTAACAAGAATACTGGCAACATTAGCAACTTGAAAATGGCAGAACGGCAGAAAGCCGTGTCGTGGGGACCATAATCTGAAGAAAAAAAAAAAACAAAACGTCAGCCTACTCATAAATACATACCTACAAGTCTTCTTCGTCTGTTCGTGTGCTCATCTAGTGTTTTCAGGTCGACCTAAGGCCTCAACTGGATCTAACGGCTGGTATCAGAGATAAGGGCCAAATAGTTAACGTGCCTTTTCAAGCATGGAGGAGCTTGAGAAAAAGTTTGCAACACACATTATCGGTCACCATTCCAAGGAATGGCTGCGCATGGCGTTGATAAACTCGCAAGAGAAAATACAAGATTATTTCCGCTGAGTAATTTTTTAAATGAATTTATAGGTAAAATTGATTGGTGTGAATTTTTCCAGGGGAACAAAGACAGAGACAGCAGGTGATGTACCGGCGGCATGTGGATCGTTACGGTGCTTGCGCAGGTGACTGCTGAAGGGGAGACATTCCGACGGACTGGGGTGTGCACCGGAGTGTTACGACCGGTGGACTTTGGGAATTTAGATGATTTCTTTGCTATTTTTTTTGTATTTTGGTTACCTTTCTTTGTAATTATTGACTTTCGCCAGATCATCAATGATAATTTATGGTCTGAGATGTAGCAAGTTCACCTAGAAGAAAAGTAGGTAGTGAAAGAAACCCTGTCGAAAACAAAATTTAACAAAATATTATTATTTCCGAAAATTTTGTTTGGATACAAGCATCGGGCGTAGCTAAACTCGTTGATATTCTCACTATTGGATGTTGAAACTACACACGGATTCATTTATTCCAATTATTCTGTTATCATCTCCATTTCGTAATACAAATCAAATATTATTTCTCCATGATAATCAATCACGGGCAAGACGAATCTAAAATTAAATACCCCGCTGCGCTGGGGTCAGAAATTCTCGGTACTATCATCATAACCCCTATTAAGAGGATCCCGCAAAAAAATCGATTCATTCCATGTCAGACTGGAACAAAATACGGTAGCATAAGCCATCTAAGCCTTTTATCTGTGGAACAAATGAGATGTGAGACATCACATCAGATTTGTTTGGAAATTGAGGAAAGGGATTCGGAAATTTATGGGTAGGGAAGTCAGAACAATTTTTGACAATTATGGTAAGATTGGCAAGAACATTAAGGACTATGAAATAAATTAGTTATGTCCTTATAAAACATTTCTGTAAAGTGATTTACTAAGTTTGATCGCTAGTCTGCAATCTAGGTAGGCAATATATACATACCTACTAAAACCGTACTATCCCAAGCTGCAGTTGTCTGAAGAATTTGTGCCGATGTCATTGATCGGTTGTGTTACATAACGGTATCAGCCAATCGATTTTTTTTGTGTTATATTCCGGCGTCATCTGACATCTGTACATTACGATAGCAAGTAATGCTCTTATCACGTCTATCCAAAAGTTAAATTGGCAAACGTCCCGTGAGAATGATCTGAGATAATAATATTTCGATGCAGTGTAAAGGGAGGTTCAGCCCTTCGCAACAATAGGTACAAAAGCCGCATGCGCGTTGCATTGTGCCAACTCGCCGGTTTTTTTTTCTTTTTTAGTTTTTTTTATTGAACAAAAAGATTGCACAGTCGGTCAACGGGCGGGTCACGCATGCTGCCTGACAACAATGCCCTGATGAAATTAATCATCGCTCTATGAAAGAGTTGATGGTTTACATCATATTTTCTACTCGTATTTGGCTTTGTTTGTTGTGCTATTTTCCGAGTTGTGCAACCTTTTATAATAAAGGCTTTTTGACTTTGTTTTGTTGTGGACAGTATTTAGTTGGTTTAGTTATATGTATCTACTTTCTACCTCTACTTTCTTATGCAAGATTTTGTATTATTGTTTCTGTGGTATATTTTTATGACACTCTATTATTGAATATGTTGTCCCCATATGTCTCCTGACCTAATTCTATCCCACACAGACTAATAAAACACCGACAACGTCTTAACGATTAATGAACACATCGAACCCAGTGGTTCAGCATCGTCTGATGCACGCTCTATATATTTAATCAACGCGTGTCTGGCACGCGCCCTTCTGGGAGGACCTCGAAGGGACTTCGTCCCCCCTCACTTCGCTTTGAGGTCTTTGTGTCCTCATTATTTACGCATGCAGAATGCACACCCCACTTGCTTCGTTGCAATATGAGGTGTGGAGTTGAAATCAGTATTTGGCTTTTATGCACCAAATACTTTGGCGTTGCTAGTAGGTACGTAATATAAGTTAGGTAAACGTTTGAACATTTAGGAATTTAAAATAGGTTTTACAATGTTTAATTTTGTAATTACTTAGGTACTGCTAAATAAGACAGATATTCTTAGATGGATGGTTATTAAAAGGGGTAAAAGAAAAACATAGTAATAGCTTAATTCTTAAAATAACGTCTACGCCCAAATTTATTATTATATTCTGCGTATAAATATTAATCATTTCACAACTTTTTTACGGTTACAAACAATCCTTATTGACACGACTTAATCTCTAAATGATTTACGTTCATCCTATCAACATTTCATAAATCCAACGACTCTACTACGTAAACCCGAACCGAAATAAACACGATGAGAAATTGTTGTTATCACGTTATAAATTCCATTCACCATTGTAATGAAATAGCCAATAAATTGTCACTTTATTGCAAAATGTATATGATTTAGAAGGGTTCGGAATAAGTCGCCCCCATGTAATATGACGTGGTTTGGGAAGAGGGGTCTGAATGTCGAGTTATTAAATGTCAGTTGTGATGTTATGCTATTTCGTTATATTGTCCAAAAGGCACAATACCGTAGAAGTAATAGGTGTACGATTCCGAGTCTAAAAGTGAAGCTAGCGACTAATAGGTATAGCTAGCTTGTCTTTTTCTTTAATCTGCAAGAAACGGAAAAAAAATGTGTTTTTAAAAAAATAGAATAATATATATAAACCCGCATATGCTTGGATGGATGCTGCGCAAATATATTATACTGGCAGAACGGGGGGGGGGGGGGTAGGTACATTAAAAAGCGACAAGTAAGTATTATGCGTGTGTTTAGAAAAAACCTAAGAAACTTAAAGAATTGAAAGAACTGCTTTGCATGTTTTGGTCACGTTATGTGCTAAAGTTATCTGTGAAACACAATCAATACACATTCCTGATCCAGACAGGGGTTGTTTGACTGTTTCCATAAAATATTAGGGTGGCATCCATTTGCATAATGAAATTCCCATAAAATAACGTCATTTGCGATGTGCCATCCGAATTCATGACAAATGATACGTAAATATATCGGATTACTTTGTTGTCTTCCTCTCTTTTGCAGTAATTTTGTTTTAGAAACATTACTTAGAAGGAATGGTAGATACTTGAATGAATTATCTCTTGATGTCCGTTCCGGAGCGTTCCTGCTGCAAAGGTTGTCCATTGCGGTTCACCGCGGGAATGCTGCTAGCATTTTGGGCAGCTTTGCATCGGGAACGCTTGGGAATGGGTTATTTTAGGTCGAGTTTTTTTTTGTTTAATTTGTTTAGTTGTGAAAAGTTTGATTGTTTCTTCTAATTGTATTTTCTTTTGGTACTTAAATAAAAATAAAATAAAAAAACTCTTATTTGTTTGGAATTTTTAAATAATTATAGTGTACTGTGCCTAAGCATAGTATTCAGTACGCTGTGTACTAAATTGCAACGGAAACGTCGCATCGCGTGCGCATCGAGCACGAATAATTTGAACCGTATTGTATCCTGTCTGTACCAAACGTCGATGTCGACGCTCCTAACTGTACCGTGTTTTAACTTTTGTTTATGTTACTATTTTAAGTGGTAATGTGCAGGTCATATAGCTCGAAGGACAGATAACCGCTGGGGAGTAAAAGTCCTCGAGTGACGACTACGATGCAATGCGAAACGGAGTGTTGGAAGACCACCTACTCGGTGGACCGATGACATTGTAGCGGTCGCGGGGAGTCGTTGGATGGAGGTAGCTCGCGATCGCTATTTGTGGCGTCGTCGTATGGGGGAGGCCTATGTTCTGCAGGCTGGACAAATAAAGGCTGAGATGATGATGATGAAGATGTACGACCTCTGTGTTTTTGACGACCTCTGTGGCGCGTTGTGCGAAAGCGCGACTGCAATGCAGAAGGTTGCGGGTTCGATTCTTGCCGGGTGCAAGCATTAATGCTTGAAAAAAAAAATACTTGTGTCTGGTCTGGGTGTCCCTCTATGTATAATAAGTATGTATTTACAAAAGAAAAATAAATATATGTATTATATCCGTTGTCTAGTCACCGTAACACAAGCTTAGTCGCTTACCACGGGGCTAGATGGCGTTGTGTGTTGTTTACAGAATTTATTTATTTATTTATGTACTATTTTATCCCTCTGGACACATTGGTAGCTGAGATTCACAACCAGTTACCAAAGAAGAACTAACTATTCTTTCTTGCTACTTAACCAGTTGTAACTTTCTTTCTTGATACTCAATTTAACCATAATTATCAAAGAAAAGAAAGGTCAAAATGAAAAACAAAAGCGATTAAGACACAAATAAAAATATGATGGAATCAAACGACAATAAATCGAATTATAACACGAGATCAAAATACTTATTTTGCAGATCAGAATTACCAAATTCCCAAGCAACGTTTATCGTAGTAAAATTAAAAATTTGAATTCATATCGGGACTTTTTGTGACAACAGAGACCGTTTACCTATTCCATTGAATTTTAAAAATAAAAAGTGATTAGATAACCTGTGTTTTATCGTCTGATAGATGGTTCGGTTTTGATAAATCGATAAAGACATATTGTTATTGATTGATATTATCATTTCTAGATGGTATTTTTTTAACAAAAAAAAACATTGTTACGTTGTATTTACTTGTTTAACTGTCCGGCCGGATGAAAGATGAAGATCAAGCTGCTTACCTAAGTGTTTTGTCTTACTTTCCTTTCCTTAGAGCTATAATCATAAAACCAAGTTTGACTAACTCACTGACCTTGTTAAATCTTCTACCTAATAAACTAAGTCATATAATAAGTAGGTCTTCATACCTAATTAATTAGACGAACCGTGAAATAACCTAAGCAAAAGTCATTTCACTCTTGCTTGAGTAAAGTAGACTGTATGTTGAAGAACGAAAGAGTATTTTCCCTTGATAACGAAAGAAACTTCTTAGTTTGGATTAATTATGAAAGTTATGATTATGGTGTTTAGTTAGCTGGTTATGGGTGTAGTTTGTAACTTGGGTATGTAGAGGCATGAAAACATGGGACGGATGCTCAAAATATTGCGGCATGAATTATTGCGCGAAAAGCTTTTACCATAAAAGATTAGGAACAATCTGGGTTTTTAAGTTCTGACTAACAGATATAGGTGTTACTGCACATTCAAAGTACAACGCCCAGGGATAAGTCGCGGTAGAGCGGAGGCGAAGACATTATTTTGACTTAACCATAGAATAGACGATAGTTACAAAGAGATTTTGCGCCGTGCCATATCTTCGCTTCGTCGCAACTTGTCACTACGCGTCACACCTTAACTGCTACTGCTACAGACATGAAATTTGTAAATAATGTTCCTTTATCTCTAAGAAAGGGTTTTTGGAATTCCCACGGGACCGAAACGTTTACACGGCTAGTCACAGCTGGCTAGCTGTGATGATGAAGGTGGTAGGAAATTTTTCACAAAAGAAACCAATTGACAATAAAATTACCCGTGCATCATTGAATACCTCGTACATTACGTTTCTCGCAGTCAATAAATCAACATTCCAATATGGAGGCTAAGTAATTTGTATATTCATTCATCCCGTATGATTTGAATGCCCGCATGTCATCGTATCGAGGATTGAGAGCCAATTGAATAAGTGGACCTCTGAGGGACCTTCAGATCTTCGTGATGGCTGCGCAATCGGCATTATTGATGCCATTAATATGACGCTTTATGAAAATTATGACGTTCAAGTTTTTTTATTCTTCAGGAGCAGAAAAGAAAAGAAAGTATTTCGACGACACTCGGACTAATTTATTATTATCAATGCATAGATCAAATCAATGCACGGAACAAGGTCTCTCTAATTGTTCGTCAAATAGTTTCTTGACTGGTCTACTGGGACCACTCTGAACACGCCTTGGTTTCAATATACCCAGAAATTTAAGATATACGCAAGTAAAATAGTGAGGCACTGCAAGTTCAATGACAATTAACGACGTGCTACAAACTACGAGGAACAAATAGATACAAAGCTGCTTGCCTGCGTAGAATTATCACTCACTAATCACTTGTAAGTTGAAGATACTTACGCTGTTTACGTCAGTGCTATTTTTAAAGATAGGCCAACAAAACATTTCTTATTTTTAGCCGACTTCAAAAAAGGAAGATGTTTTTAATTCGATTATGGCGGTTTTTTTTTATATTTTCATTGATCTAGCTAGACTAGGCTCTAGGCACACACTAGTATTACAAATTACTGATTCGAACTCGAGTTTCTTTCTTGCCGGGCGAGCGTCACTGCCACTGGACCACACAAATTCTCCATCGTCTCGTCGTCGATGGTCTCGTCCCAATAATATTAATATCATTTTTGTTTTCTTTTTTAATATTTTCGACTCGGCTCGTTCGAAGGCATTATAATACAGAAGAAACACTTTGCATCGATTCCACTATTTAGTCGCGGTCGAAACTTAAAAATATTTCTCTTCGATATGCTCGAATTATTACTGTTTTAAAATAAGAAATATAATATATAGTAAAATATTTAAATTTCACCTGCTACCGTTAACTCTCAGCCTTTCATCACTAAAGCGATTTTTTATATCGATAAACTAGAATAAACGGTGAATACTTCGAGGTGTTGCTAATGCGTATCGATTATTTTGTCGTGACCAATTCGCAACGCCCATTTCGATCGCACTTTCCTTGACATTCGATCGATGGCACGTGAACAAAATGCTGATTTCTGTATTAGATTTCATTCCAAGTTATGTTACGATGTTTAAAAGAAATTGGGTCAGTCGTAACTTCTTATAAGTTAGTTGTTTCAAATATAATTGTGTTTGTTGTTTATGTGATGCTTTCGAATAAGCTGTTTATGTATCTGAAAGGGCTGCAATTCATTGTTAATAAGACGAGTGGCAAGCAAGGAAATATTTTTAATTCCAGAGTGAGAATTCAAATACCAAACCCCACTAGAGCCACACAGAATTAGTTTTAACCCTAGAGTTAGACAACATTTTGGCAAAATAATTTCAAAAATTTAACCTTGTTACCAAACCATGTTGGAAATTAGGTAAGTTTGTTTCCAACCTAGCCTAAGTCCGCCTCAAAGATTACACAGTCAGTAAATAATCTTATTTATTATCAACGGAAACAAGCGAAAACCTGGCATTCAATCCCCGATATTTTCCACACGGTAGATAAATAAGAAGTCTCTGTACACCGGATCCTAATCCGCTATTTGCTAACCAAATGTTAGAAACGTTTTTTAAAAAAACAGCCAAAGTATTTTTACTACAGAAACCGCATTAAAAAGCTTACAAATAGCTTTACGTAAAATAAATAGTGAGAGCACTTACCCACCTTAGTTTTATGACTCAACTTGCAGATAAAATATATGGGTAATGATGACCAACACTGACCTTATGGCCCTGACATAAATACGTAAATGTACCCCAATACTATCATGCCACAAGACGAGTAAGCTACATATAGCCTGCGGTACAAGTCTTTATACAAACAAGATTATCAAGTGCAAAGACTGAAATGATTGATAAGGCGTCAGTTAAACGGACAGCCTCCAGGCAACCAGCAGACGTTCCGTAGATTATCAGAGATCTGACATTGCCGTGAAACTCACGAGGCCAAATGTTGAACTTGCTTTTGAAATGTAGAAAGTACTTTTAAACAATAAATCACTTTGTGATTGTCTGTTTTTGTGCAATTATCATTTAAAATAATTATATTCGTCGAGATTTCACTTTGATGTTGGCAGCGATACATATATTTACCAAAAATATGTTTTACCGTCAGAAAATGTTCATAAATCCAACGGTAATCCCAACATTTATATGTTTAACTTCGTTAAGCCAATTATCAGGGTTTTCTTTTTGACTGTCTGCTATAGATTTTACGCTCAATATTCTGTACCCTCGGTCTATCCGTAATTGTCGCGTAATCGAGTGGTGCGCGTGACCCGCTGCGCTTGCGCCGCTCCATGCGAAAGTGCTGCCTTTATGTACTATGTGCCTTCTTTATGTCGAGCTGTGTAAAGACTCTATTGAATCACGACAGGATACTTTATGGAATACGGTGAACATGACGCCGGTTGTGAAACAACACCTTTTGCGGAATTTATGCATATGTTTTGACTTTATGTGGCACTTCGATAGAATCAACACGATTTATTATACCAACAGCGATACACTTTACGACAAACATGGTAAAAAGCGAAAGGATTTCTCAAATAATATTATCAGATTACAACCAATTAGTCACAAACCTGTCTCTATTAATAACACTTGGGGAAATAACAATCTTAATCAATTAAATCGACAACAAATCAATGTAAGATGTAAATTCTCAATAAAATATTATAACGCATAAAACATGACAGCCAATATCTAATGCAAACAGCTTTATAATTCACCAATTAACCATTTCCTTAGAAAAAGTAGTTGATCCAAAAGAAAAGTTGTTGCGACTAGAAGCAATAAAAAGGTATAGAACTAGGATTTCCTTGCAAGACTTGTCTGGCAATGTTTAATGGAGATACGCAAAACTGACACTTGATCGAATTACAGATCACCATATTTTGTGGTAGGAAGGAAAGTGTCTTAAATTGTTTACCAATTAAAGGCATAGACGCTTTCCTGTCGTCAAAAATGGTGATTCTGGGATATATACTGTCATCGAAGTAATTTTTATTAGTTGTCTAGAACTAATAAAAAATACTTCGATACAAGATCTCTTAAATGTATCAGAAATAACTCTTTCTGCCCACTATGGACCAAAATAACTTCTATTGTCCCTCTACCCGTCTAGCGTCTGTTTATTTAAAATATGTCTTGTCTCATTCAGTCACAAAACATCAATATTTTTTTCTAATTAAATCAATTTTATTTGTGTCAATTGAATGCATATTTTCTAAAGTGAACTCATCTTTTTGCATATAAATAAATACCACAATAGACTTAACGGACTTACTATTTATACAGCATCTTGTTTGTTCTAAAATACCTACAAGAGAATGAATCTTGAATACGAAATCAGTTTCATTAGAGCATAAATAATGCATAGACACGGAAATGTTATAATTTGCATTAGTTGGTCAGAAAATAGCTCGCTCTGATGCAAATTTCGCGGAAGACATGTTTGTACTACTCTGGTCATCGGTTTACTTTCCATTTCAATGATATATAGATGGTTGTGTAAATATTTTTTTTTGTAAATATTGAATTATCATATTTTACCTTTTCTTTGTAAAGTCAGGTGCATTCATAAATACCCACATGTTAGTGTTAATTAGGATATGTTAAATGTTGGCTTAAACCTACTTGCTTATATTTTTTTAGAAAATCTTCAAACAAAAAGATTGTTGGCATTAGTTTAGTTTAACCTACATTCTTCCGAGAAAAAAACTTTTATAAGTATCGTCAATGTCAGAAATAATAAATAACGTAATATTTTAATAGGTATAGGTACGAATGTGAAATATTTATGATTTTCGGTTGGTTACACTCAAGATTAGCTAAGAATTCATAGACAATAAATACACTTTCAGAAGTTTCTTTCTGACTTTGCCTCATTACATTTAGAGTTCGTTGTTCATATTATGTTTAACCACTTATTTATTACTATTTCGTATATTTTCTTCTACATGGTTTACGTTCACTTTCGTTTGTGGCACAGTCATTAATCGTCATATGATGGTTAATCACGACTAACTCCATTAAGGAGAACACGGATTTTATGTAGTACTCAGAATCAGTATTTTAAAATTTTAGGATCTACGCCGACATAATGGATCAATTAAATGGAATAAATAAATAAAACAAAGCCACAGCGTCAAAAGAAGACCGACAAAGTTCCAACTCAAAAGCCAATCTATTTGACACATTTAAACTTAACGAATAATACAAAAACCAACCAACACAGGTACTTATTTTTTTTTAGGAAAACTTAATTGAAAGAGAACCGCCACCTGCAATAAAATTAACCTAAATTATATCGAGCAGGTGAACAAACTAAAAGAAAACACATTTAATTTAAGGACTCACTACTTAGTGCTAGTCAATTCTTCAAGTAGCTAACACATTACGGATACGATATATTATATACTGGTACATAGGATACATTTTCGAAAAAAATAAACTGAATGAGGTCAAAATTTATTACCAATATTATAAAATACCTTAGGACCCTAAATATAGACTTAAAGACAACCAGGGGTAGGACGTAGGTAGGTAGTAGTCGGATGGAAGTGGGAATGAAAAATACTTATAAAATTACTATTTGCAGTTATATCTCAAGTATTTATTAGAAAAAAAAAGAAAAAAAATTAAATGGATAAGGCATCAATTAAAGAAAACTATCGATTCTTACAGACAGATAAGCAAACTGCTCTTGCGTTCGTTGTAATCCAACCAAGAATGTAGTTTACTCCCTTTCTAAGGTAATCCGGCCGTGTAATATGGAATTCTCTCTTTCCCGGCAATTCTAAGAAAAAAGTTGATCTGCATTTAATTAATTGGATCGAGTTTAGTATCGTAAATGATTTTGCGTCTTATTGGAAGGAAATATGGATAGCAATTAAAAGATTACAGTGACTTGAAATTAATGTTTGTTTTAATTGCTACCGTGTGCAGTTATTTATTGCTGTGCAGTTGTGTCACTATTTGTTGCCATGACTTTATTAAATATCTAATATCTAGGTATTTTGACACCACACGAGTAACTATACATCGATGTATGTTATTCTTATCATAAGCCATTATAAAACTTTTACCTACGTGATTACGACCGTTTTAAAATAACAGTTTAAAACTGACGCGTAATTACTTAAATGCCTCGTGACAGATATTACGTCAAACGTCTATAAATTCCTAAAAACATAACACACTCAAAACTGTTTGTTTTCTCAGTAAATTATAAAGGAAAGCTTGATCTCGGCCGTTCTAAGAAGAAGTTTATATGAGACATTTCTTGTTTGAGGTGTCCTTTTAAGACTGACTCATAAAATACTATCTATGGTTGACTTAAAAATATTACTAAGTGTCTCTGTCGGTTATGCAGCAGGGACCTCTTAAGGGAACTGTCAACCATTACCATACCACCCACTTGTGACATGTATAAAAATAGGTGACGATTTAACTTTACTGTTATGTTTTTTAACATTTTAAAAACTTTAACAAGTAACATTAATGTCCAGATAAAAACCGAGGAAATCGACGTTTAAGTCAAATACGAGTAACAGAAACAGAAAATGAGATCATTTAACATGAAAATAAATAAGCCACTCGTTCTTACGGTACGAAGGATGACATTAATGTTTCAACAAGTACTCATCAAGCAAGAGTGTGTAATTACAATATCGTAGTGTTAATTACTCATAATAACTGTGAAATACGAATTTGTCGCATACCAATATTCTCAACTATCCGATAAATATTCATAAATAAATGAAAAATATATTATTTAATAGCGACGAAGCTTTTTCCTTATCACCATCGACCCGGCCAAGCCGACATTCTATTTTAATATAGGCATCCGTGCCGTACACGGCTGTCCATCTTTCCTTTTGGGACACATCTTCGTCGGTTGCATTCCGAATGAGATCTGCCAATTACGCGGGAACGAAATGCTGGAACTTTTTTTTAACCCCAAGACCGTTATTCGATGACTTCGACAATCGTAAAGAACCAGTCTTTAAACCATAAAAGGCGCGTCTTGTTCCGATTTTCTAGCCACATCGACGCGTTTCCACTTTTTTACTGAGTGGACCCTACGCTCACATGACATATTGGTGTCAATGCAACAATAAAATAAACGTGCAATTATACGTAAGCTTGACAATATAGTATCGTCTTGCAGCTTGAATTCTTCGTCAAAATAATCCACTTACCGGTACCCGACCTCTTAACCAATATTTGTAAACAGTAAATCTTCTGGCGAAACAAATCAGTCATGAAACTTTTTGTCATTGTGAGAGACCATTTAATTGAATGTTGCGGTGTAAAGAATTCTGATAAAGAAGCGTGGTCGGGCCAGTTAGACCTTGTTTTTAACTCCTATTAATATGCAGGAACGAAAAGTGAAACCGATTCGGGGACTGATAATTAGCTCGATTAGTTGGAGCCGAATAGGTCGCGAAGACCGGTCAGTGGTAGTAAAATTTTTGGCGACGCTACATGAATAATTTAAACTAAAGTAGATATTTCTGTGTTGTCAGCTGTTGTTTGTCCTATTGACATGGTTGGATATCCTTGTCCGCTTTGCCTTTGACATTGCTTATCCATTTTCTATAGTCACAGTCACAGGCAGTATAATGTGAGTTTAGAACAAAGACAGACTAAATAGCGAGAACCATAAAAAAAAAAAGAATATGACGTAGAGTAATTACGGTCTCAAACAATCCAAGGTTACGAAAAATGTGAACATACAAATGTAACGTAAACGTTCATGGGAACTAATCACAATAAACACGTAACAATGAATTTGTTGGTTGGTTTTGATGTGAACCAGCACGACAAGTTCTGACGCAGCGGGCACTCGTAAAACTAAATTCAGCCCTGCAAACCAACTGCAAAATGACCGGTCAACAGCGAACTGAAATAACCCATTGAGGGCGTTTTATTAGCCCTTACAAAAACAGATTCATTTATATCCCAAAAATTTCGTCAAACATGCTTGTTTTTCAATCGTAAAGTTTGTAAAACATTACGAGACATCCGAATTTCAGAAATGCAAATCCATTCCGTTGCACGTAAAGTGGACCGAGTTTGGCATCCGCGTCCTGGCGCAAGGCCAGCGTTTGTAGATTGAATGACTGATTAACAAATAAAAAACAGGGGTAGACGGACAACGAACGGTCTATTCTGGGGAGGTCGAATTTTCTGAAGTACCTGAGTCAGAAACCACTCGAGCGATACCGCCATTGAACTAGAGGAAACGCGTGTCTGTTTACAGTTGTTCCGACATTCAGCAAATGTTATTCAACGGCGAAATAGATTGAAAGTGTTTTGAGATTAACAAGACCATGTGGTTAGGAGTTAAAGACAAGGTTCAGGTACAACAGACCTAAGAAAATTTGAGAATATTAGGCTAATCTCTATGCGTATAATATAGTTATATTGCCTACGCTGTCCTAGTTCTGTAACAATGTTCCCTTGCACAAAACACTAAATTCTGAAGGAGGTCTTTAACGACGATTGTTAGACCTTATAATTTATGACTCCAGTAACAATAAACACGCATTATGTATTTGGGTTGCGGAGAATCATTCGTTTTCCCATTGAAGGTACTAAATCGTTTGGTTCATTTCTAAGCGAAGCAATAATATTTAACAGTTCATCAGTCAGTGTCGTTTACTTGTTCAAAAATCTGTTGACCCACATAATATTTTCTACTAATATTTTATTTCGAGTATGTTGTATCAAGAAATCGACAGTAAAGAGGTTTGTGCCAAACGTGATTGTAATGTTGATGGATGTTTCATGGAGTCACGTACGGTGCCATGTTGTCTGACCAACTGACACTGCCATAGATAGCTAGAATTTAAGCCGTGTTTCCTACACTACAAAGGAATAAGCTAGAAATGGCTATGCAGAGCGGACTCCATAACACAAGATGGTTTTGCGTTTTCACCAAGAAGTAGTAGGAGCGGAGCGGGGTCATTATTGAGACAGTTGACAATTCCTACTGAAGCGAAATCAGCCACCTTACGTTTTACTCTTTTTGCCCTTTTGTCATTTCCGCTTCATACTTTGTCGGTGGAAACACATGTCATGTTTCCAGTTTTGTATTTGCGAGCTAAACGGAGTAATTTACGACTATGATCCGCATGCGGTGTGAACGCGGCTTTAGACTGCTAGAATGTAACTAGTAAACTTTTGTCTAACAAAAGTGAGTTAATGGATAATGTCGTGACTAAAAATTTCTTCTGAACTCCACTAAACTCAAAACACATTTAAATGTATTAGACTGTTAATTCCCCGAAAGACATCAAAGACAAGTTAAAAGAACTAAGGATCTTTGGAAAGCAGACGTACCATTTACAAGATCACAAATAAATCAAAAATATGCAATAATACATATTAATACACTACGGAGTAAAATACGGTACTGAAGTCTAGTTTGATGAAAATAATTAACGGAATAAAAATGTAATCGTATTTGAAAAACCTTATTGCGACGCCAATAAAGCGGAAAATTAGCCAATACTGATAAGCAACATAGGTACAACTAATACATATTTCCATGATATTGCCCTTGAAAAGTAGCACCAGATACTGTAATACCGATAGATAAAGTTGTATGTCACGCTATACCTAAATATAAAACAACTGATATAAGCAGCTGTGGAATGTTTTTTCAGTGTATTGGATTAAAATAATGAAAAATAACATTTTAATATTCAGTTTTATCAATATATTTGTATGTAGTAATGTAGTTTGTAAGCTTTTAAGGACTACAATTGATTTAACAACATTTGGCAAGAAAAAATGCGCTGACTAAACAACCAAAATATTTTATTCTGTTGAGTATCTACTGGATCTTTGGAGATCTTTAGTTCGATGGTAAGTCTCATACATGCATGACTCAATGTATGGGACTGACCTGACACAGGCCGATTTCTGCCAGAGAGCTATTCATGTATGCATGTACCTTTAAAAACTATAGGCAGATATTTGTGTTGTTAACGATTGTTATGGAACATCGTGATGATGGCATTGAATGAGACCATTATATTAGATAAACTAGTCGTCACTGAAAACATGTGCTCTCAATTAAACAATGCGCATAAACAATGGACTCTTCTTCGAGATCTAGGTAGATATTTTGCAAACAAATGGCACCCACTTACTGACTATAGATAAGATTTATCTTTTAAAACATCAAACATTCATTAAGAAACTTGTTCATTACAATTTACTTGAGTAAATACATCGTTAGGAATGAACCGATAATAAAACAGTCACACATGAAGTCGAATGTTTAACCTATTACAATTTCGCTAATTCCAAGGTGTTCCAAAATTTCGCTCACCTTAGAACCAGAGTCGCTGGCGTTCATCCAATTCGTGAAGAGGACGCCTTGGCTGTCGCCGAAATTCGGGACAGTTAAAACATAGTTTGATGTAACTTATTAGAACACCAAACACAGCAGTCTACACAAACTAAGCACGCATCACAACAATAGAAATGAGTATTTATATTGAGCACAGAACCGCCAGTCTTTCACATCACCTTAAATATTTGTTTAGTCACAGGTGCACGATCGTATGCGTATGGTATCGACGTCGTCGACACGTGCGCCTTCGATAGGTTACCGCGAATAACAGCGGATAAGAGAAGCGAGTGACGTGAGGACGCCCCTCCACGACCGCTGCACGCACAGGGCACAGCAAGACTGACGCGCGCTCCCGGCTGGCTTGCCTCCGAGCTCCGGCCACCGCATCTTACAACCCTACGTCCCTAACCCCGCAATACGCCTCGAGCAAAAACCCTGTAGTTACTTAGTTACCTAACTCTCCCATGACATGTTTTTGCATTGAGAATCCGACTGCTTTTTCTGCAAAACCCTTAGTTATTCACGCCTTTTACGGCACCCTGATCCCTAAGTAAACATAGTCTCACGAGAAAATAGTTATGGATTCTCTACACAGAGTTTACAACAGCATGATAATAAATGTAAAACTCTTTCAAAAACTTTAACTAAATATTCTGTTTTCTTTCAGCTCATTGCCGACGCGTTCCCAGACCCAACTACGCCATGCAGCATGACATGAAATGACATTACAATAAGAGAAATATGGGAAATTAATAAATTGTTTTCTTGATAATCTATGATATAATCTTTAAAATCCTATAAAAGGCTTAATCCTGGCTGACTGATAGATCAACGCACAGCCTAAACCGCTGATAGTAAAAGGCTGAAGTTAAGAGAGAGTGTTCCTTATGCGATGTAGGTAGGTATCCGATAAGACATTTTTTGCTAACGATTTTTGACAATTTTTACGAGATAATTTCACAATAAATCGGAATGACCCAGCTAGTCTGATATACATGCCATTTAGTTAGAAGGCACCGATTCCCGAAAAAATGCACTAAGCTACTTCGAAGTCATTAAATAAAGCGGCAGGGTCAATACAGTGGCGCCATTTAAGTAACCATTCGGGTAAGCCTCAGGAATCGTCCCCGTTTAAATGATCCATAAAGTGATGAACCGTGTCATATCCTGAAGTAAATGCCGCTACGTGCTATGATCATGTAGGTAGACAACGGTATTCTCTGAGCGACGATACACCGGCCCTATTTGAATAATCATCGCATTGAGTACTCATTCCTTGAGGCCTCACGGACGGTTGAAGGTTTCCTTCACAATCACGTCTTCGTGCCCTTAATGTTAGATATTGGATTAGCATATTGTCTATGGATTTGCATTTTGTAAATAGTAAATACACAAGTTATTGACTAACTAAGACTATGTTTAACATATAGGTGTCTTGGACTGAATTTATTTGCCAGTACGTAATAAACTAGTGTATTCATATACACAATTTTATCTATCCTGATTCTAATCTTTTATATCTACACGAACCTAAAATAAAACGAGGTTGTCAGCAATGTCATCCCAAAGCATAGGCGGGATAGCCTGAATAACATGCTGGTATAAAAAACAACTATAACTGAATTGTTTTTAAACACCATATCGGAAATTCTAATAGCCAACTGCTAATTATTATCCGTTTCAACTGTTACCTTTTTCGGATTTCACATTGGCAATGATAAAAACAAGAATCGCAGTGATCGGATGATTGAAATTATCGATAAGCTTAGAATCAAGAAAGCTGATACCATTAAATGGGAATCTAGAAGACCCGGTCACTCGATTATGGTTATTAATCACGTTTTATTCGATTAATATCGGATACGGTTTGCTTGGTTGAGGGCGGTTGATAGTCTGTTGCAACTGATAATTAAACTGGGTTCAGACGCGTAACGTGTAAGATAACGCGAATATTGTGAATCTGTGTAGATATTCCGTGAATGGCCAGTAGCGCTCGCTGTGTCGTCATTGCGGCTTACCATGGTCTGTGAATGGTAGTCGATTTTTAGCGCCAACACAAAGGTGCTTGCAGTTACTTCATTCGACAGCGGCGTTCTATATCGCTGTTTCTATTCGACATGTTCGTAGCAAGTAAGTGAACAAGGATCACTTCAGGAGTTCCGTTCTTGAACAATGTTATATTACACGTTACACTTGCTGAACCCGGCTTTATAGTGAACTCGACATCTACTTTCATGAGAACCGACTCCGACAAGAATCTTACGCTGGCACGTTTGGTATTCGCACCAGTTACTGTTTCCTTTCAGATCTCGTTTCTCTAATGATGAGCATTTTATTAATTCCGCTTTTACTGCTTTATTATCAGGTTTTTATAAATCATTTAGCCTTGTAATATTTTAATCCAGTAGTTTCCCATCGCGTTATCTTTCTACATCCTAATGATCATCCTGAGAGAAGCTAATGCAGTAGCCATAAATAAAAAGGTTTCTAATTAATTGAATTCTGATGTAATCGCTGTATTAATAGTTAAAGGATAAGAGGCCTTTTAAGATTAAATAATCCCTAATCATTGATTGAACGCACTGATGGATGACCACAACAAAACTTTATGCTATGGCTAAGATCCTGTTCGTCAACTCGATTTGACTTGGTTTAAATAGAACTAAATTCTTACAGTAGTCCACTTACGTAATGAGACAAAACCAAGCGACAATTTACGCGAATTTTTGCCGGTTTCAATTGTCCGAGCGAGCAATAAATTTAACTAAACTTTCTCCTCTTCCCATTGTAGTCGTGGTGTTGACATCCGACACGATTTATAGAGGATCGAATCTTCCGACGCGACGTAAACACGATTCAGAGTCAGCTT
Source organism: Idaea biselata (assembly GCA_958496205.1). Taxonomy (NCBI): domain Eukaryota; kingdom Metazoa; phylum Arthropoda; class Insecta; order Lepidoptera; family Geometridae; genus Idaea; species Idaea biselata. Next base: position 12,764,305 of record OY292398.1, read on the forward strand.
TTAAGACGATAAATCGAGAATTGGAGATTTGAATTGAATTTTTCTCAGTGGGTAATTATTTAACCTGTTGTACAGTCCCCGCAACGTCTGACGTTCAAAATTGCTAAAAATAATCAAAGCAACGCGACTAAAACCGAAACGGGATCGTAAAAACCGAAGAAAAGTCAACGTAATTTCTCATTTTCCCGTGTATAGATACGTGTTTGTGCCGGTAGTCGTATGGAGACGTTGGGGAGTTAGAGGGGTGAGGTGACCTTTGTAGGGAAGATCGGTCGACGGCTTAGGGAGCGGAGTTTTTACTGCCGTGTTCGTTTCTGGTGCAGAGGATGGCTGTTGCTATTCAACCAGGAAATGCTGTATGCGTTTTGGGTCCTTTGCGCCGGGGACGAATTCGTTTGGTTTGCTTGACTGACATAATATTTTATTTTTCCTATTTATATTTTAATAAAAAAAAATGTTCCAATCGTTAAATTCTCATTACATAATACTTTGAAGAATAATGCAGACAAAAAACGCATAATGAAATCCCTATAAGTAATTTAATTTACCATTTTCTTGTCTTTGATTCCTTAGTTTTTTTTTATTATTGGTTAACTTTTACAATAGAAACAGATGTTCTCATTTTACAGCGAGATGTGATTTACATCTCAAGTTTTTATTTGTTTTACACATTTTTAAATTGTACATAGTTTTTCTAACAAAATGAGAGATAATTGCGAGGTTTTATAAACTTGCATTACGGGCAGTTTTAAGATTGTTTGATTTTCATCATAACAATTTTTACTTCATGAGATCACCGTGTGACTTAATGGGATCCGATAATTTATCGATTCAGATCGAATCACAAAAAAGGTATTTTAGCATTTAAATTCATTGCAAATTGCCCCTTAAGGATGGATGTAGGGTGTAATTTAGGTTTATTGTTATGCGTAGGTGTTTTTTATGATTTATCGGTTTACGAGCAACTTTTTTGGTTTCGATTTGAATTATCACGATCGAAGTTACCCTTTTAACTAGTATATAACTCTACATTGCGAGCGGTGTTGGTCTAGTGGTAGATACCCCGGCTTTCATTCTGAGAGTCGTGGGTTCGAATCCAGACCGACCGCGCACCAATGTCTTTTTCTTTAAGAAAAAGGTATGTGCGCTAATAACATCGCTCTTACGGTGAAGGAAAAACATCGTGAGGAAACCAACATGTCCTAGGACTCACCACGGTCCAAAGACATGGGATATTCAGTGTTTTCTATGTATCATATGTATGTATTTACAAAAAAAAAAGTATAACATGTAGTATATCCGTTGTCTAGTACCCATAGTACAAGCCTAGTGCTTAGTTTGGGGCTAGATTGCGCTGTGTGTAACGTCGTGCAATATTTATTATTTATTTATTTATTATTTATTTACATTATGATTGCCTATTATCACCTATCTATACCTTACTACTATGACTATAGCACCAGCAATATTGGAGCTGAGAGTATGTTGTTCTAGAAATCTAGTCGAACAACTTTTATTTGAAGAGTTTTAAAAATTCAAATTTTTTTCGAGGTTACGCGTCACACAGTTAGATATAAGTATAAATAGATAGAATGCTTTAATATGCACAATTGCACACCAAAAAATAACGGTTACAATAAAACAGAGAAACTTTAATCGTAAGTGGCACAATATGCGGCCTTACCGCTGAGAGCGGTCTCTTCCAAGCAACCTTGATATGAGATGAAGTCCACCGAGATATATTCGATTAGTTGTGGCAACTGACAAAGACTACAATTGAAATACCACTATGCCTAAAATTTTAGTGCCTAGTGCAGCGAAGGAAAGCACAGTTCTAAGTTTATGATGTTTTAAGAAGGTAAGTTAAGTAGAGTGTAGTCAGGTAAGATCGGATACGGGGGAAAACCATGTGACTCAAATATCTCCCAAAATAAGTGATATTATTCAAAATGATCCACGGTGTTCACAGGAGCAATTCACCCCGCGCCGATAGAAAGATAGAACGTTTTATTGGACTTACCAAAAATAAATTACAATAAAGCCGATCCGAGCCGAGCTTTTGCCGATCTGTGGCACCCGGCAGTTGCAATGTCACCTATTTTGGGAGATATTTGAGTCATACGGTCTTCCTCCAAATCCGATCTTACCTGGCTATAGTGTAGCTAGGTACTGGCAAATACAAAAGCGTGACGAAACAATACAACTCGCTACTATCTAGTCAAGGAACGGGTATCTAAACGAAGTGTGAAATGTTGGATCAGATTCCGTGTGCCACGATCCTGCCAATACGTGTTGCAAGTGTTGCAGCAGCTTGTTTATTTATTACTTCCTAACTTCTATTTTACCTTTTGCATCGATTGGTAAGGTGACTCGTGTGTTTTGTTACCTGAAACAATAAGAATAGTACAATGTAGATTGTAGATAGAGAGTTCATTAAAAATGCATTATCAAAAACGAACGAGCCCAATTCGAATAAAGTAAACTTAAAGTAAATATTAATTCAATTAGACATTCATATAATTAATATACGATTTTAAACTTACGTGGTTGTTTTTACTACAAATACCCCGTTATTTAATAATGTTTGCAGTGATTCATATTTATCGTTATGAATCGTCAGCAAAATCTATCCTGTCTTCGGAAAGCGACCACCAATGAAAAGAAGACATATGAAACTCATTTGGCTACACAAGAAACTCAGAACCCCATGGTTCTGATTTACTGAGAGCTCATATATTGGGGTCATATACTTATGTCGTGTCAGTTAGCGGAACCCCTTGGAAATGGTAGCAGCTAACAGACTTTGAGGGACAAGTGAATATAGTAGGAATATATTGATAGATCTATACCGTTTATATATTATGTGTAGAATACGTAGGTATATACAGAATAAGTATGAATAATATTAAATATCAAAAATGATCATGATAGATAAGATTATCAATATGAACCATAATACTGATTCTATGAACTAAATAGTAAATTAAAAGGAAACAAAACATAAGCCAAACAAATTAAAGTACCTGGATTTTTAATTTACCATATTATTACAGCAACAGCTATTAAACAAACTAGCCAAAACCAATTTGTCAACAACAAAACTACAAACAACATTAAACTCACGTTGCCTTGTTTATTTACATCAAATTGCATAACTCCAATTTTCCAAACCCAATAACGATGGCGAAGCCGCGGTCTATTAGACCAATGTAGTGAAATAATTAGGCTGTAATAGCAGTTACAATCAAGTGAAAACTTATTTATTAGTTGCGTAACTTTGTTATTGCCTTGTGTAGATAAGCGTACAGATTAATGATAGTGATAATGAAGGGAGGCTTCGACTGTAATTGGAAGTCACACGGGTGTTTTTAGTGTGTGAAATTGTATATGTTGGTGAGTATTTTGGTAGTTTCAAAGCTAATTGACATGGTCTTCTTCTTATCGTGTCGATTCCGTTTTCATATATTTATAAACAATATCCAGCCCAATGGGTGGCAGGAGCCACAGCGCCGTTTGTAGCATCATAGAGGTCTTGTGTAGTGCAGAAGGTAGTACCTACTTGAAGGAGGCACCAGCAAATGGGATATTGTTTGTTCCGGTTGTGGTCCACAGTGACATTGAACATTTTCAAGATCGGTATAACCCCATCGGCTCAGGTTGGAATTACAACGGCCGACTTGAGTTCGGAGCCGATTAAGGGTTTTCCATGATGGTACGTCTAAATGTGGAGTTGACGGCAGGAAATATTTTGGGGTTAAGACGCAAGTAGGAGGGTAAGTCTTGGATGATGGTTTAACCAGATGATGACGTATATATTAAAATCGTGACTTCGTTGTGGAAACATAACAGCTAAACAAAACAGTGAAGCAATGCAGACTATACGCACAGATAAATCGTGGAAAAGGCTTGATTTTTTTGACATAACCGCTGAAAGGTTATAGTCACAAAATATTCGCGATGTTACGGCGACGACGCGCCTTCGCCATTACTTATTCCTCTTATCAGTGTACGTATAGCCTTAGGGTTCACGGTCACAACTAAGACCTAAATCCTACGAGAACGAGTAATGTGAACCTGGATTAGTGATCACGGGCTGGTAAATTATCGTTGGTAAGAAAAAAAGAATAAAATAAAGTTTCTATTAAAAATCCCAGACTCAATATGGAGCAAAAAATACAGACCATTGCAAAAAAGACATACCAATCATTTGATTAAGACGTTAGATTTAATTACACTTACATAAAATAAAGCACCCATTACATGTTACATTAATTATAAATGCGATAATTAAACTAATTTCAGAATAGATTATCGAATTATGTCAATACTAAAGTGTTATGTCACTTATTGGATAACCATTTCTAATTATAATTTTATGCAAAGATTAATTTATAAACTTAAAGCGCTCGATACAACATCAAACAAAACTTCAATTTCAAAATTTACACGTTGAAACTACGAAGGCGGAAATGTTGGGATGTTTGAAGGAAATACTCGCTGCTTTTAATAACACGTCTTGGCGGTACCTACTTACTGTTTTGTTACCTAAAAATATTTTGAGTTTTGTTTTACTTTTACCCAATTCCCTATTTGTTTGTAAAATGTCAAATCAAGTCAGAAGACTGCCGATTTCCAAGTGATAAATACCTAGATGATTTTCAATAGAAAGAAAAATGAAGTATCTTTTTGAGTAGGAGGAGCAATGGCAACCTAAAATGTGATTTACACAATCACTCGCGCGCATGATTGAAGTTTGAGACTGACGCGTCATTTGATCGTGTACACTGAGCTTTAGACAAAATGAATGACTAAGTACGACATCAATGGTTTGTTTAATAACTCGAAATGGAAATAATTTTATAGTTAAAAGAAATACGTAACATCCGGTCAAAGGAGGAAGTTCTTACAAGTTCATTTTTATTTTGGTTAGATATGACATAATTTCGGTTCAGTGTCTTTGAGAGTTTTATGTTTTCTCGGAAACTAGACAGACATATGAGGCGTTTATGACACTATAAAATAATATTAGTAAGAAATTAAAAAAACTCTTTATTATTTATGCAAAAGTATTAAATAGTTATATATTGTTGGTTTCTTCATGCACACCAATTTTACTATTTTGCTCTTAACTAGCTTCATAGATAATTTTATTGAAAAACGATTCAACTCTTGTATGATGCGAAATGTAGTCATATTAGATACCTACCTACATGTTTTAAATTAAAACATCAAGTCATTAGTATTTGCCACTTGTGCAAAATATCTTACCAAAGTGAGAGTCTCTACATTTCTCGTATTTAACGTACCAATTCAAACTTTCTCTAACAAAACTGAAATTCCATAAAATGTACACATTCCTATTATATGCAAGGCCTCCCGTCAAAACCTGCCACATAAAAATATAACGTAAGTAGCTGAACCAAATTCAAGCAAAAACTTTAAATAAAACAAGCCTTATTCAGTCGAGATAGAGGCTAGTCATATTAAATATTTACCTACAATGTAAGGCTCATGCCAATTATTTTGAAATAACAATGAGCATGCCAGGAATACAAGTGAAATTTTGTTGTGTGTAGTGTATACCAAATTAGGTAGGGGCGTACAATTTGCGAACACCGATACTACCTACATAATCATATTATAGAATGGTTTTAAATGTGAAAATGTTTTGGGGATCCTCTTCAATATTAAAATCGAAGAACAGTAAAATCCAAAAATTCAAGGCAATTTGTGGTAAATTAAATAGATAGATGATTCCCCGCACGAACTTTACGTAGCTACTTGTAAAATAAAATTATAGAATGCGGTCCAGAAATTTAATCCAGCCAACTAAGTTACCTCAAATTAACCGGCTCGAGATCAGTATGTTGTGGGTTTGAGTCCCGCTGGAAACACTGAATTACGATTAACAGCATTTTTTGAAAATTTAATAAATTATGCTATATTAGGCAAGAGATGGAAATAATTAAAAATATCCTATACTAGCAGATTCCCGCGGTTTCACCCGCGTAAGTCCCGATCTCGTGGGAATATCGAGATCAAAAGTAGCCTATGTTACTCAGGGTGAATGTAGCTTTCTAATGGTGAAAGAATTTTTGAAATAGGTCCAGTAGTTTCGGAGATTACCCCCAATATACATATACATACATACATGTTACCAACGTTACCTCTTTATAATATTAGTATAGATAGTATAGATGATATCTGCAAACTGCATACTGATTTGTGAATTTAAGCTTCTAGTTCTAATAAAGTAACATCTGGTGATCCCTGGGCTGGTAGTACCTATCTTGTCTCAGCGGGTTAGCTTAGCTATCCAGCGTGGGAATGCTGCCGCCAGCGTTTTGGAAACCATGCCGAGGGAGGGCGGTGCCGACAACTTCTTGTTGCTTTAGTTTTATTTCTATTTGTGATTTGATTTTTATTTAAATTGTTTGCCGTATTTTAGTGAATAGGGTAGACTGGGTACGATTGTGAGCTTGCTCCTGTGAGCTAACCGTTGGACTTAGGAACACAATCTTAGTATTCAGATGTAGGCAAATGTTTATATTTTTATATACACGTTACTTCTTTTAGCTAAGTATCATATTTTCAGAATTATGGTCGGTCAAATGAAAATTGGCCCAACTGTACCCAGTCTACCCTAATATTAATACTCCGAGGCCTGTGCGGAACCCTTTATTTGCCTACTCGATTCTCTTAGCCATATTTTTTTCCACAAGAGAATTCCAATCCGAAGGAGGACACACTCAAACAATACGATTATAATAACTTAACTACGCAACTCATTTTCATCTTCTATATTCGGTAATGAATTCATTCTCAATTACGACAAATATTCCGTTCTTCGAAGTGGAATTAAGGATAAATTAATACACAAGTAAAATTGATTTTTTATCACGTCGTTACGCCCATTTACCGCAATTGTTGGTTATGTGTTGAAATAAATATGAAAATAAGTAAGGACTGTAAAGTACGAGTACAAGGTATCACAAAAAGCTATATTGTGCATAGGTATTATTTATATTTAAAACTTCTACAAGAATATAGTAACACTAACCTAAAACCATACGGAGATTAGAAGAAAATTGTGACTAATAAATAATACACCGACAGACCTAGACGACTTGAAAAAAATTGAATTTGAAAAAAAAAAACAATTTTATCATCTATAAGAATTAGAAGTATAGATAATATCTTTATTACCCACTCAAACTCCTTCGGTGAAGAGAGGGACACCGAGGAGTTTTAGTGAGTGAACCTCTGGCCGCCTACCATCTTCGGTCAGTAGGGAGCCCCACACATCCCCCCTGATTCCCCCTGAGCGGTGGGACAGTCCATAAGGTCGGATTTCTCCTCGATAAAAAAAGGTAGGTACATGAAACCCTTCTGTAGTAGGAAGGTTTCATAATATAACTTATCAAACTGTATATCACATATCGATTGATTCTACGATAATGCAGATATTGGTAAAAACATTTAACTATTTATTTTAAATTGCCAATCCAATTGGCGTTTAAATCTCTGGCGATAAGTTACGAAGTTCACGCCGAAGGGTTGCGTGATATGCCAACAGTGTGGGGTGCAGTATCTACGACGCCATCTCTTGACCAACTACTATTGTCTTCGATTAATGATTTGATGATTCCGAACTTTTCGAAAAACACGCAAGCTTAAAAACCCAATTTATACAAGGCATGGGTTAAAAGTAATCACCTGATTTTCTTCTTTTGTTGTATTTTTTAGGCATGAAAATACCAGTTCTACACGCGGATTATGTTTATGTAAAGAATTCCATTTTTTTACATCAGATCGAGAAAATGATGTTGGTGGCCGCCACAAATTGATGACCATACCCGCTTGTTTAATAGCATTTTCATCACTTATATAAGAATTTCCGGCGATAGGTTTTGGATTCCATTAATTACATTATAATTCATTAGATAAACGAAATCATCAAGAATAACAAAAAAAAATACAGCAAATCAACATCAGGTGATTACTTTACCCTACCTTGTAGTTATAACAGCGAAAAAAATAATGTAGCCAGTATTTTTTCCATAATCATACTTAATGATAATTCCCTTAACACCATTAATAATGAAGTCGGTGAAACAATAAAAGCTACAGGAATAAGGAAACGTAAAAACCATTAAACTTGTGCCATTGCTAATAAGTCTCCAATTTCCACGCCAAGTAGTAATAATTGGAACCAATCAAGTCAATACAGAGCTTAATAAGTACAAGTAAAATAGCAGTTGCAAAACTAATTACAGTCGTAAACACACCATTCGAATAATAAATTGCAATGAGATATTTTTCTTCGATTTTCCATAATTGGTCTCGTTTCGGTCGATTGTCATCGCACAGTGTGTGGTCACACTACTTGTTGGTAGCACTATGACCAAATCAGCGAATGATCTCCTCGACACTGCTGAAGTAATTAGTATAGTGAACCTGCTTGTTAATCTGTGGACCACACACATACATCGCGCTGTTGATACCAATATCGGCGCCCGCGCCGTCGGTCAACTTTCATCCTCGTTTGGGCTCTGGGTCGTATGAATCACGAACTCGTAAATTAGGGTTGTCTGATCTACATATTCGATTCTGGGTCAATTAACAAAATTAAGCTCAAAACCAATTTGCAAATTCCGTTCCTAATAGCTTTTTTTGTCTAAATCACCTAAACATTTTGCTACAAAAATAATTGCTTTATTATGTTAATCTACTGTCAATTGTTAATTGATGTTGGCTTACTTATTTGTGTAAGCTAAATCGATTTGTATGTTGACAGTTTAAATATTAGAAGCAAGAGAAGAAAGAACGTCGAAAATTGCTAAAATTTTAATTGAACAAAAATTGTAAGTCGTCGACCGATGCAATCGTATTGAAATTTGACTGTGATTATGAAATATCGGAAGATTCGTATGGTAATGATGACAGCCCTGATATAAGAGTTAGAGACACCAATGACACGGATATAAACTAGCGTTCTGGTGTAACTAAGACACTAACGCGACAGGAACAGTGCTGTTGCGGAATTTTATTCCGTTATATTGCATGTACGTACACTGAAAAGCCTCCAATAGAAGCGGTAACCACCTTAATAAATAACGTCGAATTCTCTATCTGGAGCAAATTGTGTGAGAAACTTAATCAACAACTTCTTTAACATAAAATATCATTGGCGATTTACTGACCCGCTTCTTTTGACCTAGTAGAATGTTTATCTAAAACTAATGGTGTAATGATGATGATGTTAAAATGATGGAAACAAATTGATCCTTGTGTAACTCTTAGACCACAATCAATCTGTTATTCTAAAATTTAATTTATCAAATAATTTAAATAATAATGTTACGTAATTTTTTGCCTAGGTCTGAATGGCTATGGTATACTCTCCTGTTCATTGCGAAAGACGATCAAATGGGGTATCTTAGTGGAAGGCTTCGGTCTGGGCTTGATACCCATTGGCCTAAGTGGAAGCGCTAAGAGGACTCGGCCGTATTCTAATACGTAGATTCGTGCAGCCAGAAAGAAGTCGGGTCGGATCTTGTTCCACTGCCGCCTTCCTTCCTCTAGATGAGCGTCTTACATCTTAGTATTATCACTTACCATTAGGTAAGATGGTTGTGGAAGATAAAATCAGTAAACTAATACATACCTTTTAATAAACATTTAAAGGCTGAAGTTCGTGACAAATAATCTGATTATAATCAGTGCGTAGTGCTTAGTAAGTTAACGTAGTAGTTAAGCACTACATTTGTGAAGTTTTTTGCAATTAAGAATTTGATTGCAACAAAACTTGGCCAGTTGGAGTTCTGGATTAAAACTTAGAACATATGCAAGCAAAATTGCGGGACGCAGTCAATGTCATAATAAAAAATAACACACATACGGTCACAAGTCAATGTTCATTGAGTTACAGTCACTCAAACACGTTTCTCAAACCAATCGACTCCCAAATTACGTAATCGTCACCCGAATTTACGGGTGAAAGTGAAGATTCTCACGACTAATGCAAATGTAATACAGGCTTAATAATAGATGAGGATCTATTGTAGAAAGCAAGCATTATTTATTATTTATGATCGTCAAAATCCATTGTTGGATGCGCTGAGTGATTTACAATGACGCGAGACGCGGTCGTGTGAGGCAAATTGACGGTGGATTTATAACGTCTATGTCTGTCTGCGGGACTTTAATTATCTTATTATAAAGAAAATTAGTCTGAAATTTAATTTATTGAACTTCAAAACAATACTAATTTTCATTTAACTCTATTAGTGGTTTTAGCGATGTTGATATGATTTTAAACTCACTTTTCGGTTTCAATTTGCGTTGCACAAATAAATTGTAGACTACAATATAGATTTTCTTCTGTTTTCGCAATGTTGTATTGAAATTACAGACATTTTTTGGTTTTAATCGCGTGGTGTTTATTACTTTTAGCATTGTTTCAAAGCTCACCTTTAGGATTGTCAATTCTAAAGAAGAGACCTGTAAAGGTCTCGAAACGTTGAGCTTTGAAGCAATGCTAAAAGTAATAAACACAACGCAATTAAAACCGAAAAATGTCTTTCATTTTACTACGATATACTTAAATTGGTATATGGCTTCCGAATGCCCTCTCACGAGTAGCCACAGGAAATCCACTCAATGAATAGGATGAATGAATGTATTTTACCATTATGTCACTTTATAAATAAAAAATGGTACGAATACAATTTTAGACCCAAGTAAACTAAAGTGCTACAGTAAACATTTTATTGTAGGTACTCTCTCTTTATTGGCAATATACGAGCACCATTTCTTCCAAGAGTATTTCTGCAGATGAAACTTGGAAAATCAATAAAGGTAAAGGCTCTAAGGCAGTACTCTACATACATATACTACATTGAAATTTATTCGTCTCATTTTACTTTCAATACATGACAACATGTTTTACATACTGGTTGCGATTCTGAACAGCTTTTCGTAGTGCATTTGTTTTCAAGATCACAATTTACGTTGCATAATCAGACTGCGTTCCTATCATGACATATTTTGCTATTTATAATCTTCTATAGAGTAACCGGGAACATGGGACCCCGAACGACTAAAACCTATTTATATTATGTTATAGCGTCCCCGACTATGACCACTTTGGGTATACAAATAGGGGTCCGCTGTACCGTCAGGCCACTCCCAGGAGTAACCGGGAACATGGGACCCCGGACGACTAAAACCTATTTATAATAATGTTATAGCTTCCCCGACTATGACCACTAAGCAATGAGGATGAGGACTAAGCAATAATAGTTAAATGCCTAAGCCTGCACTGGGCTATCTTAGAAATATTTTAAAAGAACAATATTTCTGCAAATACACAACGCATGATCGACGGAGAGCGGGATTCGAACCAACAACGCATCTTTACTCAATCCGGGAGCACTGACTTGACCAATTAGTCTACCTGCGGACGCTCTCCGTCGGTCATGCGTTGTGTTTTTGCAGAAATAACGTTCCTTTAAAATATTTCTACGAAACATTTTTATTCTAATATTAATAATTCTAAGAAATATTTTAGTTGTAAGTTAGGTTAGGCGTTGTGTTTTTGCAAAAATATTGTTCCTTTAAAATATTTCTAATAGTTATAGTATCTTAAATCCACGAAACGAACAACTAATTATTCTGTACATTGATATTTATGTACCTACTTCATCATAAATCGTAGTAACGTTTGATATTAAACCCACACCCATGGCTCGCGTTGTTGCGACAGAATTCGTGTTGCTTTCGGCTACCGGGTTCGATACCCGGCACAGACAATCCCTTTACCATTGTTCTAATTTGTTTGTTTCATTTTAATTAGTTACCTTCGGTTATCCATTCACTTTGAATCGAAAAATGTAGACAAGTGCCGGCCGGTCTTTAATATAAAAAAAATATATTAAAGGAAAAATACATTATCTAAAATTCATTTACTTACAGCGGGACCAATTTTATTATTTGTATTTTTTTCTTGAATATAATTCAAGTAAATTTTCCTATGAAATAAAATAAATAAATATAAGCTCCGATCCTGTGCGAAAATCGAGATAAAGGTTAATTCAGATCTCTAGCTATCTGTATACCAAGTTTAATCGCAATCGGTTTAGTATTTTTGCGGGAAGGAGTAATATACTTCCATCATCATCCGAACGATGTTCCCGGTTGCGTCCGGCTCGAGAGCGCGGGGTCCGCTTTCCTACGTTTGCGTCTCCACTTCGCACGATCTTCGGCATTCCGCGTAGGCCATTTTGCACGCATATCCGCTCTGTCAAGGAGTAATATATTTACTTACACACAAACTGTCACCTTTATAATATCAGTAGCATAGAATACTAGGATAAGTAGGTACCTACAGGTAGGTAAAAAATAAGTGCATCACAGTACCTAGGCGATAGATGGCCGAGCAATGTATCTACAGAATCTATTTCAGAAACTTAGATCAAAAATGTAAAAAAAGATCTGTCTATTTTACAGGAAAAAGTAAATAAAGAGCTGTCACTTTCAAATAAATGTACCTATGGGATTTTTGTTTACATTTTTGATTTAAGTTTCTGAAATGAGTAGGTATAGTCTTTATTACATACGAGTATATGTACCTAGATACACAAAGTCAGATCTATAGCAAACTCAATCGAACCCACTTGACATTCTCTCATTTCCGTCAGCTCCCTAACGTTAACCCAGCAGTTAACGTCAAATAGTGACGTAACACCGTCTAATGTGACTCAACGTTCATACTAACATATTTGTAAGCCTAATGCGATTATCTAATATCGATTACTGACCTCCCACGCCGTCTGTCACATATCAAAAGACGTTTGTACTCAAACATGAAATTAGACGAAACTAGTGATGTATGTAGGTGTATCGATAATATCATCGATAGTTTACGAACGATTTGTGCCGTTCACTTTCGATTGTTCGATTTATTGTCATGCAAAATCATGTTGAATAGTGTTTGCATTAACATGTACAGTGAATTTCACACTAGCTTAAGGTCTACTTCGACATAACCGGAGTAAGTGAGTAGAACTATGCTCTATTTCTCATACATTTCGTTTCAAAGTGACAGCACTTTATTAACTTTTTCCTTTGATATTGACAGTTCTTTATTTACGTTTTTGATCTTAGATTTTGAAATAGAGTATAGTGCGTAGTAATGCGAGAGTAACATAGCGAAAATAACAGCACGGATAATAAATATAAAACTAGTGGTTTGGTTAAAGAAATTTCGTCAGCAACGAAGAACGATTGTCGATATTGGCGTTACATGACGATTTCTACTGAGTGACCGAACCAAGGTACTTCTTTGAGTTCTTTCCAAAAATCCGTCGCAAAATGCAAGTCTGGACACGGCCATGAAATTAGTCGTCAGTCTCATCGTACGTACTTAAATCTGTACTAAAATTAGTACACTTGTTCTGACACACATTTCGAACATAAATAAATATTTACGCGACTTGCGTCTAACGTCATAAATAACAGAATTAGTATTAATTCCGTACTACCGACAAGTCACAGTCGTAAAACTGAAACAGTAATACGAATTCTATTTTAAAAATAAAACGCGGCATAAAATATTAAACTCTGGCTCAGTATCTGTTTGAAACACCCACCCAGGAGCAGAATAATTGCAGCGACATCTTGTGGTATTCATTTCTGGTGAGGATTGCTTTTGCCTACAATTCCTAATTCTTTTTGTTCATTGAAACACCGAATTGTACTTACATGCTAGGTTTAGTTGTGAACCTTTTGCCGTCGTGATTTTTATGCTCTCATTTCCATTAATCTTCTATTTACTCAAGTTTTATTGATATTTTTCTTTGTTTACATTTGGGATATTTATGTCATGTCAAATATAATTTATTTTCTTTCTGTCATTTTTCACAAAGTTTTTAATGCTTTTTCCTTTTTGGTTGCTCTTACCTAAAAAGTCTTATAATGAAATAATTTCAACCTTTCTTATTTAGCGATATCACTGGTCATATTAAAAAATAAAACTGTTCCAATATTCTTTCGACATTAGATTTTGAATATTTCGGATACCGACCCTATATAAGCCGAAACTAGATCACTTCACGATTATTACATCCTCGACTCTTGAACTAAATAGTTGATTCCATCCTCGACTCTTGAACTGGATAGTTGAACTAGAACTAGATAGTCGATAGTATTTCTTTGTCCGCTAAAAGTGATTACTATATCCTCGTCTGTTATACTGTATAGTTGATAATATATCTTTGCCCGTCAGAACTATAAAGTGAAAAGTATTATCTACATACCTACTCTAAGTACGAAGCTCTATCAAGAGGAAATCTCCAGACTTCTTCAGCCTGTAAATTCTGCCTAAGGCAGACCCTCTGACGTCCTCCGACTACAATTTCCTCCTAAGCCTAGAGGAACCATTTGAATACCTAAGTCAGACCCTCTGACGTCCTCCGACTGCAAGAAGACTCCGCTGAACTCCAACGATATCTATAGCTCCAACTCTTCCAAACTCCATTTCTACCCTCACTATTCATTTTTTTTTATTTCTTATCTGTTCTTTTATTAAATATTTGTTCTTCTTTTCTTATCTTTTATTGTTCAAGGGCATAAACTGCTAATAGGTAGGTCTCACAACCTGCTTCATTACAATCTACAAACCAAATATTACTTGTCCTTCACTTTCTCAATTCGAAAAACGAATTACGCATCCGAAATAGCACCGATTAAGACGTCGTTGTCGTCGCGGTGGTATCACGGAACTTGAAAACAATAAAGATCGAGATAAATGTCTCGATTAAAATAATCGCATCGACCTTTGGCTTACCCGATCCGTCATTCGTATATCTCTATATTCATGATGTACCGTAAAAATGACGTACGTCAAAATCTTTAAAAGGAAACGATTGGCGGGCGCTGACAGAAAAATTACAAGCGAGCAGTTGAACCATTGTTTGCAAGAAAGAGACGTATTGTGTACGATTTCACTTAATATCCGATGTTGCTAAGTGAGAAGTGATTTATGCTAGGTTATTAAATAAAATTATCGATTTTATCGATAAAAAATACGAAGGGTGTGTTAATCTAAAAAACACACGTCATAAAGTCATAAAGATTAAAGAAAGAATTTGTTGAAGGGGCGCTTTTCTTCTTCTCGTTCTTTGGACTCTGCGTAATGAGGAAGAAAACTAACTTTTTATCCCGGCAGAGGGCGTTGGTTGACTAATCTTAGGTTTGAATTAAGAACTTTCAAACTGGTGATTTTTACAACTCTCGGCGCCAAATTGGCCATATCGGTCTCAGACCGAAAGAAAAAAAAAACTCGGCGTTTTCATTGGCCATCATCAAAAAAAAAAAGATCATCCGACCCCAGCGCCATCTGCTCACAGCTTTGCGTGTGCCACCCCATTCTTTTATTTTTAAATATTAACTTCTACGAAATTTAACGCATTTTTTGGTTAACCTGAACGCGGATTAAAATTGTATTGCATGAAACCACAGACTGTAGGTACACATAATCATTGCACGGAAGGTACAGGGCTCAGTGTCATGCAATGACTTATAGTCATAGTCTACATAAATCGCTACCAGTTTTCGGACTCGAGATAGTTGAAACATGTCGAATAAGTACTAATATAAATAATACATAATCGTAGGAACGTATCCATTTTCGACAGAAAGATGGTTAATTCATACTCGGGTACATTTAGTTTCCAATTTTATGTAATTAAAGATAACAGTTAACAAACACAAAATATATTATATTCGATTAGTGCTGGGACACGTTTAACGATTGGTATAAAATTAATTCATTCTGAGCAATAAGTTGCACAATGCTGGATACTAAAATACTAAGACAGTACCAATTTTCATAGAACTTTCATCAAATAACAATACAAACGCGACATTAAACACTTTCACACCTATTAACAATGAATAGGTAAGCAGATAATACACTAAAAGCTTTCCCAAATGCATTGAAAGCGGTGTGCAAACCGGTGCAATTAGGAGTGTGAACTTTGGAATACCGGTAAATAAAATTTGCCGCGAAACGACCTATCGTTTCTTTGCAGATTTATAGGACTTGTTTGTTTTGTTCTTTGGAATTTATTCTCTTAGTTTCCACGATTTTGTAATTTAAGCGGTGGTTACATTAGTAGTGAAATTTTTCTTTTGCTGTTGTGCCCTTTGTGTCCATCCTCTTGTATAATACAGACCAACCGTGCAAGTTCAAGGCGACGTCGACTTGGGGTGTCAAGAAATCGGCACCTCGCAAAGGAATGATAATGCGCGCGAGATTTTTGACAATTAACAGCCGTAGCTTGAAGCCGATGCATCGATTGTAAACGTGGGATCAATTGTCATTTAAACCAGTACCTAGCTAAAGAGACGCCGATTTCAATAACAGTTCAAATCGACGGCGTCGTCGACGTCGGCTTGAACTTTCGCGGTAGGATCTTCATGGCGCCACAAATAACGTTAAAGAGGTCGCCCCATACTAAGTGGGATTAATAAAGGGCAGGATTATAAGCATTTATTCAGTACCTAAGGCAAATTTTAGTAGGTAACGTTTAAAGAATTTGTAACACTAAAAGCCAATCGTCCACCGCCCACTAAGCTAATTATTTATAATTAGCTCTCCAATCTTAGACAAGTAAGCGTAGCTGGCATAATTTGCGACGGATGCACTTGGCTAAGCTAAGACAATTTAGTTCGAGGAGGACGATCGGCTTAAAGCCCAGCGAATGTTATTAAGTAGCGGAGGAACTGGAAGATCAAATGTGACAGTCACAAAAGGATATTTTCCCGCGCCTCCCCCCCGACTTATAAATGCGCATTGTTCATTACACATTTTCAAAGAAACTTGCTCTATTGCAGCCGCATATTGCATTAATTTCTTTGAACGCAACCTTTCCGAAACTCATTATTCGAAATGGTGTCTGTTGCAATTTTATTGGCGCTCTCAGACTGTAATATGTCGTTTGTTATTAGATCATGAATAATTCTGACACTTACACTTTCTATGAAGGTCGTAAATTGTCGATATAAATTTTAAAGGCAATAGTGTTACTTTATCAGCCGGAAAAGTTGACATTTATAAGTTGTTGACCAACTAGTGCTTTAAGGTTTGTATTGCGTATAGCTGAGTTGTGTGTGTGAGAGTGGGTCAGAAGTACCTAAAATGTAATAAAGTACCTACCTACTTAAGGGCCCTATTCTGAAAAACTGAAAATCCATGTCGGGCGCATCGAAAATTGTTGATTATTTCATGACGGAATGTCGTAAAATTTTTTTTTGTGTACAGATTGTAGGCGACATTGTTTCCAATATTTTAGTGCAGTTTCCATACAAATATGTCGAAACGTATTGAAGCCTATCGACATTTTAGCCAAATCAGACATTTTTTGTCTAAAATTTGGATAGGCTTTGCACCAATAGGAGGTTCTTGTCTTAAAATTACACCAAAATGTAGGAAACAATGTCACCTACAATCTGTGCACAAAAAAAAAGTTCTAAGACATTCCGTCATGAAATAATCAACAATTTTCGATGAGCCCGACAGGGATTTTCAGTTTCAAGGTCGTTGGCGTACATACTCCTCTTAAGTAAAAAAAATCGCCTCTAACTAACGCAAAGCAAATCGTGCGTGTATAAATGAGGAATGCAATATAATTTTACAAAAGTTTAAAATCCGATAACTTATCTAAATTCCTATTTAAAATTTAAAAATAATAAAACATGCTAATCACCAAACATGACATAAAATTTGACATGAAAATCCCAATTTAAGACCTCATAAACATCTTAAAATCCAATTTTCTACTGTAAACAAACGAATAACTTTTCCCAAACCGAAAACAACAAAAAAAACAACAAAAATAAGATGTCTACAACCAAAACATATAAAAATCTAACCGATAAACACGAAGACACGGTCAATTTGTTTAACAGCTTACAAATCGTCGCAGTAGAACGACTCAATAAAGACAATTTTGGTTTCGTCAATTAATAATGAAGACGTTTTTGGTAGTTTAACAGTAATACGGAATTACGGGAGATTATTTTAATGGTTGTTGTTTGTAATGAAAGTTTATTGCATATTTTATTTTCCTACTATAGTAACTTGTGTGTTTATTCTGAGTCATTTATACCTGGCTATTCACAATTTCGAAGTCTGTTACAGTGGCCGGAAAATTAGTTAATAAAAATGGCGTGAGAGCAGAAGTCGATTTTTCATAGAAGTCGCATGTAAAATGTACTGCGCGAACTTTCCCCTTCCACGTATTTTTTTTCCAACTTATGTGCCGGGACCTGTAATCGCCGTAAAGTGATACAACTGATACAGCCTTATTTAGTTACCTTCGTAGTAGGTACGTAGTAAACTTTTACTAGCATTTTTTTAAATCTATTATTTAAAGAGCTTTACCAAAAGAACGGTAATGTCGCTCTGTTAAGCCACCCACCGCACCTCGCGCAACCCCAAAAAAACAAGTTGGTAAAGCGCCAAAGCTTTCTCTGACAAAGGGCAAGTCAGAGCGCCCACCACACCTCCGACCAGACACTAACTAAATCTAGATAACATTGCAAATCGCTGATCCTCATTCTTAACACATTTTACTAGCTAATTAAAAAAGATTATGACGCTCAAAAACAGTGATTTATTGAAATTTGATATTAAGCATTTAATCCATTTAATATATAAACAAAAAAGGAACGTCACAACTGTCACAATTGTCACAGTTGTGACGTTCCTTTTCACTTAAACCTAACAAAATAAACTGCTTAATCCTATAACATTTAAATCGGATCATTTGTATTGGGAAATATTGATAAACCACTTTTTTCTAAACCGAACCACGTCTAAGTTATTGTTGACACAAACTGATAGTGAAAATTTTATTGCAGTCAAGTCAATGTTAAATATTGGATTTGACGTAAATATAACTACATACGTTGTGATTATCGCGAGACTCAGATAATTTTAAATAAATTGTCTCTATTGAACATGCAATATTGCACATTTACATTTTACAGTTTACACATGAATACAGATATCAATAAATTACCTCACAACACTACTAATATTAATAGTCCCATGTATTCTTAATTAAATTTAAAGGGTTTCAATATTTATAAGGTAAGATGTAACTAATTATTAGTCTAAGTGGTTTCTGTCGTCAATTGATATTGCCACTTTCAGATTTCACATTAATATTTAACGCCAGATCTATTAGAAATTGCGATTAAGTTTGTTTATATCGTATGAAAGGCATTAGTTATATTGTAGGCCTAATGAGTTTCTATCTTTCAATATTACTAGTTGTGCTATTCCTAATGGCTCTCCAGGTTAAGCAACGTTTGGTGTAACAATTACTTTGATGGAACCTAATTGGTTACCAGTGTGAAGAAATGCTACGCCAAGCTCCCCGCGCAGTGGCGTATAAGCTGTATAGTTCTTAGGGAGTTGGTGTCAGGCAGGCGGCCGGCCGTAAAAATATTGCCAAATCTATTTGCAGAATGCACGTTTAATGAGATGACTTACTACGCCGACGCCAAATGTACGCGCCTGTAGCTATCAAATTGTATATCCGTAATCGCAAAATTCAACAATTTCAATTGTTTCGATCGAATTTTTTTAGTAACAGGGCAGGCAAGTAGGTACTCTTACTACGATACTAAATAGAAACTGGAAGCTCTAACGCAGCGTACTATGTGGACGATTGGATGCGAACGCGATTGCGAAGCGATCCGATCCGGTGCGGCGCGTAAACAAGGAACAGTCGAGAATCGCGCCGCATCGCACTTTACGTGCATTTGGTCACGTAGGACACTTCAATAGCTAACGACTGTTCCTTGTTTCCGCACCGCACCGGATCGGATCGCTTCGCAATCGCGTTCGCATCCAATCGTCCACGTAGTACGCTGCGTATGGAAGCGTACAGTGCGTCACAGAAACGTCAGTCGTTTCGTTAAGACATCAAAGCGCGGGAGTGGGTGACAAGAGTCACGTGACCCGTGTCGGCATGACGTCACTGTATATGGCGTTTGTTTCTTGATTCACGTGAAACTGAATTGTATCGCCTATGCGCGATCTCTAGAACAATAGAGGGAAGAGGAAAGAAGATAAAGAGCAAGAAAGAAGAGGGAAAAAGGGGAAGAGGGTAGAGCAAGAGATTTAATCTTCACAATATTTTTTTTATATTACTAATCTGCTGAACTCAAAAACGAAATAAACCCGACAACTCTATAAGCAACAGCAAAGCTCGACAAATTACAGTAATTCCCAGTCAACTGACCCACTCAGACTTATCGAGTAATCGCGTTGTCCACTACCATTGTAATAGCTAGCGCAGTATTTGTCACTTGAGTCTAGTGTCGGAGCCTTCATTACACTACAGAAAGCAAGCAATACCACTTGTCATGTCGTAAATGAGTTCCTTTCGTCTTTGAGAAAGCGAAGCGAGTAGGGTGGTGACATTACTATTCGGTAAGTACACTGGATTATCTGGTAATATTCAATTAAAATTCATCGAAACTATGTTTCATAAAATTAATAAAAAGATACAATTTTTTTGGTATTTCGTAGGCTCTTTTGGGGCTAAAATAAAAACTTATTAAAAGGTTAAGGGGCGCTGGGCGTTTACCGTACGTAGTTTCATAAATGGGCCGTTGTACTGTACGTGATTTTACGACTAATATATTATTAATGTTACAGGGCACCCAGACAAGATCCAAAATATTTTGAAACATAATTACTTCCCAGCTGGAATGGTAACCGCAGCCATCTGACAGCCGAGTGTTCGCCCGACGCGCCACTGACATGATAGTATGTTATTCTGTGGCTTTCTAAGATTCGAAGATTTGTTCAGTTTGTTGTGCGGCGAGACTGAATTGACGCAGGTGTAGCCACCCAAGCAAAACATCGTCTTCGCCCGTATACTTCGCGTTGCAACGATCTACCCGGCCACATATATCGCGTAAACACAAATATACGCCGTAGCTCGCTAATGAAGCCACGGCATTAATAATAACCGATAATATTTTCCGTATCGTCTGGAATGTCATACTCAGTTCATTGTCGATTTCCTGGAGCACGCCTCTACCTAGGTGGTAAATTGAATTAATGGTGCGGGTCAGTTCGAGAAATCTCAGCGCTCTCGTCCTTTAGAGAGTAAAGTAGCAAATGTTAATGAAGTTTAACGATTTCCATTTATTTTAGTGAAGTAGGAAAATAGAGGCATGTAAGATATATTGAATGCTTAATGGGATTTAATGGATTCCTTGTTTCTCTCAGGTTCGATTCAACCAAACTAGAATAAGCAACGACTAGCAATTTTACGCATAAATCGTCATCATAAATGAAACTTGGTATACAGATAGCTGGAGATCTGGATTAACACACAGGCTACTTTTTAAAAAGTGAACGTATGTATTATATGTTCCACCGTAGCGGCTAAATTACTGTAGGTACTGTGATATTAATGAATTAGGTGTCAAAAGATTAGGCGTATTTTTCTAGTTCTGCCTACAGGTAGGTGTCCAAATATTTTTAGATAGAGTAAATCTAAGCATAAACTACGTACGAATAAAATTTATACAAAATCAAATTTTTTTAGATATGTAGGAATGGAGAATCTTGCATCGACTAGGTTGTCAAATAGCCCTCATAAAAAACCCTAAAAGTTATATTTCAAACTCCATATGGTGCAAGTCAGCCTTAGATTAATATTGATTCCTAAATGGCGTTGACTTGCTTGGCAAATAGAAACTGTAGACACTAACTGAATTAAAATCAAAGATATAATTATAATAAAAATTGCACAATTTTACGAGGGGAAATGGCTTTTTATACAACTTTCAAAGGAAAAGTCATTACGTGAAAGAAATAATCATAGAAACATCAAGTTAGCAAGACTATCATTATATAATAATAATTGACTATTACTTCAGTCGAAATAGCCAATAATCTTCACTTTTGTCAAGTTTTAATTATATTAGGTAATCCATTGAAGTTTGTACGTAGTTAGTAGATATTTTACGATTTCCAATAAAACGGGTTTCGAATCGGTAAAAGTAATGATTTAAAAAAGAGATTGCAGATTTGTTGAAAATACTCATGTCATTCATTATTAATCTTGTAAAAGACTAGGAGTGCTTTAAGGTTTTACCTGGTGGGTTGTTTTTGTAATATAATTTTCCAAAATTTCATTTCACTATTGCAAACTATACACTCAAAATGAAACTATGACTTGCAATTGAATCGAACTTTATTGACTTAAAAATGTATGGGAAACGGTATTCTCCGAAATATCGAAAAATGTCCAATGTTGTTACATTTTCCTGGGTCTTGATTGCGTATTATTATTTATTTTCTTACCTCGATGTTTTAACCATGTTACAATGGTCGGGGGACCCAGGAAAATGTAACTATAACACAAAATTTCAAAAGATTGACTGTAAATCTATAATGATTTTTGAAATGATGATTGTTGAAGTGATATTCTGGATATTTTTACTCGAATACGCCGTCTGTTTGCGTAGTAGTTGAAAAATCCCGTGGAAAATCTTTATAATTATAACAACTTACCAATATAACTCTGAATACCCATAAATTGTTTTTCGTAAGCAACATACCTGAAAATAAAACATATACAATTTCATAATCAAATTAAATGTTGTTTCTTTTAAATAAGGATAAAATTCCTTTGAACAAATTTACTTTTCTTTTCTCAAATATAGGTAGGTCAGGGTATTTTTAAATACCTGTACCCCCTGTGGGTTTACAGGGTTTATGTATACATAGGTGTATACCTATACTAGGTATACATACAAAGGTAGGTAACCTAGGCTGTGTTACAAAAACAGGTATAATATCTATACTAATATTATAAAGCGGAAGAGTTTGTTTGTTTGAACGCGCTAATCTCAGGAACCACTGGTCCGATTTGAAAAATTCTTTCTGTGTTGGATAGTCCATTTATTGAGGAAGGCTATAGGCTATTTTTGATCCCGATATTCCCACGGGATCGGTACTAATGCGGGTGAAACCGCGGGGAGCTGCTAGTTAATTTATATTATTACTAGCTGACCCGGCAAACGTTGTTTTGCCTTATAAATTATAGATAGTAGCCGATTCTCAGACCTACTGAATACGAATATAAAATTTCATAAAAATTGGTCAAGCCGTTTCGGAGGAGTACGGTAACTAACACTGTGACATGGAAATTTTATATATTAGATATCAAGACTATTGTAACATTATTGAAATGTTGAGGACTCGAGGTATAAGACAAATAAATTATACGACCCCGTGAAATGTAGGTAATGTAATGCGAGTTTTTATCAAAAGTTAATGGTTAGTTAAATGTCTATTTGTCTACTACCGATTTATTAAAAAAAACTTGAGAGGTGTCAAGAGACACCCGGATGGAACGAAGTTCCTTTCTATGAGAGAGAGAGACAGACAGACAAACACGCTCACGCCGCGGCGTGCGCGTGTTTCTCTGTTTGTCAGAGGACGGACGGACAGACAGACGGACGCCTGCCGTTTGTAAACCGGCAAAGATATGATAAAAGTGTCTAATAATGTTCAGTATAATACCGCCCCTAGAAGTTTGGTTACAATACCTCTGCCCATTTTCAAAATAATTACAAAAACATTTTTTTCCATACAAAAAAAATACAATGTTGTTTTTCTTGGAAACGGGCCCCGATATAAAAAATGCATTTCTATAAAAGTAGTTTATAATCGTCGAAAGACCTTAAGTTTAAAAAAATAGCCCTCGATTCGAACTCCGATTCCTATTTCCCTGATTTTCTAGATCTGAACCAGTGTGCGCCGCACGGCTTACAACTATAGCAAAAAGTGTCGTTACAACTTTTGGTCTTATTTTTTCCGTATAGCCCCCTTTCGCAACGCGCGATAAGGAACTTCGTTCCAAAAATATAAAAACTATTTGCAAAAATCAAGCCTGACAGTACCTAATAGAAGCAAAATAAGTCTCGAGAGCTTTTTCTTCACAATTTTGACAATCGCCTCTCCTCTCGATCTAATAACGTTACGCAGACTTACGCAACTATAAGTAGCACTAACCTTTGACAGCTTAGTCTGTGGCTTAGTAGTTACAGTTGTAACATGGGATATACTATGCCATAGTTAGCTTTTAATCGAGCACTATCTACTCGTAGTTCTATAAAATGGCTTTGTCCTGAGTGACTGACTTACTGATCAGCGGTATGTAGGGCATGCAATATCGGAAGGTTTTCAATCCCGGAATTGATTTCGATATTAAGAGCTCAATCCCGGGATCCCGGGTTTAATCCCGGGATTTTATATGTCGTTAAAAAGGCGAATTTAATACAATAAAAATGTGTAAAATTAAAAATCTTTGACATTACGTAAATAAGTTACCCCATGGTCCGTCCCGATAGGTATGTCATTTATATGACGGAGGCAGCCGATAAGAAAGGGTTTTTCAAAATTCCCAAGGGATCGGGAAATAAGCTACTTTTTTAAGCACATAAATAATAAGCACATACCTAAGCTACTTTTTTATATAGATAAAATATCCAGATATTTCTTATTTCATATTCCATCCATTTTGTATACGTTCTAGACATGTCAGTCAGTTCGGCAAATCGGCAACCTGTAGTAAATGGCTATGAAACAGCTAAGCAAGTTCAGTTAATTTTCCGTCGTCTTGTAGCTGATAGGACTGCAGTCCTAACATGTCGTTGTATACGGTAAATAAAGCAGCAAACACCAAATCTGTAAATTCTAATGGGTATCGCTGACAGAATCTCTTGTAAATTGTCCCGCATTAGGGCACACCGTATTATGATATTATTCGGTCGCTCTGGTTCAGTTAAAATCCTTTAAAGGAAAGATACCTACTCTTTCTCCATACAAACGTATGGTCGACTGTTTCCTCCCTGGATAAAGACATTATAGAGCAAATATGATTATGCCATATAAAACCTATATCTGCCATGACCATGCCCCCAGGGTTTTTTTCTGTTATCTAATTAGTACCTAGGTATAGAAATAAAATGTTGAAAAAATAGAATATGAAAAGATCTAAACGTAGTGGCATATGTTATGCACTTGTTTGTGCTTTCCTCATTGTTTATTTATATTTTCCTTTTTGTTTTTTTTTGTTTATTATAGTCGATTTAATCAATTTTGATGTTTGTGACTAGAAAGTGTTTTAGTTTTTGTATGCGAAAGCTTATAAATGATGCTTAATTTTAATTATTTTTTACATTATAATGCTATATTTCGGTCATAAGTGGCCTGCATCCATCGTGAACCCGCGGCCTTAACTAAGTCGTCCGTCCATCTCGTTGGTGGACGTCCAACGCTGCGCTTTCCGATCCGCGGTCTCCATTCGAGAACTTTTCGGCCCCAACGACCATCTGCTCTCCGCGCATCTGGAAATCTATGAGGGAGGCTTATGTCCAGCAGTGGACTGCTTACAGCTGAAACGATGATGATGATGAATGCTATATTTCGCTTTCCGAATAAAATAAAGAAGTTTGATTTGTGACAGATAAATTTATCTAAATTTTCAAAAGCCTACACGAACCCAGTACCAAGAGAACACTAGACCGAGTTACTGTCCCACCATGTTACTGACCCCATATAACGTAGCCTATAATCTATACAGTATACAAACGAGACGAGTAACCCGATCCCCGTTTCGATTTCACGCGGATTACCAACTATGATTAAAATATCAATGAGCACAGAGCCTTTCACTCTGATTGTATGCAAACCAATGCATTTAAATAAACGGTAAGTATGAATTTCCCTCCGAGAGCCATGGGACTATGGGGACAAAGAAAAATGTATTTGCATTATGGTGTCAGTTTGAACGGTTATCACAAACGTGTTCCGCCTATGTATGTAGTACATGCATTTGACAATTTGTTTATAGTATCGCCATAGTAGAAAGAAGTACTGGCTTGACGTCGTAAAAGTGGATATATGCGTGCAATTGGCCTCACTACGCGGAATGCCGAAGATCGTGCGAAGTGGACACGTAAAACTAGGAAAGCAGACCCCTGTCTCCCAAGGGTCCTCGGCATAGTAGAAAGAAGTAATAGTTTTCAAATTTGCCTGCTTTCTGATAACGGGCTCTGACAAGTTTTGTGTCAAATGTCTTACAACTTATGTCACCTTTCTTCCTTTCTTACAACTTATGTAACCATTCCTACAACTTATGTGACCTTTCTTACAACTTATGTGACCGGTCCCGGGAATCAAATTTGTATTTCGGATGGATGGTTCACTATAAAATTGATTTGAAACATTCGTCTCGGATGGTTCACTATAAAATTGATTTGAAACATCTGTTTTGAACACAATGCTTAATAAAGTTGAGGATATTTACTAGGTCATGTACCTATGTTGTGAAAACACGATTATAGAAAATTTTCTTAATAGAATAAAATCACAAACTTTCCTTTTGGATGAACTGATTTTAATTCAATGCAGGGCATCTATGATTTGAAATTCAAAACGAATGTTTTGTTATCTAAAATTTTGCGTACTAGCATCTTACGTCCTTCATTGACACATCTGAAATTCCCTGTCATGCAATGGGGTCATATATGGGCCCTTATTGTTAAAAAATCGGTGTCACTTTGAAATTTAACAGACTTTAAAAAAATAGTTTTCAATTTGATATAAGTATTACCGTTATTATTATCAGAAGCCATTTTCAATAGTTCACTGTAAACGTCCACTGATTCAATTGGAACGTCGGTATTTCAACTAATTAACTTGTTCCGAGTCTAAAGGAACGCTTTCAGTTAAGTTGCACTGGCGAGTAATTAATTCAAATCTCCATTATAATATGTAAAATAAATTTCAAATACTCCTTTCTTGGCCGACTTAAAGTCCTATATGGAACCTATGTGCCAAACAAATTTCTCAAATGTTTCAAAGTTCCATAAACACCTAAGGTGTTGAATTTCGAAAAATCGCCATCTTAGAAGCCCCTACCAACCACCATGAGACTCCTAGAATTTGTAGAACTACTAGGTAAACTGTGGAAGGTACTACAGACTTGTTGTTCCTTCTATTTTGTGTTGAAATTCTAACGAATTTGGAAAGATCAATCAAGCTGATCGGGGATATGAATGAATGAATGCTTTATTTGCACAACAAACAATTACAATTAGTATACATACCATACATTACAAGATTACCAAGTAGGACAAATACACCAGAAGCTTAAAAGTAAAACGTTGTACAAATGGGCGACCATAACGCTTAAAGCTCTTCTTTTCATTTCTTCCAGGCAACGTTTGGATGGCAAGGGTTAGTAAAGATATGCACTGCATTCAAATGATATCAAAGTGACTAGTGAAAGGCTTTGGAAAAACAAATCCACCTGACCCGTGAAAACGTAAAGGTTTTGTTTTCGTATAAAATATTCATGTGATCTAAATATATCTGTCAGAAGTGTAAATCAAATTATACCTACTAAGATAGATATTGTAGGTATTGGTTTAGGATCCGAAGCACGCCAGGCATTCCTAGACATGATCTCGCTTTCTCTATTGATGATTTCTTAGATGCCTATTGCATAATGTATGAATTGAATTCGCTATGAAGTTATGAATCATTGGGTCCGGTGAATTCTTTACTTGCAAATCCCAGTGGTTCATTATACTGGTCAATATTGCGCAATACAACAACTGAGTACTAATTTTGATTCGTGAATAAAAATACCTAGGTTAGGTACCAATAAAAGAGTCTTAACTTAGTAACATAAAAGCTTGCTAGAATTATAATTATTAATTAGAATAGTAGGCACCTATAGTGTGTTCAATCAAATCCCAACGGGAGAGTAAAGCATTTAAATTCTACACTCTTATTAATAAACGTGGAGGAAGGTCGGAGTAGTGATTATTTTTCAGTGGGTGTCGTAAAAGGCGACTAAGGATCTGGGGGAGACTAGCAAACCATAAGTTCTCTCTGCGCGGTGGCGGATAAACTGCTTGGTCCCTAGGAGAACATATGCATGGTCAATGTTGACTCACCTACTGCGCCGACCTCAAATAAATTAAACAATTTGGGGTTTAGCAGAGCCCGGGCTCCCGAGAGGGATGCAACAGGGAACATCGCTCGGATCGGAGTAGTAAGAACATGCTTTGTCTTTTTCCGTGACAAGAACTTTCAAAGTTGACAGACAGGAACAAAAAATGGTAAATTTACTTCGACCTTACGCCACGTTTATTCATAAGTGTATTTCTTACATCGATACATCACCCTGTGTTAAGAGCTTTACTACATAGTTACAATAAAGCAATATAAATAAAATTCAACAACAAATTGAAATTGAGACTTTAGCAATGCGAAGTAAAAAAGTGATTCACGAAGTATCATACCAGCAATACCGCTAAAGCCATGGCTTCGCATGAAATTCTCGAATGACAAAAAACTCTATCCTTATTCTGCCGTTATGAATAATACATATTGCCAAAACGGTGTATGGTACGAATACGTGGACCTTTTTCGGAAGGAATGCTTGTACATTTATCATTATCTTATATACCTTTCCTACTGTTGAGGTATAAGTTGTTGTTATTTTATTTAAATGGAACCTATCATTGACATCTATAATTTGACCTAATAAACATTGAAATTTAACACCTTTACTGGTAAACCATGTTACAATGGTCCACCTCCCCCCAATGGGTCCCCTCGAGATCAAGACCATTGTAACATGGTTAAAACGTCGAGGTAAGAAAATAAATAATAACACGCGATTAAAAGACCCGGGAAAATGTAACTATGTGTAGCTTTAGCTTTTATAAGTTAAGCTTCGTCCCATTGCAAGTTGCAACGTATTCTGTATTTACTACCTGACTTTATTTTCTGTGTTGTGCGCTAAACAACAATCAGTTATACCTATTATAACAATCAAACCAATCCTACAAAGGGAACCATTATGCATGAAATTATTTCACAATCAACTCAACGATTTCAACATAAAATAATACCTTAAGAATACCGTCAAGTTATTGATTTGCGAAACGTAATAGATTTCCAAAGGTCAAATAATATTGAAATTGATCTAAGGGGAAAAGTTGCAACTATTGCAAGAAGTGAGATCGTTTTGTAATAGACAAAAAAAGTGTACCTATCTAAGTACCTACTGCAATAAATATAGTGAAAATATATTGAAGATTGAAGAAACAAGAGTAATTTTATGACAAAACCCAATATTCGAACAACACTTACTAAAAAAAAGTTAAAATTTAAAGTTGACAATTACACCAAAACAGGTAGGACACTTTTTTTTGTTAATTGTAGGCTACAATTTGACACATATTCCTAAAGAAAAATATGACAAATACAAAGATCCAATACGTCAGATTAGAGTCTGAAATTAAAAAACGAACCATAGATGCTGCGATGCGATTAATGATGCGACTATTAGGTCTGAAAAATAATTTCAGACCTAATAGTCGCATCATTAAATCATTTTCAATCCGGTTCATAAGACAGTTCTTTCCAATTTCATTGGGTCGAATTATACAGACTTTTAGAAAAGAGCTTACCATTTATCAAGCCTAGCAGCAATATCTCAAGATTGAATAATTTGTCAGGCCTACAGGAGATGTATGACGCCCTTGTGCGAATATCGAACGATTTATCGCCGCTTGTGGCTAGTACATATGATTTGTCGTCCTAGTATGGTGCTGATAACTAGTTCCTTCGGAATAACCTTAGCTCTGTAATTTATAGGATGTCTTCCCAGGTTTTCTTTTTGCATAGACTTGAATTTATTGTCTCGAGACATTAAAACTATCGCATATCGTAAAGATTTGCATCTTGTATTCAACTTGATGGTCTTAACTATTCTAATTGGTTGAGTCGCTATTGTCTGTTTATGCTATACATGTAATAGTTTGCTATATATGCTATCATATTATATTTATATATTACTAGTTGCGTCCCGCGGTTTCACCCGCGTAAGTTCCGATCCCGCCGAATTTCCCAAAATTCCTTTCTTAGTGGATCATTACACACCACAAAGAACACACTCTCCAAATTTCATGTCTCTATGACCAGCGGTTTGGGCTCTGCGTTGATTTATAGATCAGTCAGGACTTTGAATATTATCTCTAGATTTTTTTTCGGTTTCAATAGCTTTGCTATGACTTACTTCCAAATCATTATCTAATCAGAGTCTGTCTTTACCACCAGCCTTAAATACAGAACCCCCTTCTTTTTAAGCCATTTAAAAATTGTCTTAGCAAACTTGTTTACAAACAACCATACCTGACATACTTAGAACACATTACCCATAGACAAGTAGTTATTATCCGTAGTTACGAAACTAACAAACTTAAATTGCGTATAATACGAGGTTTAGGCAACAATTGGAAAATAACTAAGTCACGTAATATATTACTAGAAGTCGGTACAAAAAGTGAAGCTACCGAGATTTAATAGGACCTTTTTGTACGAGAACTTGA
The DNA here is from genome assembly GCA_958496205.1 of Idaea biselata. NCBI lineage: Eukaryota > Metazoa > Arthropoda > Insecta > Lepidoptera > Geometridae > Idaea > Idaea biselata. The sequence goes on from OY292398.1 coordinate 12,794,821, forward strand.
TGATCGATTTTTTAGCGCTCGATTCGGAAGTAAGTTTAAAGATTTGTCGATTATTTATTACGTATACTAACTACGTCTTAAATAATGGTAACGTAACTTTGCTAAAATAAATTGCAAAAAATCTTCTATTGTAGCGTTTGAGTGTGCTGTTTTAAGTTATAATAACTGCCCGGTGAACTTAGTATCGCCATAGATCTTTAAAAAAAATACAGAGGCCATTAACGATGAGCCATGCGCTCACAACAATGTCTTTGCGATGCACTGATATCTTCATACGAACTATACAAACGTAGTCAACTAAAATAAAATAAAATAAATAAAAAATAAATAAATAAAATTTATTCAATAAATTTGTTTTACAAAGTAAACTATAGAACTAAATATATCAAGAAAACAATAAAAATACATATGCCTGAACTAGGTTAGTCCTGTATTTCAGGCGAAACTATTTCCTCCCTGGATAAAGATAATAGAAAAAATGTGTTTATCCCATAAGTCGTATATCAGCAATGACCCTACGTTTTGATTTTTTCATTTTCAAATTTTTCTGAATTTTATTTCTATTCTATTTAGAAAATTAAAAAAACCAAAACGATGGCCATGGCAGGTATATGTTTTAAGGCATAGACATATATGCTCGGTCTTTATCCAGGGAGGAAACAGTCGACTACGTTTGTATGGAGAAAGAGTAGGTAGACTGTCCCCTTAAAGGAATCAAACAGATACTTGTCACCCGGAAAATGTGGATGCATACAAATAAATCAGATCTCATTATGGTTGTATCGATTAATCGAATCGGGCTGCCATAATAATCGAGATATGTAATTAATAACGTTCAGTCGATTTTCAATTTATCATCGATTGTTGATAAATAATCGGGTCGGGACGCAAGGGATAAAAGTATGTTGAACATTGTTATGTTCACATACTTGACTGACTGACTATAGATTGTGATAGACTGTAAAGGTTTGAATTGTTTGATAGTTTACCCATTTATATGAGTTTCTCAAGATCTTTATGACATTTTAACCATAGTTAACACGAAGCCAACACTGGCTCCGATTTTTTGAGATTTTGGGAATAATAATAGAATTTAGCTCTTTTTTGACCGACTTCCAAAAAAAAGGAGGAGGTTCTCAATTCGTCATGTTTTTTTTTCTTTTCCACTATAAGTTCCATTCCTCAGTATTATCCCGCCTAATTTCCATTCTGGGATAAAGTCGCCATATTTAGGAAAAATCTAGGTACCCTACAAGGTTAACATAATAATATAAATACCATGTACTTATGTACACGCGCCAACCAGAACTTTCACATTTATTATAAATTAGGTACTATATGTAGATAAACTGTAGGTACTTAAAACTTTCAGCAAACATAACCATTAACTATAAATCCATATCGACATATACGATCTTTTCACTATCCGCAGATACAAAGACCAAATCAATTAACAGTAAAATCATAAAGGTAAACCCAATTAGAATAAAGTTCAACCTGTCTTTGATATTCCTGCCTTCATCGCAAGCAACGTATCCTATTATGGGGGCTATAAATTTTTCCAATTCATAATGTTAGATCTATCCCATAGATTGCTCGGCAAAGGGCACGGCCGTGTGTGCGACGTTAATTAAATAAGACGATGGTATCGACGGTATTGTCTTTACACTTTCGAATTTCGTCCTCGATACGAGGTCGGAGTGTCCAGGGAAAGGAAGTTTGGTTTGGAGGTTGCTTATTGTCATACATGTGTATAAATGTATACTTATACTAACTAGAAACTACGGGTCACTGCTGTTATTAGTAGTGACCCGTAGTTTCTCCTAAAGTCCAGAGGTCCTACTTTATTTCGTCATTTCGGAATTATCGGTCGTTTTCTTTAGCAGTTTCAAACAAATTTGTATTTCGAACGTCAGAAATTATCGGTCGAAAGAAACGCAGTAGCCCTGGATCTCAGGGGAATTTTCCAAAAAACCTTTATTAGTGCATCGCAAAGACATTGTTGTGAGCTCATAGCTCATCGTTAACGGCCTCTGTATTTTTTTAAAGATCTATGGCGATACTAAGTTCACCGGGCAGTTATTATAACTTAAAACAGCACACTCAAACGCTACAATAGAAGATTTTTTGCAATTTATTTTAGCAAAGTTACGTTACCATTATTTAAAACTTAGTTAGTAAAATTGATCATCAGGTTCATCGAAAATTTTTAATTATTTCACGACGGAATCTAGTTGTTTTTTTATATATGGATTGTAGGTGACATTGTTTCTTCATTAAGTGTAGTTTTAACACAAAAACTTCCTATTGGCCTATCCAAAATTCCGACAAAAAATGTCTGTTTTGACTAAAATATGGATAGGATCCAATACCCTTTGACATATTTGTGTGGAAACTGCACGCTTCAATCCACACACAAAAAAAAACTATATCATTCCGTCATAAAATAATCAAAAAAATTCGAGGAACCCGACATGGATTTTGAATTAAGCGGCTATAGGCCCCTTAAGGAGAAATGAGTCATTTTGAATTATTATTTCAATAACATTTATGAACTTATTGATTTTAATATTATTAAAAAAATGTATTGAAGACTTCCGGTCTATTATTATAATCATTATCGGTAGCGTCAAAGGATGCCGAATCCGAACATGAAAATAAATTGCTCAGTTTTATGGTTTCATATCAAATAATGATTTTTGTTTTCCTCTGTGCGCGACTGCGATACTGAAGGTTGAGGGTTCAATTCCCGCCGGAAACAAATACTTATTTATACCTACAGCCTATAAATGTTTAGTAATGTACGATTTTATATAATTAAAAAAAGTATTACCTATTCTATGTAGTTAACTGTTTGTTAGTACCTAGGTACGCATAGTTATAAGCCTATAGTGGCTAGTTTGCGAATACATGGCGCTGTGTGCGAAGTCATGTAATGTTTATTTATTTATCTATCCGTAATAAATAAGTAACGGAGACAGTCGAGCGTAGGTAAAACATAATATTTATAAAATATAGCAACTATATACGGAACCTTATATACGCTAAATAACAGATTACTTAAATTATGTAACGTTTGTCTCTCTCGGTCAACTTTGAAACTTTATTTCACAGTAAAAGACAAACGATACATAGTTTATGCATTTGCTAATCATCGTTTACTTACTCCCTAGATTTTTACTACAAATTTCATCACAATGATCAATTAAAACTATTATGATAGGTACATCTATCTTCTTCTAATATATAAAATTTCCATGTCACAGTGTTAGTTACCGTACTCCTCCGAAACAGCTTGACCGATTTTTATGAGATTTTGTATTCAGTAGGTCTGAGAATCGGCTAATATCTATAATTTATAAGGCAAAACAACGTTTGCCGGGTCAGCTAGTTTTCTTATATTTTTCAAATATTCATATTATATTTATTTACATAGGTAATCAAATATTAATTTAAAAAAACTTAACTTAACAAAACAAAGAAAAACAAAATTACCAAAACCAAAATAACCCATCCCCAAGCGTTCCCGATGCGAAGCTGCCCAAAATGCTAGCAGCATTCCCGCGTTGAACCCAAAAGGACAACCTTTGCAGCAGGAACGCCCCGGAACGGACATCATGCCCCCTCTCCCTTACGAAAGTAGGTCCTACCCATAGTTACCTATACATATGATTATCCCTATGTATAAAACAGTTCATTGACATAGTCCGAGTAAAATTAATTAATACAACAACGGCGTCTGAGCTATGTGTGTACATCTACCTTCGTGTGTACATCCAGCTTAATCACACTCCAAGTTAAATTGAGAAAAAAAAATAGTAAATCGCCACATAACTCATGTCTAAGTGTACCAAGAGTGAGATACCTATTTGTGTTACCTTGTGACTATATAAATTTTGTGAATCGGCACTGAAAAATAGTGAAAATAACTGTGAAATACGTTGGTTTGACATTTCATTCAATCAAATTATTTATTCTGCCACCCTCAAAAACAATAACAAGTTACAGTGATTGATTGATTGATTCGTGCGGATTGCTCGGGCCGTCAACATTATTTACGAAACGTCAACGTCACGTAATCCATCGGGCTCATCAAGACGCAAATCAAGATTTCAACAGGAGTTGCCAGTGCAATACATCTTCCCTATTTTTCGGAACGAAGAAGTCAACAATTTCTTTTAAAATGAAAAACTGCGACGGGTGCGACATCGACTCAGAAAACTGCCTGACTTGCAATACGTGCAAGGCTAATTTTTGCTATACGTGTTTGAATTACACAGGAGACATCCAATCTGGAAAAGACCTATCCACTTTAAAATGTCCATCATGCTCCAAAGTAACAAAACGCAAAGCTGGTACCTTGGTCGTTGCCACCCCGCCAATTACAGATAAAAAAAAAAATACAGAATTGTTTAATCTGTCATCGGCCTTTGCAAAAATGCAAAAAGAAATGTCGGAATCACTCGGTGAAAACATTAAAACAGCTTTTACTGACCTTCGCACGGAATTAGAATCGAAGCTAAACACTATTGACGACAATCTATGCAAGTACAGAGCAGAGCTAAGGTCCGAGATCAGTGCTTTACGTCAGGATCAGTCGGCCATGCAATCCAAAGTCGGTGACCTGGCCGGGGATGTTGTTTTCCTAAAAGAAAAACTAGATATCCTAGAACAGCAAGCGAGGCAGTCCAATGTGGAGGTGAGCGGCATCCGAGAGAGGAAAAATGAAAACCTTATTACAATTATGGAGTCGATTGGTAGTACGATCGGAATTCCCATTGCAAAAAATGATATTCTCTCAATCCACCGCGTCCCGCATGCAGCTCAGGATGATAAAAAACCTAAGAATATAATAGTGAAGCTGTCCTCCCGCATCATGAAAGATAATATTCTCAGTGCTGTTCGCTTGAAGAAAGGTTTGACTTCAGACCAGATTGGTCTGTCGGGCAGTGCGGCCAAAATATACATAAACGAACATTTGACCTTGAAAAATAAACAGCTCTTTCGTGAGGCCAAGGAAGCGGCCAAAAGAAGTAACTTTAAGTATGTATGGATCAAGAATGGCACTGTCCTGGCCAGAGAATCAGATACTTCGCCGATTGTTGCCATACGCTCACACAGTGATGTTATCAAAATTACAGTGCACAACAAAAAACCATGAAAAACAATTAATAATTTTCCGGTTCAGTTTATATAATATTATTCTCTATGCTACATTTGCACGTTGAGAGGATACAAATCTATTAATCTACACTACTATAAGGATAGAATTACATGATGGCTGATAAAGGCATCCTAAGTATTTACTACCAAAATTGTCGAGGTATACGCACAAAGCTCCAGACCCTTTATATTAACATTATGTCAAACTGTTATGACATCATAGTACTGACTGAAACATGGTTAGTGCCTTCCATATATGATAATGAGTTCATAGATCAAAGGTATGTGGTATTCCGCAATGACCGTAATCGCTCAGCTTGTAACAAGGAGGATGGAGGAGGTGTACTTGTCGCAGTCCTTAAGCACTTGTCTCCAAGATGTATTAAGCCCCCTTATTTGGATACATCAGCTCAATACTTTGAATATGTTATTCTTGAGTTGCCAACATCAAATAAGTCTAAAATTAATGTAATAGGTGCTGTCTACTTACCTGACTGGTGTCCGGATGAGGGTTATAGGTTATATTATAGATCCTTGCAGCGATATATTTTAAATAACAATGACATGGAGTCCTTTTGGTTGATTGGTGATTTTAATATCAGGGATGCTAATTGGATTAGTTTTAAGAATTATATGAGATGTTCTGGTCTGACAAAGAAGTGCAATATGCTTAATAATTTTATATCCTCAATAAATGCTCAACAGTATAACCATTTGAAAAACCAATTAGATAGAACTCTTGATTTAGTACTCAGTAATGATTCTTGTGACATAGTCAGTCAGGCTGGAGCCCCATTGTCGAGGATAGATGAGCATCACCCTCCATTTCTGATACGCCTATCAATTAATTCTAGGACAAAAATTAAATGCACCATTAAGAGATATAATTTCTATAAAGCTGATTATATTAATATTAATGCAAGTTTTAATAATATTGACTGGTTGCATTTGCTGTCAGACTTGAACGCGGAGGATGCGGTGAATGTGTTTTATGAGGTTGTTTATTCCATTATAAAGAACCACACCCCTTTCACCTACCCCAGGTCTTCAAAATACCCTAAATGGTACCCAAAATCACTTATTTTTATAGAGAAAAACAAAACCCAGGCATGGACTCGATGGAAGGTCTATGGTAACATATCAGACTATGAGATGTTTAGTTTATATCGATCGAGATTTAAGGTACAATGTGAACTTGCATACAGTAAGTATAAGGCCTCTGTTGAGGAAAGTCTCCCTAAAAATATTAAATACTTCTGGTCTTATGTGGAAAATAGAAAAGGTAAGCCTACCATACCAGATAGTATGCGGTTGAAAGATCTGTCTGCTAATAATACTCAAGATGTATGCAAAATGTTTGCAACTTTCTTTCATTCAGTATATGAGAGTTCGACCCTACCTAGCAATGGCTACTCTGAGCCTCCACTATATGATCTGGAATTAAATAATGATGTACTCATGCATGACCTAAGCTTTGAGCTGAGTAAAGTGCGGAAACGCTTACAAACTCTTGATACAACTAAGGGCTCTGGACCCGATGGGGTGCCCGCTCTCTTTCTTCGTCGTACTGCATCCTCTATCTGTTATCCTTTACACCTCCTATATAATAAGTGTCTAAAGGAAGGAGTATTTCCTGATGTTTGGAAACAAGCTAATATTATACCTATTTTTAAAAATGGTAGCAAAAACGACATTGAGAACTATCGTCCAATATCAATATTATGTGCCATGTCTAAATTATTTGAAAGCTTGGTACGTGATGAACTATATCCCATTTTACATAACATTATGATACCAGAACAACATGGATTTATTAAAAATAGGTCTACAATTAGTAATCTGATGGTCTTTGTTGGTGGGCTTTTTGGTGGTATGGATGGTCGCCTACAGGTAGACGCCATCTATACGGACTTCCGGAAGGCATTTGACAAAGTTGACCATAAGCTATTGCTTGATAAAATAGCATACAATGGCATTAGAGGCAATCTATTGAGATGGTTTGCATCATACATAAATAATAGGTCACAAAAGGTGGTAATCCAGGGATCGCAGTCAGGGTTGATAAAGGCTACATCAGGCGTTCCCCAAGGTTCAATTTTAGGCCCGTTACTTTTTAATCTTTTTATAAATGATATTCAAACCTGTTTTAGGTCTTCCCAATTCTTGCTTTATGCTGATGATTTGAAAGTCTTCAAAATAATCAAGTCTCAAAATGACTGCATCGATCTACAGGAGGATCTCAATAGAGTCACCACGTATTGTACAGATAATAAACTACAACTAGCTATCACAAAATGTCATGTGATTACCTATACCAAGAAAACCAATACAATTAATTTTGCCTATAATCTGTGCAATCAGCGGTTGCTGAAGGTGTCTCAAATTAGGGATCTTGGTGTAATATTGGACGAAAAGTTACATTTTGACCAACACATAGATAAAATAACTACTAAGGCATATCAAATGTACGGCTTTATCATGCGCGCTACTACTAACTTTAAAAAAACTAAAACTCTTTTACATCTCTATAACGCTTTAGTTAGGCCGCAACTTGAATATGGAAGCATTATTTGGGATCCCTACTTTTCCAAATATGTTGAGGACATAGAAAGGGTCCAGAAGAAATTTTTACGTACTGTTTATTACAGATGTAGTAATGACAGGACTAAATTAGCTTATGACGAACTCTTGTTAAAGTATGATATGTTACCTCTCAGGCTTAGAAGAATTTTTCTTCAGACTATGATTTTATATAAAATTTGTCATAATAGGTTTGACTGCACTGAACTTACTAATCAGATTGAGCTTGTCGTACCTCGAAATCCTCGAATACGTGCAGCGCGTGAACGGCAACTGTTTGCCTTAGGCACCAGTCGTACTATTGCAGGACATAGGATTCCTATCAGAAGAGCAAAGTCTGTATACAATGAAAGATTCGTTAATATAGATATATTTTACTTATCAGAATACTGTTTTAAGAGAGACATAATGAAGACGTTAAGAGAGAACTAATATACCTACCTAATTAGTTGATTTAGTTTTATATTCATATTCATCTTAAATAATTAGTAATTTCACTATACCTACCTACTTACCTAAAAACTTTCTTTGTTTTCTTTACCATTTACATATTATTGGAGATGCTAGGTGTATGTACCTAAACACCATAAGTAACATGTGGATAATGTTGTTGGTGCACTTTAATCTAAGTCTTAGTATGTAATATTTTGTAAGTAATTTGTAAAGTGTAACTGTTTTTTATCCCAAATAAAATAAAATAAATAAAATAAAATAAAGAACAAATTTTACTGATACATTAATCACTACAAAACATTTACTCCCAAAGGAAATGAAAACAAACTGTTTTCCAATAGGGACAATATACCTACGTTTTATGTTTTTTACTTGCCATATAAAATACTAACTGCGTCCCTCGGTTTCACCTGCGTAAGTCCCGATCCCGCGGGAATATCGGGATCAAAAGTAGCCTATGTTACTTAAGGTGAATGTAGCTTTCTGAAGGTAAAAGAATTTTTGAAATCGGTCCAGCAGTTTTTGAGTTTATGCATAACAAACATACAGAGGAAAGATTTGTATTTTTGTATGTGTGTGTGTGTGTGTCGTATGTTTGTAATGAATAAACTCAAAACTTCACAGTATGAAGCTACATTATCAAGGGGTAACATAGGTTACTTTTGATCCCGATATTTTCACGGGATCGAGACTTACGCGGGTGAAATCGCGGGACGCAGCTAGTAGTCAAATATAAGTACGTTTCTATTGATGGATCTCGTGTTTACCCTTTGGGTACGGAACCCTCAAAATGTGTGCTCTACGCACAGCGCGCGCGCTTCAGGGCTCGAAAAACAGTAGAAAATATACATAATACAAGCTAAGCTGGTGTCTGTGTACGCAGAAAAAGTATAAATAAACGGAGAGGAGATTACGGGCAAAAGTCAAATGGCAGGATATGGTTTCTATGACCATATGGGCACCATAACAGTGAACCTATTAACTTTATTATAAGCATTATACCAGTCGTAATTCAAACTAAAGCGAGGTATATCTACACTTATTTTCCGGTATTAAACGCGTAGGAAGCGATTTAAAGTCAATAAATATTAAAGATTTACCGATAGCCCTATATATATATGGCTTATTTTTATTACTTATCCCCGACTGACCTTTTAATTTACATACGTAAGGTACCTAACCAATCATTTGTATGAATCTACATCATTGGTGTAAGCGCTGTATATGAGCGCGAAATTTGTTTATTTTTCTAGTTCTTCGCAAATAAATCAAGTTGAAAAACGATATGAAAAAACCTACTTGGATATTTTTCCAAAAACTATAGGTAAAAATTAAATGTTGCGTTAAAACTTTTCAATCTCCTGGGTACAAAATATTTTTAATTATTATATTTTTTTGGTTATTCAATTTTATATTTTAATATGTTAAAATGTTATTTAGTTTAAGTTTTATCCTTATATTATTATATTTTTGGGAATCATATTACTTAGGAAGGTACCTAGGTTTACCTACTACGAATAAAACTACCTATTAATAAATAAACACCAAATAGAGGGCATCTAATAAATCTAATCTAATTCAAATTCCGTTTCTCTTTTTCTAAAATTTTAATTATTAAAAATACATCTGTGCCAAATACTTAACATTCATTCCGAATAGTTGCCTCCATATTAATGCGAACGTCAAACAAATACCAACATTCCTTGTCCTTAACATATGTTTTCGCGAATAATATTCTAATAGTCCAGGATCCCTAGTACATTTTTACCAAATTGATTAAAATTGATCAAGCTAGTCACAATATGACTGTTAAATTATATAAACACTAACTACGTAAAAATAAAAAAATCAGCTGGTTAGTTATGATTTATGATGACCTCGTTTTAGATATATTATGTTGGTGGACTCTTTGATCAAACCATAGATTTTGTGGGACAAATATTTTTTTCATATTAGTTAGTATTTATAAAATTTAACAGTCATATTGTCCTACAAATTGCGTGGTACGTTATCCCGGTCCTACGCTCAAAAGTAGTAGTACAGATCCTACCTCTGTAATCTACCACAATCGAGAGTTTCGTTTAGGAAATTGTTGGGAGTCTTATCAAAATGAAGCTACTCACGGAAAACTAGCTTGATAGTAATCTATTTGCAAAAATGTACTAGGGACCCTGGACTATAATAATTAATTAAATAAAACAACATTATTAACAAAAACTTTCATATCTGGAAGCACAATCGTTCAAATTAAATTATAAATCAAAGCAAGTTGTAAAATTAATAACGTAAAAGTGAAAGGACTTTGTTATCTGATAAAAACTGGTACAAACATGGCGTAAAATTCGACATGATAATTTATGACTTTAGAAAATGGAATGACAAAACGAGAAGGTAGTTTATTAGGAAGATTATTTCGCGAAATGATCGCCAAAAGTCATCATAATGTTGATTGAATTCGGCTTTCTAATGAAATTAATTTTAATTTGTATTGACAGACCGATGTGTAAGTTTCGACTACTGTAATTCGAACGTATGTACTTGTAATTTGTAAGTTTGCATAACAAATTACCTGTATTTTTTATATAATATCAATAGAGTGCGCAATAGATTAATTATAATTAATTTATTTGATGCTACAGTACCTACTAAGCCTAAAGCTAATAAGACGAGCCATATTATTAAAAATCATTTTACTAGAAATTATTTGCAAACACAAGTAGGTAAATGGAGAGGCGGTAATCCTCGCGTTTTCTGAAATTTCCTTTGGAATTTGATTATCATAACATAATCAAATTAATTATAGGTAGGTATTTGATAAAATGAAATACTAACATTTTATCAGATACCTATTAAAATGTTAGTATTTAAAAAAAGAAAGTTATTCAACGATGTGTCAACTGATTTGTAATCCATTTCTAGAAATTATATCGTTTAAAAATTCGCCAAACATGGTCACCGATCGATTTAAATAAATAAAAATTGATTCCTAATCGATTTGTGTAACTCGATACAGAAGCCTGATTAATGAAGGCCAAACTGTGGCCCCAAACCAATCAATTATTGGATTTTAATTATTGAAGTGAAAATAAAATTAATTAGATTTGAAAAGAAGGAAGTCGAATATTTATTGCTAATTGATTAATGTGATGTTTTTAGAAGGAACTTTTCAAAGGTTTTAGTTATCTAGAATTTATTGATTAAAATATCTTATATCTACATCTACACTAATCTATACTAATATTATAAAGAGGTAACGTTGGTAACATGTATGTATGTATATATGTATGTATATTGGGGGTAATCTCCGAAACTGCTGGACCGATTTCAAAAATTCTTTCACCATTAGAAAGCTACAGTCACCCTGAGTAACATAGGCTACTTTTGATCCCGATATTCCCACGGGATCGGGACTTACGCGGGTGAAACCGCGGGAATCAGCTTATTATTTATAAAGAGGAAAGATTTGTATTTTTGAGTGTGTGTGTCGTATGTTTGTCATGAATAAACTCAAAAACTACAGGATCGATTTCAAAAAATCATTTTCCAAATGAAAGCTACATTATCGAGGAGTAACATAGGCTAATTTTGATCCCGATATTCCCACGGGATCGGCACTTACGCGGGTATAACCGCAGGACGCAGCTAGTTATGTTATAAAGGTGAAAGTTTTTGTGTAAATAAGGAAGGAACGAGAATGTTTCTTACTTCTTCACGCAAAAACTACTAAACCTATTGCGCTTAAACTTTTTACGCAGATAGCTGGAGATCTGTATTAATACATAGGCTACTTTTTATCCCGATATTACCGCAGGATCGGGACTTACCCGGCTCAAACTGCAGCTAGTAAAACTACATTTTAATCTCACTTTTTATATAATAAATGCGAAAGTAACACTGTCTGTCTGTCTGTTACGCTTTCGCGCCTAAACCGCTGAACTGATATTGATGAATTTTGGTATAGAGGTAAATGGGACCTTGTAGAAGGACATAGGCTATTTTTGATCCCGTAAATCCCGCGGGATCGAGACTTACACGGGTGAAACCGCGGGCGCAGCTAGTAAGATATAAGTAGTAAAGAATCACTAGTTGATATTAACCCTAATTCATACAAACAACTGTATTTACATATAATTTAAGATTATAACATGTATTTCATAATATTTAATGTAACCGAGAACTGTGCCTAATAGATTGAAACGCAACAATGAATATTATTGAACGTTTTGTGGGATTAGCGAGTAAGTATGATATTTATGCAGATAACTTAGGTCTCGTAACTCTCTAATATATTGACCGTTTAACATTTTGCACATAAACTTATCTGTTTATTCTCATACATATTATTATTAAACCTACTTACTCCACAGAGCAAGAAGTATAAGTATGATTTTCTGCACATATTAATAGTAACTGAACATACAAAATATACTTATTGTTTATGACGTAAGGTCATAAACAATTTTAAATCTAAATTAAACTCATTCAGCCCATTGAATTCAGCCTTATTAATAAACGTGAAGTAATGTCGGAGTAGTGAAACATGCCTTGGTTTTTCCGTGACAAGAACTTTCAAAGTTGACAGACAGAAACAAAAAGTGATAAAATTACTCCGACCTTACTCCACGTTGATTAATAAGGCTAATTGGTTTTAAGGTATAGAGACCTTTACATGTATCTTCTTCAGGAACTGTAAAGGTGTCGAATCTCTGTATCCTAAACTATTTTCTCCAAGGTTTCCTACTTTAAAACTCTTCGAAAAAAAACCGTTCGATCACAACGTAATCTGTCCACCATTTCCAGAGGCTCTATCGGCGTCTTTTCTGCTACGAGACCAAACTAGAATATCATCATCCACAGCTTGTTTCTATCCACTGCAGCTACTCCGCCTATTGCTGCTACGATTCTGTGCCGGTGCAGGCCATATTTTTAATTTTACGATGCTACCTATTTTTTACAGCATAGCAAAGGTTAGCTTTCTTCCCAACATTGGCTGTGATACAGTTTTTTTCTAAAACCAAAATCTAAATAATGTTTATTCAATAACACATTCACATGTTGTTTTGAATCGTCAGTAATCTAGTGTTTCTTCGGAACGCGATCTCCAATGAGAAAAAGACACAAGAAACACATGGGTTTTTTGTGTTTATCATGCATGTGATTCAGATTGTCACATATTTGGAACTATAGTGGAACTATTACCCTGTTTCAGAAACTAAGATCCCCCACAAAAACATTTTCATGTAAAATGTAGCCAAGACGAGAGCGAGACCTTATGATGTGCACTATCAAAAAGTTATCAGATGTCCTAAAGAGCCAAGCTTATAATTCCACACGCCCTGAGTCCACAAGCACCTTACTTCACTATTACAAACTCAACATCTTAGCCAAATATGTTGTTTTTAGATATCAATAAAATCTAAACTATAGGAGCTATGTAATTGAAACATTGTATTTTTATTAAGTACCCTATAGACATTATACCCCGTGAATGACCTTTCTCTGGTATATTCCAAACCAAAGTTATGAGGGTTCAAAAAACCGACGAAACGTTTCGAGAAAAGGTGGGTAGTGCCCGTACGCTTCGCTGGCTCGTCTTGGCGGGGGCACTACCGTGCCCCCAGATCAAAAAGGTAAACAAATGTCAATTATAAAGAAATAAATATGATGGGATTTGAGCCCAGTGAAACACTTTCTATAGTTTAATTGAGTTTATTTAATAAAATAAGCAGAGATTAGCACAGCACGTGTAGCCGGTAAAAAAAAGGAGAAGCGAGCAAGAGGGACAAACTCATGTGGGAAGGAGAAAGCTGACATTTATTATCACTTTGTGATTTTACGTCACTGTCACATATGACAGTGGCTACAATAGGACCTCAACACTCCCACCAAATGTCAACTTTCTTTACACAATGTAAACCTTAGTAACCTTCCTAAGTGCATACTCATTAACATACGTTCCTACGAAATTACATAAAAAAAAAAGCTGAACCTACTTATACTACTACTTATTTATTATAACATAGGCAGACTAACTGAACCAACATTTATAATAACATAGGCAGACTAACTGAACCAACATTTATAATAACATAGGCAGACTAACTGAACCAACATTTATAATAACATAGGCAGACTAACTGAACCAACATTTATAATAACATACCTAACTGTGAATACAAGAACAAGAGTAAAAGGCAGACTAACTGAACCAACATTTATAATAACATAGGCAGACTAACTGAACCAACATTTATAATAACATACCTAACTGTGAATACAAGAACAAGAGTAAAAGGCAGACTAACTGAACCTATTTACTTATAGTACGAGTAATAGTTAAATGCACCCCTATTATACCTCTGCACATGATAATGCAGAAGCAAAAGGAAGATTTAACTGAACTTACTAATAAATATTCTAGTATACGGTATACAGTACTATAGGTATACTATAACAAAAAGAATATCATGTAAGAACTAATACATTGAAATTATGTTGCCTATATAATTCAAAGGATTACATAGACTCCTAACTACACGGCTAATCTCTTTTTACACACATACCTAGTCTATCTCTAAGGAACACAAACTGAAACTTAGGTATAGGTTTGGTAAATATATCAGCTAACTGATCTTTAGTGTTTACATAACACACATTTATGGTTTTATCATTAAACTTATCTCTAACATAATGCAACTTGATATCAAAGTGCTTGCTTCTCTTATGTAAAGTTTCATTCTTAATTACTTTAATAGCACTTTGATTATCAATTAGCAATTGAATAGTTTTATCAAAACCACACAAAGTATTTAATAAAAACTTAAGCCATACAATCTCTTTAGTTGCATTGCAAGCTGAAATGTATTCAGCTTCACAAGTGGACAACGCTACACAGCTTTGCCTTTGACTTGCCCATGTGACAATACTATCATTGATCATAGTCAGGTAGCCACTTGTGGACCTTCGAGTGTCCAAATCAGACCCATAGTCCGAGTCGCTATATGACTTTACAATAAACTGGTTATTATAGGAGTACATGATGCCTACCTCTTTAGTGCCCTTTAGGTATTTTAGTATTCTAATAACAGCATTGTAATGCATATTATTGTGATGCTCCAAGTATCTACTAACATAATTGACTGAAAATGCAATATCAGGTCTACAAACGATAGCTATAAACAATAAACAACCTACTATTTCTCTGAAATATTTGAAATGAATGCAATTGTCAGGTTTTTCTAATTTAACATTGGGATCAAATGGTACTGATACCGGATTACAGTTTTCTAATCTAAATCTTTTTAGTATTGACTCTATATACTTTGTCTGATGAATAAAAATATAACTATTTCTTACTTCAATTTGCATGCCAACAAAACATTTAACATTATCTGTTATTACCATCTGAAATTTATTCTTAAACTCATCTAGGAATGTACTCATTAACTTCTCATCTTTACAGAATAAAAGACCATCGTCTACATACAATAATAGGTACATAATACTATTATACTTTCTGGAAATAAAGGCACATTTATCAAATTGATTCTGTATGAAACCAAATTCACTTAAGGTGTTAGTAATAGTTTCATTCCAACATCTAGGTGCTTGCTTAAGGCCATACAATGATTTGTTTAGTTTACAAACTTTATTTTCTGAATTGGTTAAGCCTGGAGGAGGCCACATATATAATTCTTCAGAGATTTTACCATACAGAAATGCAGTCTTTACATCAAATTGTTTGATTTTAAGTTTAGAATGTACAGACAGAGCTAACATTATTCTTATTGTATCATATCTAACAGTGGGAGAAAATGTCTCAGAGTAATCAATACCTTTTGTTTGAGAGAATCCTTTGGCACAAAGTCTAGATTTGTACCTGACAGTACCATCTGCATTTTCTTTTATCCGGAACACCCATTTGCAGCCGATAGGTCTCTTGTTTACCGGTAGACTGACCAGGTCCCATGTGCTATTTTCTGAATGAGAGTTCAGCTCCTCCTGAATTGCCTCGGTCCATTGTTTTGCATCTGGTGCTTTCAAGGCATCTTCATATGTAACTGGAATGTCACAGGCTACTGTCAGAGCTTCTGCTATGAAACCATCAGCATCCTCGAAGCTATCATCTGTTTGCAGGAACCTTTCCTGCTGCTGGTCACTATAAGTGGAAGGAGACTTACTTCTGTCTTCCTGTTGCTGAACACGGTGTGGGAGCGGACGCAATGCTCTGACCTCACCTTGTTTTGAGCCCTCTGGTATCGACGTAACGTGCCTGTCCATGGGAACACACCCATCCTGCAACCTCGCTGGCGGAGACTCAATCTCGACACCAACATCCACCGGACTGACCGGTAGTTGAGATGAGGTCTTCAGGCTCGGCTTCTTTTCTTTGTCCTCAGTGTACAATGGCAGGGGACACACCTCACTGTCATCATAATCGTCATCTGTGGGAAAAAGAATTAGAATGTCTGTGTCTTCTTTGCAGTTCGAAGAAACCATCTCATCTTCGTTGAAAACTGCATCTCTGGACACTTCCACCTTCATGGTCTTTAGATCTATTAGTCTGTAATTGTCGGAATCACTCTCATAGCCAATGAACGTCCTTTTCTGACTTTTTGCTTGCAACTTGTTACGTTTTTCTTTAGGTACATGTACATAGGCTATACAACCAAACCGTCGTAGATGAGAAAGATTGGGTTTTCGGCCGGTCCACTTTTCAAATGGAGTTACACCATCTCTTTCCTTTCTATTGTACAGGTAGGCCGCTGTGTTCACAGCTTCTGCCCATAGATTGGTTGGTAGCTTACTGTCAAAGAGCATAGAGCGAGCAGACTCCATCAATGTCCTATTCATTCTCTCACTACATCCATTTTGTTGTGGAGTGTAGGGAGCTGTACGACACAATACTATACCATTGTCCGCTGCAAACTCTTTCATTTGACTACTGGTATATTCACAGCCATTATCTGAATGTAGTGCTGCAATTCTTATACCTTTGCTTAACATCATCTTGTAGTATTCTTTGAAATAGTTTAGAACTTCACTCTTTGACTGCAAAAAGTATACTTTACAGTATCTGGAGGCTTGATCAATAAACGTAAGAAAGTATCTTTTTTTACTTACTGACTGGACAGGTAACGGACCACATATGTCACTATATACCTTGGCTCCGACACAATCAGTGTTTCCTTGCGATGACCTGAAGGGAAGACGGTGGTGTTTTCCAAATAAACATGGCTCACAGAGAAAACTGGTCAATTCTTCTGTTTTCAAGCCTGGTATCAACCCACTACGCACCATCTCTCTCATTGTTTTCAAATTTGCGTGTCCTAGTCTTTTATGCCAAAGTGTGGATACATTACCACTCACTGTATTTGCTTCTAATTGGATTTTTGTTTGAAATGCTAACTCGTACAAGTTGTTTTGTGGACTTTTGTTTGCAACTCCCACCAGCTCACCACTTTTGTTGTATATTTTGGCATTTGATTTTTCTTTTACAACTTTGTAGCCTTTTGAGGTGACGACGCCTTCTGAAAACAGGTTTCTACACAACTCAGGAACATAGTAAACATCATTTATAGTTGCTTCAAACCAGCATCCTTCAATCGATTTGTGAATCAACACAGTTCCTATTCCGTGTACTTTTAGTTCAGTTCCATTTCCAACACGTACCGTTGACTGAAAAGGAGATAGAGTGACGAAGCATTCTCTGTAACATGACATATGAGTTGAAGCACCACTGTCGAGCGTCCATGTATACTTGCGATTTTCACTAAGGTTCGCCTCGACTGTATTTTCACTTACAAATGCTGATCTCGACTTGTTCATCTGTTCGGTGGGAAACTGAGACTTATTCCTGCAGTCGCGAGCGAAGTGCCCTCGCTTGCCGCACTTAAAACATTTGTAATTTCGTGGCTTTTTCATCGTTTTCGACTGTGATACTAAGGCAGAACTTTCTTCGACGAAACTGGCTTCTTCTTCGAGGAGTCTAGTCGTTAGGTTATTGACTGTTTGCTTCTTCTCGTCCAATGACAACCATGCCTGACGTAGACTACGATACCGATCTGGCAAGGATCCTAATATTTTTGTAATTACGCACAGATCAGATATATTTTCACCTGCGTCTCGAAGTTGTTTTGCTAAGCTCTCTATTTTGGAAATGTGCGTTGCCACATTATCGTTAGCGGCCATCTTGAGTGTATGAAACTTTTCGTGCAACAGCATTTTGGTATTTTCACTTCTTTGATCATAAATAGATTCTAATTTGTCCATAATTTGCTTTGCAGTTTCGGATGTTTCTATGAGACTTATTTGGCCATAATCCATTGAGTTAGTGATTAACATCATGGCTTGCGCGTCTGCTTGCCGCCATTTCTCTTCTTTGTCCGCGTTCTCTTTATCTACGTGATGTAGAAGATTTTTGGCTCTCAGTGCACACCGTACTGTGAATCGCCATTGTCGAAAGTCACTGCCGTTAAAACGACGACACGTAGATGCACCTGGAACTACTTCCATCTTCTTTCATGCAAGTATGCACTTAGGGAGGAACACACCGTGCCCTTTGCACCGAGCAACCACGCCACGCCGCGTGCGTAGATATTTTGAGTAAACGAGAAATAACACCTTTTTTCACCTGCACTACTTGCGTACTGGGCCCATAACCTGATGGGATTTGAGCCCAGTGAAACACTTTCTATAGTTTAATTGAGTTTATTTAATAAAATAAGCAGAGATTAGCACAGCACGTGTAGCCGGTAAAAAAAAGGAGAAGCGAGCAAGAGGGACAAACTCATGTGGGAAGGAGAAAGCTGACATTTATTATCACTTTGTGATTTTACGTCACTGTCACATATGACAGTGGCTACAATAGGACCTCAACAAAATAAATAAAGAACTGTCACTTTATGTCAAATTTGTGGATGTTTTGTTTACGTTTATGATCTAAGTTTCTGAAACAGGGTATGGACTTTGATATGGTTTTCTTTTACTTATCGCTTAAATCAGCAGTAAGGTACGTTCCCTTTTACAATCTAACTAGATTTCTCCTTATCTCTACCATAATTCCAGTGATCTGTGATATAATTTACTGCTCAGTACTAGACATCAGACTGTACCAGATTTTATGATCGTTATAATGGTTCAATCACGTAAACAATAGAAAGTTAATGGCTTTATTGATATTGCGGTTCGATTCTATCGTAAAACACCTATTTTTAAATTGTCTGTTTGCTATGTGACGCAAATGTTTGAGGGCTTTCAAGGATTTTTTTGTGAAATCAAGGATTTTCCACGGATTTTTACAATCAAGGATATGTGTAAATACATAGGTACCTACATATTATACCGAGAGGACACCCAGACTAGAGTTAAATATTCATTTTAAGCATAAATAAATACCTACTAGGTCGCGGCGGGAATCGAACCCGCAACCTTTTGCTTTGCAGTCGGACATTCGCCGACGCGCCACAAAGGTCGTTCTCGGATCGGATAGTTTGCAAGACCACCTATTATCCGATTTTACATGGTTGTTTTAACTACAAATATTATATTATGTGACAATATTATTAACATAATTATGCATAAACTTAAGTAAATCTTTCAGTTCGGTGTACAAGAGTCACGCCGTCTGGCAATCTACTAGAATCTTCGTCCTACGCAAACATTAAGATTAACAATCTTAGTCCGTACCTTGAAGTCGAAGATAGCTGAACGATATTACTTTTCCACTGCAGTTTACGGTTTCCTGACAAGCAAATCAATCTAAATAGTGTTCTGCCCTAATGAAAATTAGGTTGCACTTGCAATAAATATCGGTCCGATTTGTATGCAGAGTGCTTTCTAGAGATGCGTAGGCGCAACGTAATTGCTGTACTAATTAATGCTACTATAGTATATTCATTAGTTTATTTGTTTGATGACAGCTTGACTTCCTGATGCTGGAACTTTTAAGGTACTTATGGTTTTATTTATACCTACTTCATTAATTATTAAACAAATTTATCATTTGTACCTCCGTGATTGACATAATAAAGAACATCATCATCGTGAAAATTAAAACTGTCCACCTTTTTTTTTCTTTCTTTTATTATCAAAATAAAACTTAAATAACATGATTTTATTATTTAAAAACCACTAAGGTTTGTAGAACGCTAACACTGTGATCTGCGAAGATGTTACAAATAAAGAAATAAACACATACCTACCAATAAAAAGATAAGAAACCAACAAAGGAGGTACCTGCATCAATAATAGGCCAGTTAATAAATAGTGAACTGAAATGTAGGTAGGTAACAAACCATAATGGTTCAAGAGATACACCCTGGTGACAGATGGACAGACAGAAAGCGAAGTCTCAGTCATATGGTTCTTTTTTACCCTTTGGGTCCGTAACCCTAAAAAACTGACTTTGCTAAATCAGCAGGTATGAACCATTAGGACAATCCCAATTTTTACGTCTAATTTTCGGTTTTCTAGAAATCTGAAATGCTGATTATATTGACATGTAAACTTTAAGGTGGCAATGTTATGGCGTTATTCAAATAGTAAACGCCGTTATATCAGCACTAACACATCATCCTTCCTATTTCCCTTTATGATCAATAAAATTCTAATGAACTTTCCTTATGATAAGTACTACCTATTCTGATGATAGAGGAAAATGTGAGGGTACTTGTCTAGCTGTTTGTCATTAAACATTTTAGTGCTCATAAAGTTCAGTTCTTAAGGTTGTTACGCAAAAGCTTATAATTTATCTGGGAAATTGTGTAATGTGGAGACTGCATTGAAATATGTAATTGATTAGAGAGATGAGATTAAAATATAAAATTCCCATCTTCAATGTCGCCAGTTGCTTTTTTTCAGTATTATAACTTTTTACATTTTTAGGATTCCAAACCCAAAGGGTAAAAACGGGACCCTATTACTGAGACTCCGATGTCTGTATGTCCGTCTGATACCATGCTGTATCTCATGAACCGTGATAGCTACACAGTTAAAAATAAAATAAATAGGTAGGTATATACCTAATCAACGTTATCTTTAAATTTTAAACACAACGATATCGCGATTTATTTTTACCATAGGCTTTATCCAGTGGCGCCTATCGTAAAAATAACGTTGCGTAACGTCAAGAATATTTGTCTGGAACCCTTCGCGCGTGAGTTCCACTCGCTTTTCGTTTTCAGAGTTTATTAGGTATAGCCAACTATTATGTATTTTGTGGTATCTGCAGTTACAGTTATTTTGTAATATCTAAATATTATAAATAGGTGATGGAGAAAGCATTGTTTCAACAGAGTAGAAGTATCTAGACGTGGGAAGGATCATAGTAGGCGTCCAGTGGGTTGTACATAATTATTTAAACCAATAAGCAGTGAGCCCTTTCCTTTAAAATAAGGTTAATTCTTGTAATACCAGGGAAATTTATTAAACCCATCTGTGGTCAGCATTTGGAATTTTTTACGAAGTCGTAAAATTATTTTGGTTTTAAGAGAATTTACTGCTTTTTTGGTTTGTTGTTATGTTGTTGGTTGCTAAAAGAAAGACACTGCAATAAAAAAAACTTCGAGTATTCTGTCGTTAATCTTTGATTTTTCACCGATTAAAGTAAAAAAACCGGCCAAGTGCGAATCGGACTCGCGCACGAAAGGTTCCGTTCCACTATCACAATTGGGAATGGAACCCTAAAAAGAACACTAGACCATCCAATCCGTGAACGCAAAGCGAACAATAAGTCTATGAGTCCATCACTAGATGGCTCTAGTAGTAAACATACATCGTGGTATCGTTGCGTTTTAAGTCAAATTTCACGTTTGTTGTATGGAAACCCCCCTTAAGTGTCTGTTTCATTTTGTTTTTGCAATGGAAATACATCTTCTGTGAAAATTTCAACCTTCTAGCTATTACGGTTCATGATATACAGCCTGGTGACAGACAGACGGACGGACGGACAGACAGCGGAGTCTCAGCAATAGGGTCCCGTTTTTACCCTTTAGGTACGGAACCCTAAAAAACACAGTCACTTAACTGTATTTGAAAAAGCTTGATTTATTTAAAAGAAGCTTATTCATCATCATCAGTCAGCATCAGTAAAAACATATTAAACACCATTACGTAAGACAAAATCTAGACAAAGTGGAACAACTAGACGCAAACATACACAGACATAAACAAGTAGGTACATATGTGCAATACTCTGTTCTAAGACACGTAAGTTGTATAACAGAGTAATCTCTAGATGCCCTGTAGAGATAAGGTAATATTGGCAGCGTAGGTAGTACACTATGAGAAGACATAGTATTAGGGGCGCGTCTGAAAGTATCACCTCTTTATAAATAAGTATGATTCTCGCGACTAGATAAAAATAATGCCCCAATCGGTTAAAAGTAAATATTAGTTTCTGCTCCGGTCTCTATGTACTACATCAAACCTCCTTCTTTTTTGGAAGTCGGTTAAAATATGTTTTACTTACCTCAAAGTAATATAATAGGTATGATCGTTGAATCGAACTATCGAACATTAGATTTGTTTAGACATACCTGAAACAAAATAAAACAACATTAATTTACTGAAAATAGTTAATTACTGGTTCTTTTGTCATCAACCATGACCAAGCTGCTGTTATTTGTTAATTTACTGTTCCTTTAAGGTTGACAGTTCGTTGTTACGAGGCCTTACTAGCAAGAACACGAGGAGGCCTTCTTAATTTCGGCCTAGCGGGAGGGTTACCCGTGGCGAAGCGGTCTATCTGGTTCGGATTACCAGTAAAATTTTTAAGCGATTTTTCAAAAAAGCAGTTCATTTTTACATTTTTGATCTAAGTTTCTGAAATAAACTGCTGTTCTTAGACTAGTAAAAGCTATCCTTCAAGCCGGTCATGGTTCATGAATGGTTCACCTGTCATTAACCATGGCCGTATTGAAGGATGGCATGTGGCTTGAAGGTGAGAGTTAACGGCCACGGTCAAAGCTGGAGGCCATCGCTATTGATTTTTTGAAGTTACCTTGAAATAGGTTTAAAAAGCACGGTTAACCTACCTGCACCTACACTGCCGAGTCACTGTAATTACAGCTACCTATGTAAGTAGGTATATTCCAATCACCTAAAATACCTAGTTAGTTTTTATTGTGTGTTTCCGCAACTAGCCCTATAACTGGGCCTTTTTGCGTGACTTAAAGCTGTAGGTCTCCTCACGATGTTTTCCTTCACCGTAAGAGCGATGTTAAAAGCGCACATATTTTTTTCTTAAAGATAAAGACATTGGTGCGCGTTTGGCCGGGATTGGAAACCACGATCTTCCGTCCGAATGAAAGTCGCGGTATCTCTACTAAACCACCACCCCAAAAGACCTAACTAATAGGTAAACGGAAATCAAGCGCTGAACGTTATTGATCGGTGATAAGGGTTATTAACCAATGACAAAGACATTTTACGGGTTTTATGCCTTATCTCCGATAAATAGCGATAACTGTTATCCATTTAATAGTTTTGCGTTAAGAAGAAATAATAGTAGATTGTATAACAAGGGAGCAAAATAGTATTTTTATGGCGAGGGCGCTATTTTGAATCCGAGGCCGATACATGCGCTCCGTATCAGAAGGTCTATCAAGGAAAATGACATAGTTTGCGGAACGACGGCATATTAAAACGTCTATATGGCCCGAGGGAAAACTAATTTGCTCTTGAGTCATAATTATACCTACTTTAGTTTTCATTCCCTTTCTATGAGAAAATAATGGATGGTGGAAAATAATGGAAAAGATGGTGTTATGTATTAATGAACATACCTATTTAATCAAAAATGTTGGGTTAAAATTTAAAAATCACGTTTGTTGTATGGGGCCCCTAACAAATATTTGTTGGTTGTTATCATTGATCTCAACCTAAAGTAGATATGGCACCTGAAGGAAGACTGTTGAACCAAGCAACTGCAGCCACACTATCATCAAAACGTTCAGTGACAGTTCAACAGCGGGCGAGGTCACACATATTAGAAAAATAATTTAATTCCCAGGATATCGTATAAAAACCTCCAAAAATAGTTTAAAAACAACAAAACAAAGACCACGGGATCACCTTTTATCGGTTAATAAACGAAATAATTGTTAAAAAATACGTAAAAACTGAAAATTAAAATTGTATACAAATAATCAAAGATCAACCTACCACAGAACGGACACTATGTTTGTTCAATATGAAAATGGTAACAGTACTTTCTTAGGACACCTTTGACCACAGACGACTAGATGTCGCCGGCGGTTTCTCTTATGTTTGACTATCGGTTATTATTACGTAGTTTTTGTTTTAAGCTATGCAATATCGCGGGCTTTGAGCCCGGCCACCGAATCAAGAAATTCCGTAACAAAAATAAAACCTAACACCCCCCACTCCGCCTACCATGTCGCCATGGTTATTTTTTTCATGAAACTTAATTCCTTATATAATTGAAAAATGCTTCAAAAAAAAGAAAAAATAACATTATTTTGATAACCTTAAGAAAGTTATCTGTTGTGTAAGCTGAAGACAGGCAACTAAACTACACACCATCTTTATCTACCCAGTAAAAGTACCCGACTTCAGCTTACATAATAGATAAAAGTCGAGTGTATGTATGTAAGAGAGGTTATTTTCTTTTTTTTTTTGAAGTAAGTTTTTGAATTGATTGAGAAGTTTTTTGATGAGAAGGTGCTATGGGTGCTCCATCAATTTGATTTCCAAAAGTTCAAAAGTCCAAAAAATATTAATTTACTGCATTTTGGGATGCTATTCTGCTCATCATTTCGAAGGTTCTCATCAGATCTTCATCAAATTTTTTTGTGGCCTACTCGATATTTTCACTTTATAAAAAAAAGAATAATCGAAATCGTACATAATATACATAATATAGTAGAGCACAGCGTGAATATATTGAAAACCTCCTTCTTTTTTTGAAGTCAGTAAAAAATAGTGAAATGAAGGTGAAACCGCAGGGCAAGGAGTGTTGGGTGTTTAAGTGTAAATTGACGGTAGCTTTATCGTAGATATGCAACAGACACACACGCGTACATCCATATACACAACGATTTTTTTAAATTCTACTTAATTCAAAGTTTAGGTAATTTCTTATATAGATTTATAGATTAATCGAATTGTCCTATCTGGCATGTTACACATTACTCTATTATGCTTTTGACTAAAACGTCACAAGCGTGATTTACTGAAGGGAAAAGCGCTGCCAGTGATATTTTTATTCATTTTCACAAAAGACGTTACAATATTGTCAGCGCTGTAGCGGCTTGTTTTATTGATTTTGTGTAAAAGGAACATGAAGTTTGTTTGAGACATCATCTCTAGTTACTACTTATTAACTCAATGGTTGTTATACCTATTTATAAATAGGAATAAAAATTTCCAATGAAAACGACCCAATTTGAAGCGTGAACTGTCCTTGAACTCAGTCTACTTTCGAGAACCAAACCAGAACAAAGTCCTTGACCGTGTGACGACGACAAGCCTTGCGGAGCGTCCTTGCCCTTGCGAATCGATATATTAGAAATTAGCTGAGTCCCGCGGTTTCACCCGCGTAGGTCTCGATCCCGTGGGAATATCGGGATCAAAAGTAGCCTATGTTACTCAGGGTGATTGTAGCTTTCTAATGGTGAAAGAATTTTAATATTTTTATATTAAAATTTTCTTTATAATATATAGTATTGTTTATATAGGAAACTTTCATTCAAAGTTGGAACTTTCTGCCTACGATACTCGTAGTCTACATCTACACTATCTACCCTAATATTATAAAAATGAAAGATTTGTATTTGTGTGTGTGCATGTTTGTAACTCAAAAACTACTAGACCGATTTCAAAAATTCTTTCACCAAAAGAAAGCTACATTATCGAGGAGTAACAAAGGCTACTTTTGATCCGGCGCGGGCGTAGCGGCAATCGCGCTGGTTCGTATCAACGATCACCATACTACTTGTAATTTTATATTCCTTCTACATATTCGACCTCATAGCACGTCATAAGAAATTCGTCCTAATAAAACGAAATATATCACCCAAGTACTAGCAAGAGATTCCTCGAATACCTCTACTGTATCCGCAATTCCGATCTACCGTAAACCCATCACGGCCGTGACACTCCAATTCATTTCACATACAGACAGAAACACGGACAATTCATCAATATATCGATTTAAATAATTGCAATAAGTTTTTGTGGGAATCGCCTTCCGACAACTACAATCAACTGACGTATATTGTTAACAGTTTTTTCAATGCGTATTTTCAATAAAGGGCTGTTACACACAGTTCATTGTTATTTTATGAGAATTATAAAAAAAACCGGCCAAGTGCGAGTCGGACTTGCGCACGAAGGTTTCCGTACCACTATCACAATTGGGAACGGAACACTAAAATTAACACTGAACCAACCGATCCGTGAACTCAACGCGAACGTTAAAAGTCTATCACTACAGTGTACACTACGCTAATAGTATTTGTGTGTGTGTGTGTGTGTGAGTCGTGTGTTTGTAATAGGTAAATAAACTCAAAAACTACTGGACCGATTTAAAAAAAACAACAATATATATAGATAGCTATATTCACCCTGAGCAACATAGGCTACTTTTGTACCCGATAATCCCACAAGATCCAGAGTTACGACAGTGAAACCGCGGGACGCAACTAGTAAGAAATAAATTGCACATTTATATACAATCTCAATGACTACGTACAGTGTCAGAGGTTTTATTGACGAGAGCATGTGAGTATACAGCCTTTATTCGACAACGCAACAATGTAGCAGGTCGGGCACTTCAACATGTAAGCAGTTTCAGTAGTTATTGTAAAACAACTGTGTCGAATTGATGAGCAATACATCTTATAATAAGAAAATGGATAAATTGAGGAAATTAATTTTTATTTATTGATTGTCGATATTGTTACATACAATGTTCTTGATTTATGCGGGCTTCCTATTTGTGAAGATTTACGGAGCTCACGTTTTATGAGGAATATTTCCAATTTTATGCAGTTTTTAATGGCACGAACGATCCAAAAACATTTTTTTTAATATCGTGCCATATTGTGGCAATGGCCATGTTAAATATTTGCCGATATGAAAATAACTATTCTGAATTTACTGATGACACAAACCGAATTGCATTGCTATCAAGAGTGTTAGTCCTTATTCAATTTAAAATTAACTGATTAATAGGATAGAGGCAATTTTTCAGCCATATGTGGGTCAACCACACAAAACAAAACGAATGAAGCTAAATTCACCTTTTAAAACCACTGACCTCCATAATACAAGTACGCTGGACAGGAGATCGCTCACTGTATTTTGTGCCTATTTGATTTTCCTAATTTTCAATAGAAAGTGATGGTGACCGTCCACGGAAATAATAGTTCCGTGGAACTTTTAGTTCAGCTGAAAACAGCGCAACATGGCGCAGATCAAATAGGCACAAAGATAGATCTTTGTGCAATGTAATTTTGTATGGTATAGCGTATCCAGCGTACTATATAGACTTCAGTGTTTAAAAAAAAGAACGAAGTTTTAAAACAATCCACAGTTACTATTGCCGGCTCTGGATCAAACGAACTCGATACAGCCCCTAGCAACTATCTAGGCAGCATCTTTCCACTGGTAGATCTTCCATTGGTATGCCAAAAGAAACAAGCTGACAATACATCGAAATTACTGAAGACAGTATGAAACAATGGCAGATGCAAATTGCGACCGGTATATTTTATTTATTGAGGGTGAATAAAAAAGTAAAAACAAAGACGATTGTACAACTGAATGTTGGTCTCCATAAACGGTAAGCACAGCTTTTAAGGTAACTTACCATTGTTCAGAACGTTGCGTTGGAGCGAACAGGAAAAGTGCTGTATCTGGATTCGACATCGATATTATGGTGAAATATAAAAACATCCCCCTTTTAAGGGCCTAAGTTAATTAGATTTTAAGATTTAGTTAGCCGTTACTTACCTTACTTACTTATATGGTTTGTTTCCTGTCAATATTTTTATTTTCGATTTAGATTTGCTGACCTATATTATGTTACCAATTCAAAAATGTATGTGTTGGGTAAAGTTGCCTGAATAAAGAATTATTTTATTTGTTTATTTATCTAATCCAAAATTAATAATGCGAATTTTTAAGTTTAGGAGCTGCTCAATTATTTTAGTAGCCCTCAAATTGCATTTCAGTGTTTAGTCGTTAGAATGAAAAATATTTGTTTTTTCGAAACTAAGCGGATGCGTTTAAACATTCTTAGTAAGTATACCATGATACCAAAGGTTATTATATCTTAGTAAGTATACCATGATACCAAAGGTTATTATATCTTAGTAAGTATACCATGATACCAAAGGTTATTATATCTTAGTAAGTATACCATGATACCAAAGGTTATTATATCTTAGTAAGTATACCATGATACCAAAGGTTATTATATCTTAGTAAGTATACCATGATACCAAAGGTTATTATATCTTAGTAAGTATACCATGATACCAAAGGTTATTATATCTTAGTAAGTATACCATGATACCAAAGGTTATTATATCTTAGTAAGTATACCATGATACCAAAGGTTATTATATCTTAGTAAGTATACCATGATACCAAAGGTTATTATATCTTAGTAAGTATACCATGATACCAAAGGTTATTATATCTTAGTAAGTATACCATGATACCAAAGGTTATTATATCTTAGTAAGTATACCATGATACCAAAGGTTATTATATCTTAGTAAGTATACCATGATACCAAAGGTTATTATAAGAACCTGTAAGTGGACAAACTAATAGGTGTGTTAGATTTATGGCTCTAGCACAAATTATTAGGCGAATTTCGTATTCTCAGAACGATCAGTGAAAGTGGTTTGCTACTGGGCTTTGGTTAAAAGAAGGTGTCAATTCAAAGTTGACAGCGTTTTATAAAATAACTAACTATACTATATTCTTTAAATTGTACTATACATTTACCCCTTAGTATATGTAACGTTTGCCTCTGTCTGACAATTTTGAAACTTCATGTCACAGTGAAAGACAAACGTTAAATAACGTCATCAAATAGTTATCATTTATAAGTAAGGGGTTAATTTATTTTATCCTTTCAAGCCAGCGGCAATTGTGTTTTTTTAATAAAAAAAGGGCTTCTAAGCGGGTTGTTCAAAAAGTCTAGTTAGACGAACAAATTTTATGTTTAAAGTTTACTTTAAATCAGCTGTTCCTTAGAGCTTTAAGTTGTCCTTTAATTAAGTTTATCTGGCAATGAATGACGTGATTTTTAATAATATTCTGAAGATAATACCTAAAAATCACACTTTTTTTCATTGAAGAATTCAGATCGATTTTTTGCACACCTTTAGTATTGTTTATCTGCCAAAGCCACTACAAGCCAAACTTCATAATAGTCCAGCAATCTTACCTGTTTAAAGGAGCATGCCCTGACAAACTTTCAGCTTTTATAAAATAACGAAAGTCTGGCGTTCCCGGGCGCTTAAGCGATTTTACCTTCAACGTCAAAGAAGTCGTTACAATAGAAAAGAAAAAGTTAATTCCAATAATCCTTCAGTTTATAACTTAGTCCACGCCTAAGCGCGTGCTAGTCCCCAGTCGATGTTTATCGCGTATTTATTGCCGCATTAACTAGTAAAAAGCCTATAATTTCCTCAGTCCCACGGTGAAAAATGTCCCCGGGCTTATGGTTACGTGTCCATCAGATAATACAGTGGGATCGATGACGATGACTGATACCTGAATACAGCTACTCTATACAGTGGCTATATTAGCTAACATTTCGAAAGTATTCAAGCAGGAACTTTAAACTTTGGACGTGTAGAAGTCACTGGTCGAGCTACCGGGGCAACTGCAAAATGGACATGATCGATTAGGCGTTACTTAGCTGTTACGTTACGCCGAAAAATAGCCAAATTACCCAGCAGGGCTACTGCGTTTCTTTCGACCAATAATTTTTGATGTTCGAAATTCAAATTTGTTTAAAACTGTTGAACAAAATTATCGGTCGGATCGACCGATAATTCCTAAATGACGAAATAAAGTAGGGTCTCAGGTTCTTTGATTCTTCTTATCCATCCAGTGCATTTTAGATACACAAAACTAATTATACTTAATCACAGTGTAATTTTTTAGGGTTTAAAGCATGGACTTTCATTTGAGAAAGGGACCTCTTACATGTCGTCGTCGTCGTCTTACAGGTCGTGGTTTTGGTGGCCCATATACCACCAAAACCAAAACTCTCCCACGAGCGGATATTCTCCTAATCGTTGATTTTTTATTCAAAAACGATTCCTTTTTTAGTTCAGTATACTATATCTATCAATCAACAACTTTATTCTTGTCTAGCGCGCAATATCAGAAAATTGAATTGGCAGTGCTTAGCGATGCCACGACACTAGATACCCAAGAAACACTATCCATCCAGTCGAATATATAAAATGGAAATTTGCCGCACTTATCCTAAAGCCCCAGATGATCATCTGAGTATGTTTTTGTGCCAGAAAGGCAACAAAATAGACTAGATCAGATTGTCCTTCTGATAAGAACCCAAAAATATACGGATATGATTCTGGTTTGTCTGGGGCCACCTGCATGCATTTTGGGTCACTAGGTCAGAATTAACATATTTTGAAGACGCTGTATATTTCGCTTATTTCTCTAAACGTGAACTCCTCTAATGATATATAGAACCGCATAGTACTAATAACTCTAAGCTATTACCACGCAATTTGCTGCTAACTCAAGTTCGCGTGATCGAGACAAAATAGTTGCACGCAACACTGGAGATAAATCAACACACAAAACATGTGGAGATATTAACTAGCTTATGTGTTTCGATTTTATTATTAGAGATGGTAGTAAAATTGTTATAGAATTAACAATCATTAAGATAATGGTAGAGATGTCTAAACGACTTATTTTAACTCTTAAAGTAATAAATAGGTTAAACAAATATATTTCTTTTGTTTTATTGCTCAAAGCAATTTACTAAAAATATAAAGAACTAGGAATATAGAAATGCATCATCACTCCTCCTTAATGCAATGCAAATTTTTAATGATGCATTTCTCCTTGAAAATATTTCTAGGTTAAACATTGGCGACATTGAACAACATGATGAATGGAGGATCCTTTTCCACATATCCTTGAACTCATTTTTGGCTTAACTAAATGCACCTAACAAAATATTAGTTCGAAGTTTGTGTGTTTGTAAATTCCAATCGTACTTAATAATATATCAATGGATTTTTGATGACATCCATTAAACATAGCACACGCAATATGAAAATAAAACGCGATCAATAAATTAAATATTAGGTATGAGTAATACGAGTATCACAGAAGCAAAAACTGTTTTGAAGTCATACTTCTCAAGCAAGCACGTTAGTTAACCCAAGTCATGAATCTAAAGTGATGACAGGTGGTGGGTGTCCTGTACTTCCTAGACCACCCACGGTGTGATCAAGAATTATTAGGTACTGACGATAGGCCCTGGATGGACTGACAGATTTAGGAATGGACTAAGCCATTTCTATAGCTTGACAACGTTAAATTGACGCGCGGCGTTTAACGAGTTTGTTAATTTTCGTAGAGTTTATTACTTTAAGCATTGTTATATTTAAGCATCAATGCTTAAAGTTTCGAGACCTTCAGTCAATCCTGAAGAAGAGACTTGTAGTGTTACAGATATCTTCTTAAGGGTTGCCTGAGATAAGATTTGTCATTCTATTGTTGTATGTTGAGCATTGAAACAATGCTAAAAGTAATTAACACCACGCGGTTCAAATCGAAAATGAGCTTAATTTCTATCCAACATTGCGGAAACAGAAGGAAAATCTGTGGTTATTAAACATTAATACTAATTAAAAAAATTATTCATTTAGTTATTGATGATACAAGACAATTTTAGAAGGAAGATTGAATTAACCGAAAAATCCCAACAAAAATGTCTGGGAAAAGTTCTTTAAAAAAAAATAATGATAATTAGATTTTTCTTCTGTTTTCGCAATGTTGTATTGAAATTAAAGACACTTCTCGGTTTTAATCACGTGGTGATCATTACTTTTAGCATTGTTTCAACGCTCAACGTTTCGAGACCTTTACCTTCTTCAGGAATGGCGATCCTGAAGAAGGCACCGCTTCGCGATTAAAACCGAAAAATGTATTTAATTTGAATGATAATTGTTTTCGATTCAGTAGTTTGAAGCGAATGCACAACGAAAATCAGCCCATAACAGCCGATAAGTAAAGACTTACTCCAAAGACTTAAAACACTTAAATTTAATAAACTTTAATGAACAAAACCTTTAGCTTTTTCTTAGCTGACTTTAAAAGTATAAAAGAAAGTACCTACGTATAAAGAGTTGGCTCTAATAAAGCCAATTATAGACAAACACCGCGCATTAATTCAACGTAGTCTTACTATAGCTTTTAACGCAGTTGCATTACAATTTATTGCTAGTTAGAGCAGTTAGCAAAAATTTATGCTCGTTACGTTGGAGTTTGAGAAATTATGCAGTCTGCAGTTTGCATACAATTATGTAATAAAACTATATATTTTATCTTACAAGAATTGTTTCCGACACCTTGTTTCACGCCGCACCGTATTCTTTTCGCAGTCGACAAATTAGCAAATACTAGCAATTATTATTATAGCTATTCTTGAATATTTAGTTCATTATTTAATTAGACACTTAGTTCTATACGTTACACGCAACCCGCCATTCAAGTTACTCTAATGAATCTTCTATAGTATACCTCAATAAAATTCAATGTCCTTTTTTGTACCTACTTATTGTCCAAAAATAAATAAATCAAAGATAATAAGTAAATTATTTAATTATAAGTTTTTTTATAATAATGTACTAACAAATAAAAACCTTTTTTCATAGGTTTTAAACTAAACTACACTATTTACTTCAACAGTATCGCAAGTGGTACAGCCCAAAAAGGAGCCCACTATTCAGCTGATAACAGCACGTTTTCGACTGTTAAAATTTATATTTACCACAGCAAAAATAAGTTTAGTGATTTCGACCGTGGTAGGCCAATAAGTCTAGCATATCCGTCCAGTGTCACATCGGTGTAGACCTCAGCCCTTTCATTACGTAATTTATAATTTTTTGAACTGACCAAAAATTTTCTTCAACAGTTTCAAACACATTTTAAATTTCGAAAGTCAGAAATTATCGTTGGGAGAGACGCAGTAGGCCTGCTCTCGAAATGATCAGTTGAAGAACCGACCCTATCTTTAACGTTACCTTTCGAGTTGCCCTCGATGGCAATCTTCAGGTAAGTGAATGTTCACTTGGTGAAGCTTAGGAAAGTCTGCGACTGTTAGTAATAAGGATTTCTTACAGCGTTGTTGTGTATGGTAATAAAATTGTATGGTACGCTTGATTTTAAATGATTTTGATACTTGTTTGGAACAAAGACTCAACAGCAATAAATAGGTAAGTTGAGAAGACGTAGTCGATCAATTTTGGCTTCAAAACCACTGACCCAATTTTGGTATATAGAGACCAATGGGTAAAGGACTTGGACGTGGCGGATTCTCTTTATCTAAATTGCTATATGTCTGTACGTACAGACCCAAAGAACAGAGCTCAATCCACGCCACTAGTGAATTTTTGAAGATGATTCTTCCTTTGAAATATTTCTAAAATCAATTTTACTAAATGAACCAATAACACATTTTAATTGACATTACAAGTAATCAAAGTACCAAACCTAAATCTCAGCATCCAGCTTTCAAGTAAAATTTCGCTTTCATTTATCAACGGGGCCGCACCTTTACAAGTTGAAATGGCGTACTCCTGATAAGAAAAAGCTAAGATAAAACGTTCAGAGCATTCGCTAAGTAAAGATTTACCTTCTCTTGAAGGGAGCACGTAAAACATTATGGCCACAAAGCTTTGTAGGTTATATATTATGTTACTTTGAAAATGCAGTTTACAATCAATTGCATCGTGTTATAGGTACATTAAAGGCATAGATCAGGGAAGATTAATTGTAGTGAAAACGAATGCTGAACTCAGATATATTCTTAAGGGAATATTTCTCTTCTCTTCCTCAGAAATAATCTTAAATATAGGTAAATAAATATTGCACGGCGTTACACTCAGGGCAAACTATCCCCAACCTAAGCACTAGGTTTGTAGGTAAGTAGTATGGGTACTAGACAAAGAATCTACTACATATTATACTTTTTTTGTAAATACATACAAAATATAATATATAGAGAGACACACAGACCAGAAGCAAATATTTATTTTTAAGCATAAATACTTGTACCTACCCGACGGGAATCGAACCCGCAACCTTCTCTATTGCAGTTCAGAATCTTTGATAAAAAAATGTACACAAAAAACTCTTATATTTATTTAATAGTGACAGCTCTTTATTTACTTTTTTCTTTAATATTGACAGTTCTTTATTTACATTTTTGATCTAAGATTCTAAAATAAAGTATAAAATAACTCTTCTTGCCTCGTCGCGGAGTCTGGTAATAAAATGGGCCTGCATTTACACCAGGAAATAGTTCCAGCGGCGCGGAGTCATAGTGTGTCATTTCCCAGTAAATCAGCGAACATATTTTTACTCTGTTTGCCCGTTTTGACATTTTCATCCGACTCTTTGTTAGTGGAAATACATGTATTGCGTGGTAAAAGTAGTTGATATTGACACCGCTCCACTCGCGGTGGGAACGTGGCTTTAGGATCACCTGAGAATACGTTTGTAAACACCATAGATAGGTCATCCTCATTTGAGCGATGTTCCCCGTTGGATCCCTCGTGAGAGCCCGGGATCCACTTTCCTACTTTTACGTCTTCACTTCGCACGATCTTCGGCATCCCATGTACTGAGCCCGAAGATCTTGCGAAGTAGAGACGTAAACTCCATAGATACGGTACTCTTCGCTAAGGAGTGTAAAATTCATCCAATTTGTTAATTTGTCGGATACTATGATAATGTTATCTCAAACCACTATCAACAAAGTTGCAATATTATCAGTTATATATCAGGACCACCCTCCAACTAAGGAGCACCTATATAGGTAACTTATCTAGCTTCCGCATGCAAATAGTTGCAAATTGATGCTTTCGTCAGCCCAGAAAGGCAGTGTTAGGTGGGCTGTGCTGTGAACCCTGCATTGTGTTCAAGATAGAAATATCTATATATCTAGTGTTATGTAATTTGAACTGATTCGGAATATACCATAATGGAAGCGAGGTTCTAAGATTGCTTTGAATATTGAAGCATATTTCAATATTAGGGCACAACGGCTGAGCTAGCCCCATTCACATGATGATAAATAAATGATAATAGAGTTGTAGCTCATTCCTCTTCGGGAACACGGTTTAAGAGTTTCCTTAGCTAAGTCATGATTGGTCTTTCTCTAGTATGTGATAAAATGATACAAAGCAAAGCATTACTTAGCCAAAGCCTCTTCAGGGTCTAAGCTAAGGTTGTTAGTAACAAGATAAAGTAACAGAATCGAATGTGCAAACTTGAGACTTTGAGACTCACCTCAATAAAATTCCAGGAACCGGTCTCAAGGTGTGTGAAACGACACAACCAATAAACCCGGACACAATAGACACTCGATAAAAAATGGAGCAACGTACCGTTAAAGACTTTACCAAAAAATCGAAAGCCGACCGGCCAATAAGATACGATACCCTTAAAATAAAGATTCGCAGACAACGGAGAAAAGGCGAAACGAACCTAAATACATTAACAAAGACCGCACAATTTACTGCATCACCAAAACGGAAATTGGGACGTTGAAAAAAAAGCAATGTTTATCGTAAATCAATTCGTAATTGTATAAAGTTAACTGAAGCGAGTGGTTTTAGTGACATCTCCTTAATTAGAACTACCGAGCTTTTGGTTTCGGTTTAGCGTTTTGAAGAAAAGGTGTGAAAGAAAAGTCGTTATTCACGAAGTGTTTTAATCTGTCAATTAATATTTAATATAGAATAGATGTATAGGGCTTGCTTTCTTTTATTAGTCCTTACCTTCCTGTAATGTATGTACCTACGTAGGTAGGTACGGTTAAGAGGAAAGTCTACCTACTCTTTCTCTATACAAACTTAGTTGACTATTTCCTTTCTGAATAAAGACATTAGAGCAAATATGTTTAATAATGTTTATGCCATAAAACATTTATCTGCAGTGACCACGCTCCTACTTTTTGGTTTATTTCATTTTCTAATTAGGATAGAAATGAAATTTGAAAATATAACAATTAGATCTATCTATCTTAATGGAAAAAAAAACAAAACGTAGGAGCATGGTCTTTGGTCATAGTCATAGCTGATATAGGTTTTATGGCATAAACATATTTTCTCCAATGTCTTTATCCAGGGAGGAAACAGTCGTCAGTCGACATAGGCTTTGTAAAATACCAGAGCAGACATTAAGTATGGTTGCTGTACCATATCTGATGACATCATCAACACGCTACTTAGTTAGAAAACGTAGTTAAATTATAGCATCATTAAATTGACACCCGCTGGATGCACGTAAGGAAGTGATGTAACATATTCTAAAGGGCTTATTGGTGTGGGTTCATTTCATCGTAACTTTGAAGATATCGCTTTGTATGTGATGCTTATTGCTCATTAGATTTGGTTGTAAGCTGACATAAACACCTCTTAATGCAATTTAAGTAATGGTGTTACGTAATCGACTGGCGATGGCTCGATGGTGTGATTAGCAGACGCCGTGTTTCTTATTTCATTAAATTATTAGTATACCTAGGTAGAATAAGTCTGTATTAAGTTAATATGTACCTGAAATTAAAGACATTTTTCGGTTTTAATCGCGCGGTGATTATTACTTTTAGCATTAGGAATGACAATTCTGAAGAAAGGACCACCTGTAATGGTCTCGAAGTGTTGAGCGTTGAAACAATGCTAAAAGTAATAAACACCACGCGATTAAAACCGAAAAATGTCATTAATTTCAATCCAACATCGCGAAAACAGAAGGAAAATATGTACCTACCTACTTTAATTCCTCAAGAAGACCTAACACTGACCCTAAAATTTGTCACTACATATTTCTAAACAAGCTGGGAACAGTTTGATTTTACCAGAAAAGCGCAAATTGAACACACACAGAGAAAATAAAGCAAAACTTTTTAGAGTAATATAATACCATAAGTGGGCGACATAACCTTTAAAAGCAAACTCTTCAAAGAACCTCGGCATAAACCATAAACAGAACACTTTAACTATTATATCAAATCTAAAAGACTATGCCGATGTCAAATGTGCACCATCATGCACCTGAGACAGTAAAACATCATAGATCAGTATCGTGATCGAATGTAAAATCAATACAGGCAATCATGCGCAAAGTGGGCGTTTAACCTACGACCGGCGCGGGCGCATGCGCGGGTCACAGCGCGAGCGCCGCTTCAGATCATCTATCACTTGTTCTATCTGCAAATTAGCCCACTAAAGACGCCACTGCAAGACATGGACTAGGTATTCAAGATCTGGAGCTTATTTGTGTAGTACTCGTAGGTACCTTATGCATGTAGCATAATTTATACGGAAACAATATTTATTGAATAAAATAGTACGATAAATAAATGTAAAATTGACAATATTAAACAATAAATAAAGCTACATATCTGACTACTCGTATCTCTCTCTTAAAAACTTCGAAAATCAAAAAACCTAAAACATAGATCTACGAAAGAGTACCAACAACTAAACTAGTGAATAATATTAAAAAAACTAATTTAATGTCAATATTTTAATCAATCAAAAAACACTTATAAAACACAATTAAAATTAAAAACTAAATTAAAACTAAAACTGATTGAAATAAAACTAAACTAAAAACTAAACTAAATCTAAATCAGCTAAAAACTTGGTGGAGGGAAAAGTGCCCAGAATACTGGCTGCATTGCCCCGTTGTATACAAATACTTATTTTCTGGGCAAAATACAAGCCAGCATTCCGGTCACCCGATGCCTCCACCAAACGTTTAGCTAGCTCTCTATATAACGTCAATAAGATTATATTACCTCTAGAGCAAAGGCTAGGCTAATTCTGCATAAATAATTTAGCTGTTTTCATCAAAGTTCATTCAAAACTGGTCACCGAAGATTTCTATCTACTGTACTGTCTACCAGAATGTGGCGTTTACAAATAGCTCTAGTATAAACTACGTCACGGATTCCAATTTACTTTCCTATCCTAAGCTGACCTCTTCGCCGTCATAGGAATCGTGAAATCGATATCATGAGAATAGTTATTTGCATGCAAACGCATAATTTGTTGCGACTGAATTATTTGCAACTAGCATTGCCTTGCAGTTTTGCCCTGCTTAGTCAAAATCAGATGGGAATATCAGGATGAAAAGTAGACCATGTTACTCCAAAAGATTCAATGTAACCCTTATAATAAGATGTGTCAAAATCGTCAAGAGGTTACTTACTACAAACTTACATCTAAACTTTACGTCTTTGTAATTTAAATATGGAAGTATAGACTAGTTCACAAGTTTAAAAACGTGTTAAATAGAAGTAAAGCTCCTAAAAATATGTGCGATAGCTCATTCGATTCGGAATGACGTCTAGAAAAAGTACTATGCATAGTCTTCAAAGCGATTTGAATGATAGTACCGCTTATTTAAACCTACAGAAACAAATGGAAAAACTAACCAAGGATTTAGAAGCGGCTCATCTTAAAATTGAAAATATTAGCCTTGAAAATCAACAACTTAAATCACAGATTGACCAACATTTAAAAACTATAAATAAATTTAAAAAAATTAGCTATTTTGATAGTCCTACGATGTTAACAAGGAAAAGAAAAAGACAACGAATACAACAACTACTGAATGAAACAAATACAGAAGTAGAACAAAGTTGCGATAATGCACATAAACAAACCATAGGTTGTGAACCCAACTCTGCTAATAATAATCTTACCGAGCCTGAGACGGTTCAAAGCAGCAATATAGATAATTTACAACCTATAAACATTGATGTGGCTATCGGTTCAGAAGCTAGCTTTCGTCTAATACCAGGTATGTCAACCCAGTATTCAGATACAGTAGCGAGTGATAATAACGCTGATAAAACTGAAAACCCTAATTGTGAGATACATGACGGAACAAACCCCCAACATACAATCGCTTTAACCCAAAATACTAACGACACAACCAAAATGCAACAACGTACCACCAAAAAGGTCATTATTTTAGCCGATGAACAAGGACACCAAGTAAGAAAATTACTGCAAGACCTCTTGGGTGAAAGATACCAGGTTATATGCTATAGAAAGCCGGGCGCGACGATGAGTAAAATATTGCAAAACACTTATAATGAAATTTCTACACTAACTAATAAAGACTTTGTAATTGTCTTAGGCGGTATGAATGACAATGATCCTTTCGATCTAACTCAAAGCATTCAAAGTTGGCTAAAGCAAGCTGTGGTTCACACAAATGTAATTGTTGGTGAAGTTCCATTCAATAGATATCTTAGAGAATCACAGCTGAATTACCAACTTAAATTTGCTTGTAATAAACATAATTGTACATTTTTAGACATGAACTACAGTAGAATAAGACCTTCGAAAAAAATATTTTCTATACATTTATGTCGATCATTATTAAGGGAAATTCTTCGTATCTCTAACAAAAAAGAATATACCTATTATGTACAGTACTTGTTAAATTTACAAAAAATGTCTTGTTCTAAAGTTGACAATTCTACTCAGACAGAAGATTTATTATTAAACAATATGACCAATGTACCTGTGGAAATAATTACTAACAGTATTAACAACGATAATGAGGAAATGTCAAATCTCAATAATGATTTTTTTCGTCCATAATTACATTAACGTAATACATCAAAATACTGATGGTCTAATAAGCAAAGCTGATCGATTGATGGTTAATTTACATAATCTAGAAAATAGTGGTAAAAGTGTAGATGTTGTTTGCATTACTGAGCACAATATGTTGCAGGAAGATTTAGGCGGCCTTAGGTTAGAAAACTTTAAACTCACCTCATATTTTTGTAGAGACATCAGACGAGGGGGTTCGTGTATTATGGTTAAAACACATTACGAATACGAAATCCTACATGACATTATAAAACTATCCACCATCAACGTCATAGAATGTTCAGCCATAAGACTTACCAGAATCAAACTGACTATATTGTGCATTTACCGTCCGCCAAAATACGATAAAATCACAACTACTTTGTTTTTCGAACGATTTGAGGAGATTATCTCAATACTGAGTCTCAAAAAGGGTCACCAAATTGTCCTATGCGGTGATTTTAATATTGATATTCTCAAGAAAAATAAACTGACATCTGATTTTAAAAATACCCTCAACAAGTACAATCTTAAGTTACAGTTTAATGAACCAACTAGACCAAGCAGTAACACTTGTCTTGATAACTTCATTCATAATGTTCCTAGAAGTACAGGTCAAATTTTTGAGTTGGCAATGTCAGACCATGTTTGCCAGTTACTATGTATTCCAATAGCAAAATATTGTAAATTTAAGTTTTGGTACACGGAAAGACGTGATTATTCAGCTGAAAATAGAGTGAAATTTATAAAATATTTGGGTCGTTTTACTTTCTCCGATGTATTTGAATCGGATAATCCAAATTATTGTTTTGACCAATTTCATGATATCATAATGCTAATATTTAATTTATGCTTTCCGATCAATCGAATAAAGATATTTACACACTATAAACCTAAGTGGATTTCAAAGGGAATTCAACTATGTTCTAAAAAAAGGCACACTCTCTTATGGAAATATAGACTAACAAAAAATAAAGCTGCCAAGTTAGCCTTTCAAACATATACCAAAAAGTATAAAAAAATAATTAAATTGACACAAAGAGCTCAAAACCAACACTACATAACACAATCAGCGAACAAATCGAAGGCGACTTGGAACATAATAAATAAATACAACAATAATCAACCAAGAGACAATATAACTAGTATTACAATTAATAACGAAGAAATATCTGATGCTCTTCAGATAGCAAATCAGTTTAATGACTTCTTTGTTGACATTGCAAAATCTTATAATAATAATGACCCTCCTATTTTAACAAAAACTCATGACTTTAATCCAAATTCAATGTATTTTGCACCAGTGGCCGCTAATGAAATTTTTAATATTATAACTTCCCTGAAAACTACCAATTCTGTTGGCCATGATGGTATCTCTACCAGAAGCCTAAAAGACGTTGCAACACTGATATCTCCTGTTCTTGCACACATTGTTAATGTATCCGTTATAGCTGGAGTCTTTCCAGATAGACTTAAGATAACAATAATTAAGCCGCTATTTAAAAAAGGAAACTCAAAAGATCCAAATAACTACAGACCTATTGCTCTAATTCCAATACTGGCAAAAGTTTTTGAGAAAATTATAAATAAGAGAGTATTTGGCTTTCTTAAAAAATCCAACTTTTTCTGTGAAAATCAGTATGGATTTAGGAAAAGCAAATCGATTAATATGGCCATATTTGACTTCCTATATAAGGTTTTATTGAATGTTGACAATCGTAAATTAACCGTAGCCCTATTTCTAGATATGACCAAAGCATTTGATCACGTTAGTCACTCTTTACTACTGAACAAGCTTTACAAATGTGGGATTAGGGGTAATATTCATAGTTTACTAAAATCATATTTACACAATCGAAAGCAGATTACACGAATAAATAGAATATCTCACCTAACTCATACTGACACTATCTTTGATTCTGATGAAAGAATTATGAGCCAGGGTGTTCCGCAAGGTAGTATTCTGGGTCCGCTTTTGTTTATCATTTACATCAATGATTTGCCTAAGGTGACGCGTTTTTCAACCACCCTTTTTGCCGATGATAGCACCGTCTTATTTAATATTAGTAACATTAGCAACATAGAAAATGACATAAATCAAACCCTGACATGTATTATTAATTGGTTATTATCCCACAACTTGACATTAAATTTAAATAAATGTAATCTAATTAGTTTCAGGCAGCGAAAGAACACTCCCCTTAATATTGACATAAATTATAACGGAATTAAAATAAATGAAATTGAGTCTGCAAAATTCCTAGGTTTGAATATTGACAATAGAATAACGTGGAAGCTGCAAGTTGACAGTATATGTAAGAAATTACAGCAATTTTCATATGCCCTTTACAGACTGAGATCAGTTGCAAACTTGCAAACTCTTTTAACTGCATACCATGGGCATGTTGCATCTATCTTGCGTTATGGCATTATTTTCTGGGGAAATTCTACTGAAAAGCTGCGCGTACTTATAGCACAAAAGAGGTGCATCCGAGCCATTTTTAATTTACAGAAAAGAGATTCGTGTAAAGAATATTTTAAAATGTACAACCTCTTAACGGTGCCCTCTCTGTACATTTATGAGGTGGCTGTATTTGTTCGCAAGAACCCT
This sequence comes from Idaea biselata, assembly GCA_958496205.1. Taxonomy (NCBI): domain Eukaryota; kingdom Metazoa; phylum Arthropoda; class Insecta; order Lepidoptera; family Geometridae; genus Idaea; species Idaea biselata. The sequence continues at coordinate 12,837,505 of OY292398.1, forward strand.
ATGCATTTTGATAGTTGTCCTGCAGGCAGTAGACGTGGGGGTGACCTTCGCGCTCATAAATCAAAAACCCATCTAATGCAAACTAGTGTGTTCTGTATGGCGCCAACTATCTATAATAAAATACCACGATCCATCAGAGACTGCGCTAGCCTGCAAAGTTTTAAATTTAACCTCCACAAATTTTTAGGGAGTAAGGGATATTATGAGATTGCACAATTTCTCAATGACAAATCAAATACTTAAGGATAATTAATTTTACTGTCTATTATTAAATTAGTATGATTTCATTTTATTTTCTATTTGACATAATAAGCATATTAAATGAATGACATTATAAATACTAACTTAACTAACATTGACATTCTATTATATTTTTACCTACTAAGTTGACTGTATACCTATTATGGTGGGCCTAGAGGTCATCACATTTATTGTAAAACACCTATTGTAATTTACCTAGTGCAAGCAGTTGAATAAATGATTTGATTTGATTTGATTTGATTTGAAAAATGTTTTTTAAGCATATATTAGCACATAAAAAATTGCGATTGTTATTAACAAAATAAGATTTAAAAAAAAGGTATTTAGGTTTTCGTTAATAATTTCTTAAATAATGATATTTAAGGAATTTTAAAAAAAGATCCTGAAAGAGGAGGATATTTCCAATAATAAAGTCCTAACTCCCGGAACTCTATCTCTATTATTTATATTTAAAAAAAAACCGTTGAAAATAGGTCTCCGCGAGGTCGTTACGGCATAGGCAAAAATCGGTATATTATTATCTCAAATATTTTTTTTATAGTATTAAATAACAATTTAAAAATTTGAATAAATTATGGTGTAATCTAGACACTTGAACGTAAAAAACCTTGGTGAAAAAAAATGTTTACCTCGATTTTTCAAAAAGTTAGACCATTGTTAATTATCAAATTTTTCTCCATTCTCTGTTTTTATAAATAACGGCATAAAAGTTTAAATAATTGGCCTATAATTTTTTCACTTCGTGGAGCTCTTCTCACTAAGGTACTTTATAAAGTAATGAATTTTTTTTGTTAAAGTTTTTTTATTTTGTTAAACATAATATTTTTAAATTAACAACAAATGAAATTTCTAAATAATGTTTTAAAAATTTGCAAAAATTGCAAAAACAGCAATAATAAGATAATACAAAAAAAAAATTTTAGAAATTTCATTTGTTGTTAATTTAAAAATATTATATTTAACAAAATAATAAACTTTAACAAAAAAAAATTTCATTACTTTATAAAGTACCTTAGTGAGAAGAGCTCCACGAAATGAAAAAATGATAGGCCAATTATTTAAACTTTTATGCCGTAATATATAAAAACAGAGATTGGAGAAAAATTTGTTAATTAACAATGGTCTAACTTTTTGAAAAATCGAGGTAAACATTTTTTTTCACCAAGGTTTTTTTCGTTCAAGTGTCTAGATTACACCACAATTTATTCAAATTTTTAAATTGTTATTTAATACTATAAAAAAAATATTTGAGATAATATACCGATTTTTGCCTATGCCGTAACGACCTCGCGGAGACCTATTTTCAACGGTTTTTTTTAAAATATAAATTATAAAGATAGAGTTCCGGGAGTTAGGACTTTATTATTGGAAATATCCTCCTCTTTCAGGATCTTTTTTTAAAATTCCTTAAATATCATTATTTTAGAAATTATTAACGAAAACCTAAATACCTTTTTTTTAAATCTTATTTTGTTAATAACAATCGCAATTTTTTATGTGCTAATATATGCTTAAAATACATTTTTCTAGACGTCATTCCGAATCGAATGAGCTATCGCACATATTTTTAGGAGCTTTACTTCTATTTAACACGTTTTTAAACTTGTGAACTAGTCTAGTATCGATTTTGCTTACTCCGTTAGACCCAGTAGGTCCGTGAACAGTCCATTTATTTCTAATTGACGACACAGTGACTATTTTATATTTTCATCGTCGCGTTAGGTACCTGTTCACCTAGGACATCGGGTTAGATAAAATTCGAAAGTTTGCAGCTCTTGAGAATGTCTTGTTTTCCACTAAAAATATTATTGTTATCGCGCCACACGCAATACGTTTTCTACTCCCATTCAATTTACTTAAGTTAAAATCTTTCTTATTTCCATATTCATTAAGCTTAAGTATTTAAAATTCAGAGTCAGCGTTTTTTATCAAATTAAATAATCTTAATCAATTAACATTTAAATTTCAAACAGCGCGTTCTATTCTCTTCTCAAATACTACCAAAGTAAATAAAACGCGAAAGTACTTTTTGCCGAAAACTGTTTTCTCGTTCTTTCGGTCGTGTATTTCTTAGTAACTACACTTCGACGAACGAAAATTGTGTGACGTAAAATACGTTAAGAGAACAGTCTCCATTCTCTTTCTCCATACAAACGTCGTCGCGTAGTCGACTTTTTCCTCCCTGGATAAAGACATTAGAGCAAATATGTGTATGCCATAAAACCTATATCTGTCATCATGACTATGCATCTACTTTTTGATTTATTTTATTTTATTATTTAGAAAAAAAATATATTTTATTATTTAGAAAATAAAAAAATTAAAAGGTAGATGCATAGTCATGACAGATATAGGTTTTATGGAATAAAACATATTTGCTCTAATGTCTTTATCCAGGGCGGAAAAAGTCGGCTACGTTTGTATGGAGAAAGAGAATGGAGACTGACCTCTTAAGAACGTGGCAACTGTTACCATTTCCTAGAACTTAATACCAAAATAAATTATGAAAAATTTAGTTTTCTACCTTAATATGAATATTATTCGGATTAAGATTTTACTTTTATAGGGTTTTCCAAAATATTCATTAGAAATAAAATAAAATGGAGAAACATTTTTTTCCTTTTCCAGTGTAAATTACTGGTTTACATCTCATTTACATCTCATTTGTTTTATATTATTCCCAATAAAAAGTAATTTACGCTGTAAAAATGAAAAAAAAAAATGTTTCTTAGTTTTATTTCATTTTGAATGAATATTTTGGAAAACCTTGTGGTGGGGACCCTATAAAAGTAAAATCTTAATCCGAATAATATCGATATTAAGGTAAAAAACTAAATTTTTCATAATTTATCTTGGTATTAAGTTTATATGGAAATGGTAACAGCCGCCGCGTTCTTAAGTGTTTCTGTTTCAGAAACATAGATCAAAAATGTAAACAAAGAACTGTCAATTTAAAAGAAAAAAGAAAATAAAGAGCTGTCACTTTCAAATCTATGTATGGGATTTTTGTTTACATTTTTGATCTAAGTTTCTGAAATATGGTATAGGCAGTCAGGTACAGACACCCATAGTCTGCACTTGATTACTTTTTGCTCATTAAAATAACAAATATGCTGGAGCAAACTACGTACGAGTACAGACCAATTTCGGTTAAACTTCGTAATTATAAGCCATTAATTACTTCAAATTTTGGGTCAATGAAAATGTTATTTTATGTTATTAGTTTTATTAATAATTTTCGTTCGTTCGTTCGTATAAGTAACCAAAGTAAGCTTATAAGTAACACAAACGAACACAATCTTAAGATTTAACGAAGAAAAATACAGGACAACCAGACTGACACTGAAGACTGATACAAAACTAGTCCACACTATCAGCTCACGTCAATTACAACAACAAATTACAAAACAGATTACATAAAGCAGATTTAAAGCTGCTAAAATAATCCTTATTACTTTGAGATAAGAGTGTTTATTTTTTGTGTTTGAAGTTGACTTGAAACATGGTATTGTTCTGTCTGCTTGTTTCGAAATTCGAATTGATGGAATATTGTAGCGAGCATCTGTCAAGTTCTGCGTCTTAACAATTGATTGGCAGTAGCGCTGTGATGCAGAGACGTAAGAAAGAATACGATTATGATCAAGACTCATGATGAGGTTGCACAATTGCACATGCATACAGCTTTTCCTCCTCTTCCAAAGGATCCTTATCCGAGCAATGTTCCCGGTTGCATCTTTCTAGGAAGCCCAGCCATTTCATCGCAATTTCGTACTTCGCTACAGTGCACTTTCTAACTGACGCACATTGCACTTGCATACTTTAGATCTCACAAACAGCGCGACATTGTACTTTCGAACTAATGAAAATCGCACTGATACACATTGGGTCTCACAAACTACGGAATTTCGTTCTTCAAAATTCAGTAGCAGAGTCCTGCCTGGCGACCTCTCAACTATGCCTCAGCTCTGTGCATTTTTTGATTTCGAAAAGTGTTAGTAATGTTTGGCATTAGCACTTCACAGCCATTTTCGAAAAAAAATGAAGAAAAGGTGCCCAGATTTATTCAACTAGATTTTTCAAAGTCTACAAAGCTTGACAATAGTTCTACAGATGGGCATTCGCTCTATTATAGCACAATTGTGCCTTGTTAGTCTACGATGTGACTAGAAGATCGCTTATCCCGACACTAAGTGGGGCAAAAATGCGTAAGCGCAGACTTTGAAACTGATGTTGCATTGTATTTGTGCTGTTTTAGTTCGTATCGCAACAATCCTCGCATTATATTTGAGGCTTCAATTTTTGTATTACAAAACAAGACGATTGCGTTTATTAAACACCTTTTTAGCTTTTGTAAGACCATTGTAAATACATAAACGATACACCACATATAATTAAAAAAAATATTTAAAAATATTTAATAATATTGTTTACGTAGGGGGAATCCGCCATGAAATGGACGTGTTTTGAAACAGACACTATCGATATTTCGAGATTCTGATCGAAAATATTTTAGATTTTTTGAGTATTGGGACCATTGATGCCTGTGACCATAGACAAGGGCATCAAAGGGACAAGGGTCATCGAAGGTGCCAACACCCAAAAACTTAAAATATTTTCGATAGTGTCCGTTTCAAAACTCGTCCGTTTCATTGCGGATTGCCCCTACATAATTAGGTTTATGTTTTTTTTAGCGTTATAGGAACGAATATTGCCTATTTATTTTAAATCAGGTAGCATAAATAATCTCATTATGTTTCATTGAGTTTAATCTCATTATGTAATATATTTGGGCACATTGGGATTCTGGTTGTTAGTATAGGTAGGTACCTACTTAGGCAACATACATATCCAATAAATGTGACTTAAAATTATAATTAAATTAAATAAAATACCTATAAAATCATGGATTGTATTTAGTATATTTTTTTCTTATCAACGGGCTACGTGTCGCAGCTACAATATTATACTGGTTTCTATGTATTTCTATGAAGTAAACCTGCCTATCATGTCATATAAAACTATCGCCTCAAACACCTTGATGGTGTTTTACCTACTTTTATATACCCACCTAATATTTTATTCAATGTGTATGTGTATTTATGTTTAGTAATCATATTCAATATTTATAGCTTCATTTATTCTATTCTTATGAGTATTATTATTTTATTTAAAAATGTACTATGTATATTATATTATATTACCTACATTTTAAATACGCTCGGGAAAGTGTGACTTCTGTGGAGGAGTGGTATATTGGTTCACCTTTTGTAAGTGAAACTATTTTTTTTTTTAAATCCATCTCTCATCTTCACCTGTTATAAAGAATATGTGGACAAACTTAATTGGCTAACAATATGTTAAGTTAGGTTACATAAATCGTGTTTTATAAGCTGTGTTTTGTTCCAAATAAATAAAAAAAAAAAAAAAAAAAAAAAAAAAAAAAAAAATGAAATTCCCTACGTAGTTAGCGACACGAGGCTAGCGACGCGGACGCGTCGTCGAGCGGCAGACGCCAGTGTCGCCCGACCGCGGTATTTCATAGAAATACATAGAAACCAGTAGAGACGCTGCGACATGTCGTCGTCGTCCGCTGCTGCCTCATGTCGTCCGTTGCCAACTCGTACCTTGACTTGAAATACATATTTTTACTTTGTATTAAAGTACAGTTATCATGAAAAGCTCCGTATACCTACATTGTATTAACACCTTCACATCACATCTTCGCGACGAGGTGCGAGTTGGCGATCTGAGGATAATTACCGTTTATATACGAGATAATGTGAACAAAGTGTGAAATCCACCGTGGATATTTTACCTTAATGTTCTGTAATTACCGATCAGTATCGGTGTAGTGGGTATAATTCGTATACACTTTTGTATATATCTCAATATAATTTTGGTGTAAGTACTGATTTTATAATATACTAGTTGCGTCCCACCGGTTACACACGCGTAAGTCCTGATACCGTGGGGATATCGGGACAATAGTCTATGTGTTAATCCAGATCTACAACTATCTCCATATCAAAATTTCGTCGCAATCAGTTCAGTAGTTAATGCGTGACGGAGTAAACATTTATTTTACTAATACCTCTTCTGTGAAAATTTCGGTTCATGAGATACAGCCTGGTGACAGACGGACAGACAGTCAGCGAAATCTCAGTAATAGGGTCCCGTTTGGGTACGGAACCCTGACAAATTATAGGAAATACCTAAAATAAACTAGCTAGATATTTTCGAGGTAATATTGTAGGTACATTTGTATTAGGTATTTATGTAATAGATATTGCCAACAATATTCATTATAGATTCACTGTGAACTAAAGGTGACAAGGCAACAAAATTGAATGGATAGGCATTACAGCAAAACTTCACGGTTGTAATGGTGATCGACGTGCGCTTTCATGGAAATAATTATTGTTCCCACAATACAATATGCAATATAGCTATTAGCAGCCTACACACTAGACGCATTTGTCCGGGAGGTACTAAGTTATAGCTATTAGCAGCCTACACACAAGACGCATTTGTCCGGGAGGTACTAAGTTATAGCTATTAGCAGCCTACACACTAGACGCATTTGTCCGGGAGGTACTAAGTTATAGCTATTAGCAGCCTACACACTAGACGCATTTGTCCGGGAGGTACTAAGTTATAGCTATTAGCAGCCTACACACTAGACGCATTTGTCCGGGAGGTACTAAGTTATAGCTATTAGCAGCCTACACACTAGACGCATTTGTCCGGGAGGTACTGTAAGTGTCCGGGGTTTGCACGGACACTTACAGTATAAAGTGTCCCGCTCCCGTAAGAGATCAAGTTATGGTCCGACTCGATAATTTCTATATTTCAGCTTTATAATAGGTATAGATAATAATGTAATGCAAATAACATCCCAAAAACCTTGAGTCGTTACATTTTTTTCTGTGCTCTTTCTTCATTATATCTTCGCCCCCTCATTATCCCATAGTATTCTCTATTTCTCCTATTTTTATTTCAACTTATCAACTCTTCTGGTAACAAGCATAGGTGCTTAGTTTTGGAGATCTCATTGTGTGGAACTCAATGCCAATTTTAAAATCTCTAACCAGTGTGAGTATCAAAATGGCAGCAAAAGATAATTGAATCAACTAATCATATGCAAAAAAAAACGATATTGAAATACATCGTACCCGGGATGTAGGAATAAATAAATCGATACCGCTACGTTAATTTCAACTCGATGGATATATCGATAATAATAATCGATAGACCGTTAATATAATCGATGCCTTAGAAATAGAGCGTCACAATCTGCCATCGGCGACACCGAATAATCTACGGCGAATAATGTCCATCTTAACGATAACGACAGTGCACATTGGTGATTCATCCAACGACAGAATGTGATCATTATCATTATGTCGTTGGACGACTGGATTATTGGATAATTACTAAAACGATTTTTTTTAATAACTTATGCCGAGGCAGATCCTTGTTGGCAGCAGGCACACGGTTCCTTGGATTTTTTTTTATTACTTTCTATATTAAATTATGTTAATATGTGCTGTTTTATTTTTATATTGCTGTTATTTCTTTTGTGTGTCTTGTTGCCAATAAATATTTTCTATTTTTTTATTAAAGTAGGTTTTGTTTGATCACTGCCACACATGATGGTCGAGACGACGCGGTCTAAGGTGGAGCATTCTTCACAAGAAGATATTCAAGTCTTGATGACTGCGAAGTTGTATTACCTACACCATAAACATAATCCATAGATGCACATAACTGATTCCTCATCCTACAAGTGAACAACTAAACGGTAGTGAAACTTAGAGATCTCCACCAGATTATCTAGTTGTCCGACGATATAAGGAGATAGTAAGATTAGACCACATTCAAAAACCATTAAAGAACTCGAAAATAAACAAAAACTTTTAATTCTCTATTAGAAAAAACTGGTAAAATATTGTTCTAGAGAGTGGCGAGCTATTTAATCTAAAAAATAACGATTAAGGCATGAAGATAATTGTAATAAATATACTTATTCTAGTTTGGTTGAATCAAGTCTAGTTCTTTAGGTGCCTAACATAAATTATTGTCGCTTATTATTCCATTGTAAATTGTTCCGTAATGAAGAAATCTATTAATTTCACCCAAAGGCTGATAGATCTTCACAATAAATCACACCATAGATAATAAACGTGAGGCGATAAATGAATTAAGACCGTCTTGAGTCTCGCTCGAGTTTTGCATAATGGAAATAAAACGACCACAGCAGATTACGAATAAAAAGCGCTTTTTGGTAGTTTTAATATTTAAATTATTATTGTAACCTTATTTTCGGAGTGAATTAGCAGCTCTAGTCAGGATTATTAGCCTATAATTTCTTCAAGCCTGAATAGTCTACAATAGCGCTATACCGAGGTAAATTGAAGGAAGTTGGATAGGATTTTCCCTGCAGTGGGACAGTGCAGAGTCTTCACTAAAACTTCTGTAGCGTGGTGGCCAAAACACGAACCTGCAAAACTTGGTTCGCAGATAGCTTGATATCTGTATTAACACATTTGCTACTTTTAATCCTAATATTCTCATTCTCACACCAATGAGCCCGAGATGGCGGCGCGAGGGTTGGCCCTTTTAAGGGCCAGAGAGGAGGCCTGAAAAGGCCACCCGCAGTTGGGGCTGACGGAATTTTTGCTACCGCAGTTACCGTTGGCCCCGACACTTTGCGGAGCGTAGGACACCGTGGGTTTTTAGTGGGTATACCCCGGCCACCCCCATCTCGGCCGGGGGGACCCCCACTCACCGGGCCGCTCTCCCCCGAGGGCGGCCTGATGGTCTTAATCAGATTTTCCCACGTTAAAAAAAAAAAAAAAAAAAAAAAAAAAAAAAAAAAAAAAAAAAGTCTTATGCGGGGGAAACCGCAGATATTGTTCCATAATTCTGCACTGATTCAAAAACAATAACTGTCAATGTTAAAGTCATCATAATGAACAAAGTTGCAAACGACACAGATAATTCCATTAATTATCACCAAAAGTGCGACAACGAAGCATTGCAGACTAAAGATTTTCTATCAGACGATTTCCTAGTAGTTAAACAGTTCTGTAAAATAATAAAAAGCAATGAACAGGTAAACGGTCGACGAAAGTTTTTAATCTGTGCAGACACTGTTTGTGCACCAAAACATCTTACATACGACTTAATTGTACGTAGAACCTTACATGAGCTTGCGACCTAATCATTAAGCATACGAGAGAAAGCGTCTTTCATAAGAATATTGTCATAAGGAAGCCCCTATTAATGAGTGTTTAAATATCAACCTCCCGGTTCATTTCCGGAGTATGGCAACATTGTTGTGGTTGGTATTCGAAATAATACAAGACGAAAACCACATGTTGATTTTAACCTTACCGAGTTAATGAATATTTATACGGCGATTGTTCTTACGATGAAGCTATAAAGATGGTTGCGAACTATTCGACCTATGTAGTAAAATAATAATTAAATTATAAGAAATACATTATAGAGGAGGTTGGATTGTAAGTGATGCTGAAGACACAGGCAGAGACAGTTTAATTCCCGACGGAGGAGAACAAGCTATGGGTGAGAAAAAACAATTTTCCTTTAATAAAAGTAAAATCAGTGGCAAAATTTACAAAATTATCTTGATTTTGGAACTGTGGGGATGGAAACGATAGAAGCTTAGAGCGCCTATCGTGGCTAAGGCTACCGGATTTTTTCTTCAGAGATAAGCCTAGAATAAAAACCTAAACCTAGAAGCCCGTCGGGCATTATGAATATGCTTGGTTATACAAACAATATCTAATAATTCTTGGACATGGTAAACTAGATTTTAAATAAATGCTTTGTCTTCTTCTCGAAAATCGTCAGCGAAAAGTGACAAAGCATCGTCTTATATTAGGAAACGTTGTCCGCTGTGAGTGTTTGTTATTAGCTTCACGAACAAAAGTAAAATTATTAGCTACTAGCAAGGTAAACATAAATTTAATTAACGAATTTTATTGCTTCCTAGAAGTGTTACGTTTTAGAATTCTGAATATTATGAATCTAGAAAGTTCAGTTGCTAATATTTCATAGGGAGTTTTAGGTGCATAGAGAAAAGTGCGGCAGATGCTAAATTGAAAGACATAACTTTTGTACACGACATGTTGTGAAACTCTTTCAAGCTCTCTTAAGTCTCTTAAAGGTTGCCTGGAACAAATCGTTTTGAGCGATAAGGTCTATTTATTTTCTGACGGTTTTGAAAGACGGATGACAGATTTTCTTTCTTTCGTTTGTTCGTAGAATTATAGTACCCCTCGGTTCTAAAATGAATGAATCATGAAGCCTGCTTCATCATTTTGGTATGAAAGAGTCCAAAAGCTATTAAAACAGTCGCGTATAAGTCATCGGAGAGAGTTTTCATCGACACTAAGGCACATAAATCTTATACGATGCGCTCTGCTACTTTTCCTAGTACTATAAATTTTGAACAACAAACTGTATATGGTCAGGTACTTCCTAGTTAGATTGACGAGTTATATAACTCTCTTTAATAGTTCGTTTGGTTGTAAATATTGGATCAAAGGCTTTTAGTTTGTTAATAGGACCTTTTCAAGTAGGTCTTATAGTAGGAACTATATTTATGCGAATTTCTCTTTGAAATTAGTTTGGACTATCGCTGAATATTCATTTGTGATACTAAACAACAACAAAAAAATAACAAATTTGAGGGGTAGGTACTTAAATAAATGAGCAGCTTCCTAACTCAACATTGAACTATAGACATTTTTCGGTTTTAATCGCGTGGTGTTTGTTACTTTTAGTATTGTTTTATTCAACGCTCAACGTTTCGAGACCTATACAGGTCCCTTCTTCAGGATTGACTGACCAATCCTCCAATCCTAAGTCAAAAATGTCTATAAATTTGAACTAAATATGGAAGTTTAATTGTAAGCAATACTCAAATATTAAGTAGTGAATAATTATTCGGCTGTATGTGAAATAAACAAAAAAAAACACATGACCCTTCTTTGCGTTTCGCAATCGGGTAAAAAGACGTTGGTGGCAATATAAAACCAAGCGAGAACATTTAAGAAATAAGCAATATGACCAAACTACACACCCATTAACGTTTTAATGAAATTATTTTTAACGCGTTGATCAATAAAAATAAATGGTCTTATCATGATGGTAAAATCAATGTGCAGAGTCGATTACACGGCACGATGTAGGTAAACAATGACGCGATTTCTTTTAAGAAAAAAATGACACGATCCTTGGGTGCTACTTATTTAATGATTAATGATGTTGATAATCATCGAATGAACAGCACTTGTTTGGTTGGTTTTTTATTACTCTAAATATTCTCTTTAGGTAGGTTATATAAGTCGAAAGATTTTAATTTAAACCCAAGTTCGGGCCATGCCAATGCATACACGTGATGCTGTGGAGAGCCTGTGTGGATGTAGAGAAGACAGCGGCGCATATTCTTTTGCAAAATGTCAAGAGTTAGCGGAAATTTGACTTGGCACGATTGATCGGTAATGAAGAAAGTCTTAAACTTAAAACTACTGTTTGTGGGAAAAGTTCTTATGCAAAGAGACTCAATTAATGAGGTCTAGTTGTAAAAAACAAGCCCACGTTAACGCCTTTTTTCTAATTGTAGATGGTTCATACAGCGCAAGCAACTTTTAATCGATGCTATTTACGGTGCTGTAGGTAGTGACCGGGACTTAGGTGGAGTAGGGTTGCTCAGCTCCTAACCACCCCTACTCATCAAAAAACAAGCCCATGTAGGTACATACAATTATTATACCTAAATGGACTCATTTTTTTTATTGTTTAGGCGTTTTAATTATTAACAATACCTAACAATAAGAAAGCATGTTCTTCTAACACGTAACTATTTTCAATATTAGTTTCGAAATTAATATATTACGATTTGTTTCACAAAACACTAAAACGATTGTAACTATCCACTATTTCCAATATTAATTATTGTTAATGGATAACATCACACACATCTCGAGGAAGTTGGTAATTGGTTACTTGTACCGGAAAATAATAAATACTTTCTGTTTCATGTAGTTCCTATCAATACAATCATGTTCAACGAGAATTTATATTATTAAGTATTAAATTTATTTGTTTTTAGCTTTCGTGATTTCATTTCAAGTTAGAAACAGAATAATTACGATCTTGTAGTATTTTATCATAGGAAATTAAGAATTAAGTAGAGCTTACATTTTCTTTGGATGTTTCCGCAATGAAACTGACGAGTTTTGAAACGGACACTATCGATACCTATTTCAAGTTTTTGATCGAAAACATTTTAGGTTTTTTTTGGGTGTTGGCACCATTGATGACCATAGACAAGGGTCTACCTTGTCTACGGTCACAGGCCCAACAGGTCTATAGTCATCAATGATGCCAACAGCCAAAAAACATAAAATATTTTCTATAGTGTCCGTTTCAAAACCCGCCCGCTTCATTGCGGATTCCCCCTACCTACGTAGTTTGATGTTACCTCATTTTATAATCCTTAAACTATTAGGTATTAGGTTCTGTAATCAGTCTCAAGGCTAAATACTGAAACGCCACTTAAAACTGGAGGGCAACTTAAATAATTGAGCAGCTTTTAAATTAGGTAGGTACATATGAGAATTTTTGAGTTTAATCCGTAAATTTTAGGTATTTTATTATAAGATAATTATTATTATTTATTCATAAGAATCAACTAAATGTAATCTAGTGATTAAGGTGATTAAGGATAATGAGTAAGTGAAATAAGTTTAACTCTATACAGCACATTTTTAAACTCTATGATCAACAAACAGTCTTCTCAACTAAACACAGTAGAAGATTATTGACTCTAACACCTTCCCTCAGAATAAAGCTAACGTATGGAAACCATGACCTCAGACACGTCATAAAGGAACGCCCACGCGAGATGGCGAGGCGAATCGTAAATCCGTGTAACTACGTCATAATCTCGTATGATGGTTCTCGTCTGGCTTCGACTCCGATGATCTTAGTTTATGGGTTACGGTCGTGGATTAGAAAATTGTAATTGTTTGCTGCGATGTTGGCTAAGGATTGTTTTAGTGTGGCCGTGGATAGTAGTATTTATGTTCTATGAGTCACGAAGGCTCATTTTGTTTCCAAGTAATAATTGAAATCCATTCTCTTTATCTTTTCCGTGAAGTTTACCAACGAAACGTCGCAAGTCCGACCCATCTGCCTCAGTTTATAACCGACCAACGTTTCGTGGGTAGGATGATGATGATTACGTCCAAACACGGGCCAATCTGCTAGGAGAAATAGCTTAGGCCAACCAACTTACGTACTTGCTTCTAATGTGCGTATGTTTGACGGCTTCTGTGGCGCGTCTGGCGAGGGCCTGACTGCAATGTATGCGGGTTTGATTCCCATCGGTCGCAAGTATTTATGCTAACAATAAATGTTTGTTTCTGGTCTGGGTATTTCTTAGGTATTAGGTATTCATTATGTAATATACTTACAAAAAAAAGTATAAGTAATATGTAGTACATTCGTGGTCTAGGATCCATAGTACAAGCCTAGTGCTTAGGACTAGATTGCGCTGTGTATAACGTCGTGCAATATTTTTTATTTACTAGCTGCGTCCCGCGGGAATATCGGGATCAAAAGTAGCCTTTGTTACTCAGGCAGGCAGGCAGGGTAAATGTAGCTTTACAATGGTGAAAGATTTTTTGAAATCGGTCCAGTAGTTTTTGAGTTTATTCATAATAAACATACAGACACACACACACACACATAAAAATACAAATCTTTCCTCTTTATAATATTAGTGTAGAAGTGTAGATGTAGATTAATCAAACGGGACACAGACGTATCGGAGCCATAAAACCGGCGGGCTGACGTAACCATAGCGTCCAAACTGAGAGTGTAGGCGATAATTACTATACTTAAATAAAAATGATTATTATCAAACTAGACTTTTTTCAAAACAGTTACGTAAGCTTAACGATTGCTAATTTTATTGTATAAGAGGACACGTGCTTGATCGTAAAATTCGATAATTTGCATTGAACGGACATAATATTTACAATTTTAATAAGCTTGTTTGTTTTATTAGTTGCAGATTTTTAGACATTAGTAATAGAATAAATTAAAAGTTCAAAGACATCAGTTTGTCTATGTTTAATTCTAATTAGACAAACTGATGTCTTTGAACTTTTAATTTATTCTATTCAGTAGCTGCCTTTATGTTTTACGTGTCACCTGTGTGACACCTTAGGGCAGCTATTGGGTTAAGTACATCCTAATCCCATTCATCACGTCGACAAAACACAATTATGTGCGCTATTAACATCGCTCTTACGGTGAAGGAAAACATCGTGAGGAAACCTACAGCTTAAAGTCACGCAAAAGGCCCAGTTATAGGGCTAGTTGCGGAACACACACAGTAAAAAACTAAAGTTAGTTAGCTAAACTAAGTTACAGTTTCTTAGTATTAAACGTCTCTTGTTGACTACGAAACCCTAAAAACAGGAGAAATTGCATAAAATATTATTGCTCATTATGTCACAAGATAACACCTATCAAAACGATACGCTCGTTAAACCGCGGACATCATCTCACATAATATAGACATTGATTTTTTCAAGTACACTTCAAGACACACCTAAAAATCAAGCACCCGAGTGTCACTAACAACATCCGATCATTATGCAAGCAAGTGTATCGCCGACAGATAAACTCGCGATCCTCCGATTTCTAACTCGATTCTAATTTCTAATTCGATTGTGCAAAACGATTGTAATCGAATGGATATGTTCGATCATAAATTACTTGGGTAATTTTGGCTGTAGCCAGAGGGAATACGTGTAAATAGGATCTCGATCGTAGAGATAAAACACTTATCGGTATTGCTATAATAAATGTAGAGAGGAACATGTTCAGTTCAAGTCTGATCCCGATGTTTTTCAGTTAGGGTGATAAATCTGAAATTAGCAACCCATTTTCAACGCACAAATCAAAAATTGCATGCACAACTTTCTATAGCAAACAATTTTTGATTTTCTTTTTTTTATAATGTTTTATGTGTAATATTATGAAGGTATAGGCAGGCCTATGCCACTCCGCGATCTGTTATGAAACGACAACGGCACTAAACGAAGTGCATGTATGCCGGTTGTCAAGCTCGCCTCGCTACCGCTAGTGTACCGGAGCTTGCGGGCTGTGTTTCACGTTAATAAAAAAAAATCGTGTGTCACGTCTCTTATGAAGTGCCAAGTGCGAGTCGGACTCGCGCACGAAGGGTTCTGTTTCCGTACCACGTGATAATGGTACGGAAAAATTAAAAGTGGTCATTTGATACGGAACCTTAAAATGAACACTAGACCAACCAATGCATGAACGCAATACGAACGTTAAGTCTATCACTCCATCACTAAATGGCGTTAGTGGTAAAAATACATCGAGGTATCGTTGCGTTTTAATGTCAAAAATCACGTTTGTTGTATGGGACAAATAATTGTTTTTGTTAGTATTTTTTGTAATAGCGCCAACGGAAATACATCATCTTAAACAATTACAACCGTCTAGTTATTTCGGTTTCAGTAATAGGGTCCCGTTTTTACCTTATGGGTATGGAACCCTACAAAATGAGGTCTAAATAATATTTATATCATATCAGTTATATAGTATCGCTTTTGGTTGCCTAAATAATAGTCATAAGCATCCGGACCTCATATTTCACGCTGCCATAAGACATTGAGAGGTAAAAAAAACGCATTTAACTTATCTATAGCTAATTAGTCGGCAAATTTTTGACTAGATTTTCTCAAACATGCATGGAATTAATATCATTATGTCCAAAGAACAAGCGAATTATCGATTTTATGGCCCCTCTACATGATGCTAGCCCACTTATATGGGCTAGCATGTGGAGACTGTATTGGTGTCGGCTTATGGTGCGCGGGATGGATGTGGAAATAGTAAAAATAAATAAATTAAAACTTTTTTCTTCAAAATCATACCCTCCTTTTTGCCGTATTCGGGTAAAAAACTTTAAATAGACAACCCTATCGTGAAATTTGACACTTATTTTTATTTAGAATTGTTAAAGCCCGTTTTCAGAACACAGGTATAGTTTGGTGATCTGAATTGCGCTTTATTGTGTCTTTGCAAGGATCACTATTATTTAAATGTCGTTCAACAGTGTAGCTTCTGTACTTGTACTATTTGTGTATTATTTGGTACTAGCTGACCCGGCGAACTTCGTACCGCCTTAGCGTAAATTTTCTGAGAGATTTTCTTAATATTTTTTTCAAAAGAAAAATGTATGGTAAAAATTATAATTTAACATTTTCGATATTGATTCCAAAAACAGCTTCAATTGACATGACCTAAAAAAACAACGAACGTCTTTACGTCTAAATGCTGCATATTATCGTGATACTGAAAGATAAGTCAAACGAAAAAATAACGATATCATAATCACTTTATCCTTTCATGAGCTACGATGCCACTGATACCACAAACTAACACCCCCCCTCTCAAGCATAATACTGGAGTGGTATTTTTGAACCATCAGAAAACCTTTTCGTATCTCGCTCACGCACATACACAACGAGCGAGAGCAAACATGCGAAATTCGAACTCAAGCAAACGAATTTATTTCCAGTGGTTCATAAATACGGCTCCTGGTTGTCACGTTTTTCTTATTGTCTCCACAAAAGTATTTTATCTCTAAACTATCTAGATTTTAAAGACGTTGCGTAAGCGCAAGGAAGTAAAGTGTGTGACATTTTGTTATAAATTTTGGTTGCAAAACTGAAACTAGTGTGTTATTTTGACTTCGTGGTGTTAGGAAATGATATTGTGAACAGTTGGTTTGTATGCTTTAGCCTATAGGACATTTTTTAATTTCAGAATATAATTTGACGTTTTAGCTTTTAGTATTTGTCATTTTTTCTTCACGAAGAAGTATCAAATCATTGTCTATAATTAAAGAACGAAGTATATGTCGGTACCTACATTAGGACGCAAAAGGGAATATGCTAGATTTCAATTTCTGTCCATACTAATATTATAAAGAGATAACGTTAGTAACCTTTATGTATGTATGAATGTATTTTCCGGGAAATCTCTAAAACCACTGGACTGATTTCTAAAATTCTTTCACCAAAAGACAGCTACATTATCTAGGAGTAACATAGGCTACTTTTGGTCCCGATATTCCCAGGGGATCTGGGTGAGACCGCGGGACTCTGTTACTAAAAAATGTATTGGAAAAAAGGCCTTTGAAATCTTATATAACTTAAGTAATCTAGCTGCGTCCCGCGGTTACACCCGCGTAAGTCCAGATCCCCCGGGAATATCGGGATAAAAAGTAGCCAATGTATATTTCCAGGTCTCCGCTATCTACAAACCGAGTTTCATGGTAATCGGTTCAGCGGTAACAAACACACACACATACATTACTACTCACAAACTTTCAGCTTTATAATATGAGTAGGATAGGATATTCAATAGACATTTATTTTATCTCCTTCACTCTTATTTAAACCTTGTTTATCTATCAGCGAAGTCATCATTGCTCAATCATGAATATACAACTTCACACAATGATTAACACATGAAAGGCTTTTCTCCTCAGTTTGTATAGTCTTTGTATAGACAGCTTGAGATGTGCGTTAAATGACGATATTTGCATAATCATTGCGCGTGCGCATTGGCGTGGTCATTGTCATGTAGGTAGGTATGTGCCCGTTTTGATACGATTCGATTCTTTCTTCGACTGTTAATAGAATGCTTTCTACGAGCCGATAGCTTGATAAGTGTTTTTTTACTTGCCTTCAAAAGGAAATAAGAGTTTTTTTGGTAGTATCGATAATACCTAATCTCTGCTAGTAGACACACACTGCTTCAGCAGCCTTCTTTTTAAACTTTAATAATATGTTGTGTATAAAGTTAAGTCTATAAGTACCAAATTGACTGGAAAAAAAAATTGCGAATTCTAGCTAGGGAATTTTTTTCTACTACAAAAACTAAAGCAAAATGATTTTTCGCGGTCATCCAGCTAAAATTATCTTTAAAATTAAATTCTAATTAGAAAAATATACAATTATCGTGGTTGTGTACGGAAACACTTCAGTGCGTCATCGGCTGTCAATCAGGCGCAAGCCGCTCGCGCTCGCGCTGTGCGGTATATGGGTTGACATTGGAAAGTGGCCGCCTCAACATTGCAGTGCTCATTTATGCAGGCGTTTTCAAATATTTTATACTTTTAGCTGCATTTCCAACATCCAGGACCAAAATGTTGAAGGTTTTAAATTGTTGAATTTCCCAGAATATTGAAATTTCAATAATATTAGCAGTGTACCTACGACGTAGTTGGTTCAGTTGTTTTTTTTTTGCGTGAACGGGTACAAAGCATAGGAAACAAATTAAATCACACAAAGCCATAGCCAGGCCAGAGTAGTGAAAACATGCTTTGTCTTTTTCCCAAGAACTTTCAAAGTTGACAGACAGAAACAAAAAATGGTAAAATTACTCCGACCTTACTCCACGTTTATTAATAAAAGTTAAAGTTTTAACTGCATCGGTTTTTATGAAAGGCTCTGTACAAAATTTAGCCCTCTACAGTAGGTACAAACCAGAGTTCTAATTCTTTAAGTTAGTGAAATGCCGATTTTAATTATAGGTACCTATATAAATTAACTAGCAGCTCCCCGCGGTTTCACCCGCATAAGTCCTGATCCCGTGGGAATATCGGGATCAAAAGCCTAGCCTATAGCCTTCCTCAATAAATAGACTATCCAACGCCGAAAGAATTTTTCAAATCGGACCAGTGGTTCCTGAGATTAGCGCGTTCAAACAAACAAACAAAAAAACAAACAAACCCTTCCGCTTTATAATAGTAATAGAATAGATAGATAGATAATAGATAGATAAAAATATATAACCTTGCTATTTATTTTTAGTAGTTATGTAGGTTCGTAAGTACGTAAGTATCTAACTACTAAAAATAAATAGTTAGGTTATTTATGTAAGTTGCTAGTTATTAAAGCCTCGCGCAAACGGGCCACCGACCACAGCAACTGGTGGCTGGCTAGCGACAGCGACTTCACATACTTTTTAGGGTTCCGTACCCAAAGGGTAAAAACGGGACCCTATTACTGAGACTTCGCTGTCTGTCTGTCCGTCTGTCTGTCACCAGGCTGTATCTCATGAACCGTAATAGCTAGACGGTTGAAATTTTCACAGAAGATGTATTTCGGTTGCCGCTACAACAACAAATACTAAAAACAAATGAAAACAAATATTTAAGGGGGGCTCCCATACAACAAACATGTTTCAAAAACATCGAATCGGGTAGGTCATGAAATTCAAAATGGCTGTTTAGAATGTAGATAAATAAAGCGAATAAATAGGATTGCACAATTGTTTCCGCTATCGTCGAATAATTCGCAAAACTTGATCTCAAAATCTAAACTTTCAACAAATTTACATTTTCTTACATTTAGGGCTTCGCAGACTTTTACTGCCAAAGGACGGTAATTACAGCATGGATCGGACGACTTAACGCATCGTCACGCGATTATTTTGTTTCTTGTCATAAAATACATCATGTAATTATATTTATTTTAAGCTGCGAAGTCCTGATCCCGTGGGAATATCGGGATCAAAAGTAGCCTATATTACTCCTCGATAATGTAGTTTTCTTTTAGTGAAAGAATGTTTGACATCGGTCCTGTAGTTTCGGAGATTACCCCCAATATACATACTTACATACATCCAAACATGTTACCAACGATACCTCTTTATAATATTAGTAATATTTGTTTTTTGACCAAGATGTTTCGCACAGACAGATTTTGTTTCTGATTTTTCGAACATCAGAAATTCTCGTTCGTTCATAGTATTTCAAACCCAGAGGATTTTACAAACTTCTTTATTTTTTTTAAATCGTTTAAAAATAGATGCGTCAAAGTCAAAACAGTTTTCTTAGAAATTTCGTAGACACAGCAGTGTAAAAGCGGCCGGACCCTAATGATTGATGTAGGTAAACAGTCTAATCCAAACAGGCGAACAATCTGTCGACTAAAAAGTTTGTAGTCAGTAAGACGCTTTATTTCCGCGGAGGATTTGATTGTAGAAAATTTTATTGCAAAATTGTTAACGTACATTCCTTGCATTGCTTTAGAAGAGAAACAACGAATTATGTAGAGATTGAGGTCACTTCGGTGTAGTTTATAATTTGATTTGTATTGAGATTCCGAGGATATAAAGCGAGTGTCTCATAGTCAGCGTGAAGCGGCGAGCAGAGCTAGGAATTAGTTGGCTAGGCAGCGGTGTCGTCACTCGTCAGGTATTTGATTAAAGTGATTGTATAAAAAAAGGGTTTTCCTAAAATTCATTTCTACTCACGGAACTTGAATCTACGTCTTCCCCTTCTCTAGTGTGGCACGCTAGCAAGCGGCAGGATCAAAATAACAGGAAAAGCATCATTCCTCAATTTTAAGTTAGCTAGCAAGTGGAAACTTCTGAATTTTGCACTGTATAAAGACTAAGGCAGATAAAACCGCGGGGCTCAGTCCGTTAAAAATAGGAGATGTATTTTTCTTCTGTTTTCGCGATGTTGGATTGAAATCGATCTCATTACAGTAAATCCTGAAGAAGATACCTGTACAGTTCTCGAAACGTTAAGCATTGAAACAATGCCAAAAGTAATAAACACCACGCGATTATTATTATTATATTATATTAGCCTAAATTGTCCCACTGCTGGGCAAAGGCCTCCCTCCAACTCTTCCATTCAGGTCTGTTTTGAGCTATGGTTCGCCACTCTGGCTTAAATTTGTCGACCTCGTCACGCCATCTCCGCTTTGGTCTACCGAGTCGCCTCTTGGAGTTTGGGATCCAGTCCGTAGTGGTTTTCGTCCAAGACTCCTCAGGCATACGGCAGACGTGTCCCGCCCAGTCCCACTTTAGCATAGCAGCTTTGTGACCGACATCCACGATCTTTGTGCGAGAGCGCAATTCTGTGTTTCGGATTTTGTCCATTAATTTGACACTCAAAATACGCGATTAGAACCGAAAAATGATTTAATTTCAATAAAAGATGGGTTGTATTACCACTGACACGTGTCTGTAAGAAAACAAGACAAGCCTATAAACCCAGAACACAATCGGCCAATACATTACGAAACCATTAGTTTAGTACCCTAGATAAACGCAGTGGGTGTCGAACCTACAATACACAATTAAAAGGCTAATGCACTTCGTAACGTCGACAACTCGACGAATAATCTACAAACTGACAAACTATCAAATATTAAAGCAATGAATACATAGCCTCCTACGCATCAACGGCCATGTTTATTAATATGCTCCATTCAAATCTATTAACCCGATATAATGTCAATAATGATGAATGGCCGTGTCGGAGACGCAACATTTACCAGCTTGTTTATTCCGGACTTAATATTTTGATTAACGTTTTAGATAACTTTCATTTGGGCATTTGTGGTTGAGGAGAGCCCTTTCAAAAGTCTTATGTGGGAAGAGTAAGATCGAGCTTCAATGAGTGTAAATGCCTAATAAAAGTGCTGGCTAAGATTATTCGGAATTAAAAGTCTATACAGTACTCAATGCAATTTCTAAAGTTGTTACATGACTTTCGAAAGAGATAAATATCGAACTAACATTATTTTAAAATCAGTTCCGAAGATAAGCTTGAAATCTGTAGATGAGAGCGTATTCCCGAACGCCACCCCATATTTTGCCACCGCCGCGCCATGGACAATGTAATTTTCCCGTCCATTTGTTTGCCATCGCTCGGATGATGATGCCAACCTATGGGGTAGATAGTGGTCTACTCTAACAACGTACTCGAGATTGTCAAAATAATGGCAAAGATGATCGAAACCGAAACAAAAGACGATCGAAATACTTACAAAAGACAGTCGGAGTAGAAACAAAAGACGATAGAATTCCCAAAATCCACCAAAGTAGGTACTGGAAGGATTCGATTTTAAATCTTATTAGAAAGCAACTTTTTTCTTCAGTGAAAGTCAAACAGCTTTGATTTTCTTTAACACCATTCCTCAAATGAGACCACGTTTCTAATTCTGCATTACGGTATAGGGCTTATTACATTTTGACGGGTCCAATAAGCGCCTCATCATGTTGCACCAAATTATTATCGAATTTAGATCAGCGGCCTACAAAAGGGCTTGAATGTCTCGACCTGCTTCTGACAGATATGATCGAATGTTACAGAAGAAATCTATGGTAATTAAGTGCTGCGGTAGCTAATTTACTATCGGAGAATTGTCATGATAAGAAATAATTATATGTAAATAAATAATCCGATGGAGCGGTGGTCTAGTGGTAGCTTACCTATCGCGACTTTCATTCCGAAAGTCGTGGGTTCGAATACTGTATTCGAAGTAATTTTTCTCTTTGAGAAAAATTGATTAGCGCTATAAGCATCGTCAGGAAACCCGACATTTCCTACGACTCACCATATGGTCCGTAGGCATGGGACATTTGCCGATCCGGAATAGGCTCCCGTGGCGTCTTACTGCCTAAGTTTTCTAACCGAAAGGCCCTTGCCCTACAGTGGGACGAATTTGCGGGCTGATAAAAAAAAAAACAAAAAATCTTGTGGTCGAGCTGGATTTGGGAGAGAGTGGTGAGACATGGCGTAGGGTAGAGAAGAGTGGAAAAAGTAGGGGAGAGATTTACCTTTAAAGGGACAGAATAGATAGTTAAGGAAATGTAGAAATTATCAGAATACGCTGAACTTTGATTACCAGAAGAATCAACTGATGCCATCGTCACAGGATCATATCCAATAGAGAAATACTCATACCCAATACAGACATAATCTGTTACCATCTACATATAGGTAAATAAACCGAGTATAGGCTGTAAGTGAAATCAAAATAAACCATTTATTAGTCCCAATGAAAGTTCGAATAATCATTGCGTAATGAAGCGCTCCATCAGATACAAGTCCTAATAAGACTTCGTCAATACCTTCTTTGTAAAGTTTCCCTCTTCGAATTGTGAAAATCTAGTGAGTCCAATTAAGAACAGCTGTTGCATAGTAACCAATTAAAAAGACATGTTCGTTCAGTTAGTAAGCAAAGTGCACGATTTATGTGGCAAGCAATTGATTAAGCTAGTAGTCACTTTCGAGCTAGGTAGTTAAGGCAGGACATTAATTAAAAATGTGTTCTATAATTTTTTGCATATACAATTTATAGATGAGCGATAGACCACTCTCAGCAGACAGCCAGTGACTTTCTCAAATAATTTCTTGTAGGTATGAATGTTCTGGGTATAACGTCATTACCTAAGAGTGCTCATTTCAGTTGCTGATACTGAATAAAATGATCTAGATATATTTAAACGTTACCTTACCTATAGGTATATTTATTACTAGCAGCTCCCCGCGGTTTCACCCGCATAAGTCCCGATCCCGTGGGAATATCGGGATCAAAAGTAGCCTATAGCCTTCCTCAATAAATGGACTATCCAACCCCGAAAGAATTTTATAAATCGGACCAGTGGTTCCTGAGATTAGCGCGTTCAAACAAACAAAAAAACAAACAAACTCTTCCGCTTTATAATAGTATAATAATAATAGATAGATAGATAATAGATTAAATCTAAGACAATGTTGCCCTTTATCTAATCGTTTTACCGCATACAGTAAAAACCAGTTGGCTAAGCTTTTATACGCGTCAATAAACCCGGTTCTACCAAAAATCGGCCAAGGTTCGGACCCGCCCTGTCTCGCCGGCTTATGGACGGATATCATACAATTAGGTCGAGCAAAATTTAATAGTATTTCATTGCCATATCGGTATTCTCATTTTGTAGTGATATGAGATTTTTCTGTTTACTTTGATTTGCATGACGAATAATATTTCATTTACCATTTACTTTGTAGACATTCAATATTTTCTTAGATCTTCTTTTTTCTTCTTCTTTTCGTATAGTGGTGTGGCTCACGTAGTTTTAAAGTTTTCAGATCGCCCTAAGGCCTCTTACTTGACCTAACGACTGCTATCCGAGATAACAACCGGGACCAACTGCCTAACGTGCTTTCCGAAGCACGGAGGAGTTCGAGAAAATGAATTTTTGCCACACAAATTATCGGTCATCCATCCAAGTATTGACCGCGCCAAGTACAGCTAGGCCAATGAGCTCCTTTTCTTAGATTACTTACAACATTTTGGATCTGCTCAGGGACTTTCCAGTTCCAATGGTCACTGCTACCATACGATACGATCAAAGCAAAAAAGCGCAATTAAATTCGTCAAAATATTATAACATATTGCGTAAACTTTTGTAAATACCATTCAATACCCAGAAGCCTGTGATGTGGGGTCCGAAATTGCAAAAACGTCGTCTTTCAACGTCTCGAAACAATCCTTCCTTTCCTCATTCAAAATCCGGCAGTATGAAATGAAAGGCTATTGTTACGTCCACCCATCTGGCACCCACTTAAGCTTATTACAATAAGAAAACCGTCAATGACTCAAAATGGCAAGTCTTATCCTGTAGCGATGCGAGCGGGGAATGCCTTCGTTTCACTGATGGATGAAACAATGCATTTATTGAATTTACTTTTTAGGAGAATCATTCTTGTCAACAATCACAAAAAACGTAAAGAATCGCAAAGAGGAATCAATTTTACTGAAATTAACCTCAGCTTCTTGCTAAGAAGTTTTCTGATTTTTAGTGCTACTAGCTGCGCCCCGTGGTTTCACCCGCGTAAGTCCCGATCCCGCTGGAATATGGAGATAAAAGTAGCCTATGTGTTATTCTAGGTCTTCAGCTATCTAGGTACCTACCTACCGAGTTTCATTGTATTCGGTGCAGCGGTTTTGACGTGATTGAGTAACAAACACACACATATACATATTACATATTAGTAGGATGAAACCTCAGTTTTTGATACTCCAATCATATTTAAAGTTTCAGAAAGCCACTAAATCTCTTTGAACAATCATCCTATGGCAAGTCATCGTGGAGATAATGTTATGATTAACATAACAAGGATCAGTGAAACAGTGAAATCAACGCCTACGTCTAAATGTAAACAATCTGTTGTTAACAAGAGAGCAGAACAATTAATGTGAAAGGTTCGTAGGTCGATTCATAACTAATACATTTTAGAGTATCGCAACATCCTGAATGGACGGATGGTCCCTTGCTGCAATACTGTGATTAATGTTATATTAGTAGGTACCTATTACATTTTTAACGAATAACCAGGTAACACAGACGACCTCTGTGGCGCGTCGGGGGAAGGCCCGACTCCAATGCAGAAGGTTGCGGGTTCGATTCCCGCCGGGTGCAAGTATTTATGCGTAAAAAATGTTTGTGTCGGTCTAGGTGTTTTTTATGTATCAATATGTATGTATTTACAAAAAAAAAGTATAATATGTAGTATATCCATTATCTAGTACCAGTACAGTACATAGTACAAGCTCAGTGCTTAGTTTGGGGCTAGATTGCGCTGTGTGTAACGTCTTGCAATATTTATTTATTTATTATTTATTTATACCTATGATTTTTTCGACTTCTCGGCCTGCTATACCATAGTAGAGAAAGCACCGTGAGGTGCGCTATCTATTTTGTAAACTGTGGCTATACGAATGTGGTTAATTTCATTAAATATTTTGACTTTCTCAAGCTGAATTTTAAGGACGGACTATCAAACATTTGTTTAGATGTCCCTAAATATCTATATTTTCACAACCTATATATAAATATTAGTAGGATATCTTGTTCACAAGCCTCAACTCAATGCGTCGTAGTAAATTATTTATTACGAATAGTTACAAACAAAATAACCAAGTTCTAAGTTTGCAATTGCAAAAACAACCCTAATAAAAAATCACAAAGTCGTGGAAAAGGAAAATGTAGACCTTACAAAAATATGGAGCTGTAAAAGAGGTATAATTCCAAAGTATTCAGCGCTTGAAGCCCGTTACAAATGAAACCGGCTCCTTGTGTTACGTTGGCAGCTAACAAATTATGCACTACCATGTTCTGAATGAAATATTCATTGAAGTTTTCCTGTTATATACGATTGAAAACTTCATTTTGCAACTTTCCGTTCTTTATACCTAGTAATATTTTTTTTAGATAATTCTCTTTCGGAGAGTTAGGTCTTTACCTGTAGGTATAATTTATGATTTTGGCCACATTCCCAACTGTAAAATCGACAACTGATAAGTTTGTTAGAGTGGGGGCGATAGAAGGCAATTAAAGACAACGACGCACAGTGGGTCGAATCCGAAAATACGCGGACTTTGGTATTTCAAAAAATGAAATTAAATCATTTTTTTTTTTTTAATGGGGATTGTTAAAGCTCATTAAAACAATAAGAAAATGATCTACAAGAAAACTTAATTTTGAATATTTTGGAAGAAAATCGCCTTTATGTGGAAACTGGACTTCTTATTCCTACAAACCGGAGATAGAACAGTGTGGAAATAGTTTCCCAACGTCTCTGTAAAAGCCTTCTAAGAAGGACTTCAGTAATAAAGAAGTTGACTCACCTGAATATCTCGTCTAGGTTGAGGCATCCTCACAGGTGCTGGTCCTAACATCCGTGGCGGGGCAACCGACCGATGCGCCGGCACCGGCGGCGGGAGACTCGGCCTCGGTCCATGGAGCACCGTCACCGCCGGCACGAGATGCTGCTGCCTCTGCTCCCGGGTCACTATCGCCAGGTGCTCCGAGGGTCGGATGAGGCGCGGTGGCGCTGGGAGACGGAGGGCAGGGTCGGTCGGACGTCGCGGGGCTGTCGACTGCCGCGGAGGCGGCGCGGGCGCGCGTCGCGCCCTCGCCGCTTCCGACTCATCCGGCATTGGCGTGCGCCAATCTGTTGACAAATAATACGTCTGGTGATCAATGCATATTAAATATTATTATTAGATTAGTTTTAGTATAGATATTTTAAGTTTTTTTCAATGCCTGGAAAAGACTGAAGGAGAAGAAGTTATGAAGTGCTAAAAACTATTTTCAAGAACCTTGTTACACTTAGCAAGCAACCAATGATTGATTGATTGTAAAAGTTCTTGGGAAACAATAGATCACCGGATCATTTTTATGTCTATTATTTAAAGCTAAACGGCCGTACAGCGTTTTGGGAAGAGGACCGCGGCCTGTATTTTATTTGCAATTAAAGATTTGCAACTAAAGCTTTCAAAGTATTGGTGATTCCTTGCCAAGTTACCAACAATTGTTGAACTGGTCAAGAAATATTAGAGGGCTGAGGCATATTTAGGACAATTGAATGGTAGGTACAAGGCGAGTAGGTACAAGGCCTAGGAAGTCGTCCGTAATCTATCAATCAAACCTATTAGGTAGTCTATGTGGGAATGGACTAGCCGCGCATCGAACATTAAAAAAGTCCCATTTGCCCTCAATACGCTCCCAGTTCCCAAAATGAAAACTATAAAGCGCGCAGTCGTCGGTCGTAGGATTAGTTCGTGACTAACAAACAAGTCGCGAATAAAAAGGTGTCTAAAGGTACTACATCTTATGCCACATCGTCATTTACCCACCGTCATGATCAATTTAAAAAAAATTAGGCCCTAATCTAAACACGACAAAATAAGACTTTGTAAAAGACGAATTAAAAAAAACCTGCACCTGTTCTTTATAAAAGTGACATCTATGATCAAGTCTCGGAACGCGAAAGGTAAATTAGTTGTCTCTCTGCAGCCACACAAAACAGAGCACAGAAATGGCGCCACTGTATGAGAGAAAAACCGTAAACCGCTCGGCTCAAAGCTTTATCGAAAACAAATCGCCCACAAAATACTGTAAAATTTTTGTATTATTTAAACAAAGTATCATTATTATTAGACACGGGTCTAGATCGCGTTATAGATAAGTAATCATTGTTATTAATTACCTCGACGTTTTGGCAAACGGGTTATACCGGCCGTAGTCCCGAGAAGACCCGTGTCTAATAATAATGATGAACGGAAATCGTGTAAGTTTAAAATGTGTGTTAAACAACTTTGTTTAACACACATTTCAAATGTAACTAGGTATACTTATACCTAGTTACATTTTCCCGGGTCTTAATCGCGTATTATTATTTATTTTCATACCACGACGTTTATGTTACCCATCGTGTGAATTAATAGTACATTATGATATAAGTGCGGTAAGTTGAAAATTACAGCCGAGGCGATATTGCTAGCCCGAGCCGTAGGCGAGGGCTACAAGAAAGCAGAGGCTGTAATTATCAAAGCGCACGTATGTCATACGACGTTTTATAACACATTTGCGAGGAAATAAATAAAACTCGGACTTTCTTAAACGAATAAATCTTTAATCACTTGTTAAAGCAGTTAGAAAAATTTGAACAATTTGTGAAATTGATTATTACGTTGCCAGTTGGCATTTTTAATGTTGTCATGTTTCTGTTACAGATGTAATTTACTGTCAAAATGAATTAAATTAAAGAATTAAATGTTTATTTTTTATATTTTATCTCCCAAAGTTAATTTTATTCATAAAATATTGACCACTTTTCTGACATAAAAACTTTTTGATTTGCTTTCTTTGCTTTTTTTTTCTTAAGATTTAAAAAAGTACCGTTGGTTTTAGACGGAGCATGATAAACCGTACGTGTTACCTTATTAGAAAGAAACTCGTGCGTTTTACTTTACGATTACGCACAAGTACGTAATGACATACATTACGATATTGAAATTGGTGAAATAAGAGGCCCTTTACGAGCAAATGTGTTATAATAGTACATTATGATATAAGTGCGGTAAGTTGAAAATTACAGCCGAGGCGATATTGCTAGCCCGAGCCGTAGGCGAGGGCTACAAGAAAGCAGAGGCTGTAATTATCAAAGCGCACGTATGTCATACGACGTTTTATAACACATTTGCGAGGAAATCAAATAAAAACAATACAGCGAAAAGAAAAAGCGCGCGGAATAATTTTTATTTGTTCACAAATTAGCGATGCGCGGGCATCAGTGCTTTTTTTTTTTAAGGCAACGGTACAAAAACAGCCAGTATTACTAATAAAGTAAATTAATATTTTTTTGTTTCTGTTACAGATGTAATTTACTGTCAAAATGAATTAAATTAAAGAATTAAATGTTTATTTTTTATATTTTATCTCCCAAAGTTAATTTTATTCATAAAATATTGACCACTTTTCTGACATAAAAACTTTTTGATTTGCTTTCTTTGCTTTTTTTTTCTTAAGATTTAAAAAAGTACCGTTGGTTTTAGACGGAGCATGATAAACCGTACGTGTTACCTTATTAGAAAGAAACTCGTGCGTTTTACTTTACGATTACGCACAAGTACGTAATGACATACATTACGATATTGAAATTGGTGAAATAAGAGGCCCTTTACGAGCAAATGTGTTATAAAAAATATTAAAGTATACCTTCTTGATTCCAGTTTTACTAAGTAGCATTTCTAACCAATTAAACTTTCAAATTGAAACATTTTTCTACAAAACAATTTTCCAATATCAATTCACCTATTTTACTATACTTATCCATTGTATAACTGAACGGTTTACGACTTGAATTAGCAAATGTCTAGATAAATAGGTACATTTCTAACACATTCTAGCTTTCTACCAAACTACAAGACATGTCGGGTGGTTGTACGTTTCTACCAACAGCCTAGCGCCTAACATAACAACCTACTTGGAAATAATTCATGTTCAACATAGCCTAGTTTGCGGGGCAATTATGAGATATTTTCTTAGTTTCTATTTGAACTTAAGCAGTAGATAAGTAATAAAACGATTTGGATTTATTTACAATAAAATATTTAAACGTGTTCGAGAAAAACTGAACAGAGTTGAGGCATTGTTGAGACATTTTAGTTATGGAAAAGGTGCCCTGGTTAAATTAAAGGTTAACAAAACAATAAAAATGTTTTATAAAGTTATTTTACTCCTTAATAAAGAAGTAGTAATTCATATGAATAAAGATAAAGTTTATTGTTTCATAAAACTTACAATTTTAAGATACCTATGTGTTACTAAATATACCTAAGTACAGGGTTATTGAGAACGAATTATGAAAACGGATCAGGGCTACCTCCTGACGGTTTATTGGCATGATCCCCACTAAAAAGTCCCCCTGACATCCCAAGGATCAACTTTCTTTCAACGACTTTTGTAATTTCAAATATTTTTTCGATTTTTTTTGCTAATTGCAAAAAACACTGTTAAGGTAAAATAAAAGAGTAGCTAATAAAACAAAAATACTAGTAGGTATTATAAAGAGCAAATTCTGAATATAATGAAGAACAGAATGCATCTTAAGATTATGCGAAATCAATGCAGGACTGCGGTTCGTTTCGATACGACATCGATACGATAATACGATGATTCTGATAGTAGGGTGACAGTAGAACCATCGTATTATCGTATCGTTGTCGTATCGAAACGAACCGAAGTAACCCTCCAGGCTCCATTAGACCATTTATTTTTTTATCAACTCCGTACTCAACGGTTATAAATTCAGTCATCGACAGAGATAAAGGACGAAACACAAGCATGAATAAGCTCACTCACCTCTTTTATGATCGAACCAACAATGCCTTTATTCACAACAATGTTTACCAACAAGGTATTCAGGTTAAAGAACTCTACACAAAGACATTTGTGTAAGTGCATTTCACACAGTTGTCATGGCAACACTGTGTCAACAGAGGATTTCCCTCCAAAACTCGAGCATGCGCCTTTATAACCCTACTTTTCTATCTTTTCTTTCGTAGCTGCATTGAAAAATAAACAGTAAAACGATTGGGAGAAAGTGCTTTTTGGAAGGAAGAAGTCCAGAATTCAGCCCTAATCATAAATTCTTTCTCAATTACACCCCGAAGGATGCAATTTTCTTAAGTGTATACTGGAATATAGGAATACGATATAAGATGAGTCGACTTAAGAGGAAGTAGGTACCAAACCAAATCAATAAGACAGAATATATGAATAGAATATACAAGTATTTAAACCAGTCCTTTAGATTACCTATAGGTACCTATTTCAGAAACTTAGATCCAAAATATCTAGAATCTATATCTAGAAAAAACTTTGTCCTGACTGATGGATTCATACATTAAGACACCTCTGAAATTTGGAGAGCGTGTTCTTCATAATTATGATGTAGACATTGGATAAGAAAGGATTTTTGAAATTCTCACGGGATTCATGCGGGTGAAACCGCTGGATACAGCGAGTCATATAGTATGATAACAATCCTGGAAATTAACCTTACATAGGAATTAAAGATAGCACTTGAATTTAATGTTTTTAGTCTCTGCTCCGCTTCTCACGAACGAAGCAACGAGAAGAATATATTTTTTACGATTTCTGAGAACATATCCATCGTCAACCATGGATTAAGTTAATCGGCGGTGTAAACATACAGGCTGATTTGTTTTAGCCCGGCCTTTAAGGCTTATATCTAAACTAAATTTTACACTTTAAGGCATATTGACAAATACCGAGTTCCCTCCAGATTGTGGCAAAAAACATCTTTTACAAATAAGAACCATTAGACTGATGAGTCAAATCTAACGACACACCTTAATTAAAGAAAGAAATCTATCTAGTGCTTTTGAAGATAAGTATGAGGGATCCCAGAGCTGGCGGTTTTCTGTCTCAGCGTGTTAGTCTCGCTATTCAGAGAGGAAATGCCGCCAGCATCTTGGGGACCATGTCTCGGGAGGGTGTCATCGACGACGGGCTTTTTTCTTTTTAGATATAAGTTTTAGTTTTGTTTCTTTTTGTTGTCACCTTGTTTATTGTTTCTTTATTTGTATGTTGTGTCTAATTGAATAAATGATTGGAGTATGATAGATGTATAAAATGAATAAAGACTATTACAAACATACAAGATTGGCGCAAAAAACATAACCCTTTCCTTGCAACCGGGTAAAAGTAATTACCGTTTTGGTTTTGTCAAAATCGGGGACGTCATTCCTATCAGCAATTTAAGACTAGTCTAAAAACCTCAACCTGTATCTAGGTCTAGATGAGGGGATTGAACTGGGAAATGTATCTCATTTCCTGCAAGAAGATTGCCTGTATCATTTCGCTACCGGTAAGTAAGTATTTAAAGCGCACTCATGTAATTCTGTAATGACGCGAGCGACGTTGGACTAACATAATCCTACGGTAAACGACTTTATGTTCTTCATATATAAACGTAGGAATAACATAAATAGGGCAATATTCTATATTTTTATTTTTAAGAGCTTAAGCCTGCACCGGGCTTTTATAGATATTTTAGTGCAGGCTTTCATAGAGAGTTGTGTTAGATGGTAAGATACCTACTGCCGCGAAGATTCAGCGTATGACTAATTGGTAAAGTCAGTACTCCCGGATTGAGTAAAGATGCGTTGTTGGTTCAAATCCCGCCCTGCGTGAATCATGGGTTGTGTTTTTGCGGCAGTATTTTTCCTTTAAAATATTTCAATAAATAGGGCAGTTGTATAGGATATACTGTACAGCCCGATAGCTTGACACCGCGACCGGTTGGTGAAACAGATAGTCAGTTAGCTCAAGACGAATTAAAAAAAACCCCGCCAAGTGCGACACGCGCACGAAGGGCTCCGTTCCTCTATACTATAACAATTGAGAACAAGCTTTGTCTTTTCCGTGACAAGAACTTTTAAAGCTGACAGACAGTAATAAAAAGACCGACCTTATTCCACGCTCATTAATAAGGCTATATCTATGAGTTTCTTGTGTCTTCTTTACATAGGTACAATTAATTGAGGCGATTCAAAATGATCATGTAAAAATATTTGAACAAACCTATTTTGACTTTCACTTTGTTAAAAACAGCTGAATAAAATGTTCCAAGAAATGAAAATCCATAAGGGTTTCGTTTTTTGGCCATTTGGCTACGGAACCCTAATAAATGACGATCTATTCCAAATGATAGGAACTACGAAACAATGAGCATTGATTTTAAACTAAAAACTGACTAACTAATTGTGTTTCTTTCTCTTAAAAAAGTTAATATTATTATACGGACTTCAGCAATAATTAATCATGCAAAACTATGGGACGTCCGCGTTTGGAAACCTGCCAAAAACAAAAATAACATGTCGTAATTTATATAGTACCAGCTGCGTCCCGCGGTTTCACCCGCGTAAATCCCGATCCCGTAAGAATATCGGGATCAAAAGTAGTCAATGTTAAAGTAGCTTTCTATTGGTGAGCGAGTATTTGAAATCAGTCTAGTAGTTTCGTAGCTTTTTCGTTACCAATAACGTTTTAGTACCCACAGTACAAGCCTAGTGCTTAGTATGGGGCTAGATTGCGCTATGTGTAAAGTCGTGCATTATTCAATATTATTTAATACACAAGCAAATAAATCATTCCTCTTTATAATGTTAGTATAGATAGAGTCTAGATTACGTTTCATTGTCTTTACGTAAACGAAATCACATGTTTTCATATTGTTCCGATACTTTTCTATTCAAAAGTACTTAATTAAACTATTAACAGGATTTATCGCTTTTATTTTTGTACTTTATGACTTGACGTTTCGGAAAACTTTTACTTTTCATGATTAGCAAATGGTTTAGTTATTAAGTATTTTCACATGAGTTCCAAAAAGTATTAAAAATATCATAGGATTTTGGACATACAGTATATCTATCTATATATATATAAAATTTAATGTCCTGACTGATCTATATATATCACCGCACGCGTAACTTGGAGGGCGCGTAATTTGTGATGCGTAATCTTTGGGAAAATCCTGCGGGATCAGGATTTACGCGGATGAAACCGCGAACTTATTATTATTTTGTCAATAAACATCGATCTAACGTTTTGGTTCTCTCTATTTGACAATTTTCCTTTATGACAATGTGTCAAAACATTGTCTACAATTAAAAAACGGAGTATAGTACAAACATTTCACTACAAAGCCTTTTAAAATGCAATGAACAAATTATACAGTGTGATCAAAGAAACATTGTTTAGTATTCATGTCACAGGTAATTATCGGTCGCGTCTCTTCTATCTAATACGAAACTCGAGGGTCCCAGGACCTCCCCTTGTGGTAAACCTATATACGTGGGGCGAATGACACGTATTTTACGAAGGGTTGGAGGTACTAGGCACCAATCGTTTATAATGAAGAGAAAGATTTATGAGCAGATATGCGTTTTAGACGTTTTATTGCATTATATGTAACACGTATTGGTTGTAAGCTTACTGTAACTTATCACATATCTTTAATAACGTTCACGTTCCTCACAAGTTTATTGCGTTAGCTAAATTCTTGTATTGAAATTGACTCATTTTTCGGTTTTAATCGCGTGGTGCTTATAAC
Source organism: Idaea biselata (assembly GCA_958496205.1). Lineage (NCBI taxonomy): Eukaryota > Metazoa > Arthropoda > Insecta > Lepidoptera > Geometridae > Idaea > Idaea biselata. Next base: position 12,872,132 of record OY292398.1, read on the forward strand.
TTTTAGCATTGTTTCAATGCTCAGCGTTTCGAGACCTTCACAGGTATGTTCTTCAGGACTAACAGAAGATAAGTAAATCTAATTTCTTGATTTACTTATCTTCTGTTAATAGATGTTTCTCGAATCAGTTCCTAACATTAAAGAATGATCATCAATCAACATTCACGTCGCATCGGTATCGATTTCATGAAGAAATTTAATAGCTCTAAAACAATCTGCAATTACAGAATAATTCACACGAGTGAAATCGATGTTCGAGATAAACTGTCGTCGGGGGATATTAACGGCTTCATCCGACAGATGTCGTGATACGAAGCGACCTTTACCCGACCCGATGCAACCCGACTGACACCGACGCAGGTTAACCGCGGCTTATCTTCTAGAACTGGGTCAACATTTATAACTCTCGTAACCTTATCTGTTATGTCTGATGCATTGGAAGTTTTTGACACTGGCATTTTAAGGGATTACTATCTTTACTGGAATTCCGTGTTCATCGTTTGCTCAAGTTATGTGACGGTGTCCAGTGTAATGATTTATAGGTAAATATTACAGGTAACTGCCGTGAAGCCTATAGAATAGGGTTTCTCCATTTCTTCCCGTGGGTGTCGTAAAAGGCGATTGAGGGATCTGGGGAAGATTATCAAACCTTATGTTATTCCAGTGCGGTGGCGGATAAACTGTTTGGTCTCTAGAAGGGTTGGTGTCAAGCAGATGGCCGGCCGTAAAAAATATTGCCAAATCCATTTGCAGAAAGTATGTAGGTACCTAAGGTATGGTACCATAGGTACCATAGGTATGGTATGGTCATGATGACTTACCGACTGCGCAGACCCCAAATAAATAAAAATCAATTTGGGATATAGCGGACCACGGGCTCCCGAGAGGTATGCAAGCAGGAACATCGCTCGGATGAGAAGATAGAAGAAGTATAATAGGTATAATATAGCTCTGGCCACCTTCCACTTTTGAGACTGACGAAGTCCTACGTGTCTATCTGCTTGGTGAAACTGCATTACAATATTCCAGACTTTAAAAAGATATCTGATCATCATCATCCAAGCGATTCCCGGTTGCATCCCGGGAACATCGATCGATCTGATGAAGATACAATATTTATACGTGCAGTAATTAATTAGGTAGTAGGTAGGTACATATACGCGAGGATATCGAATTCAACTTTACTTAACTTGATATTATTGAACAGAAAGTAAAATTTCTGGTTTGTGTTACATCAAGTTGTTGGTAAACCAACACTTTCCAGCCCATCTCGAGAGCAATAACTTTACGACACGTAAACCAAAAGTGTGAAAACAGTCGTTAAAATGATGTTATCACGGACACCAAGTATAAATCCCTAGCTTTCTCCTGATAACATTTTTAACCGTCGCCGCGTAAAGGACAAAGCCAAGATTACGATTAAGTGAAATTTGCTGGTCTGTGATGCAACTGGAAGTCTGAATGCTGACAGCGAAATGAGCACGTAGCAAGCATAACTCGGTAAAAGCTAGATTGAGTCTATGATTGCGTCGAGGCGAGGAATCGAACGCCTTTCTCTCTGAGTGGTAACAAATGAGCCGGGATGCATCGTGATTTATTCAAATCCCTCCTTGTTTGATTCTGGTCACGTCTACCTTGAGTTTTGTAGTTAAAGCACGAAGTGTTGCCGATCTATGTTCCTTAACAAAACCGACATATGTTTTAAAGGCACTAGGTAATTGGAGTAGCTTCCGCTGTTGTAATTATTGTTAGTTTTATCGGCGTTTTAAATCTAATTGATTTAACATGGATCAATCAATTGAAGGACATGTAATGACTGCATACTCGATTACGATCGACGGTCGAAACGTTTGAAAGAACACAGGTTTTGATTCTAGTCTTGTCTGTGACTAATCTCAAAGTGTTCGTCAAATTATCGTATAAATTAGTATCTACCTTTTGGATACCTAAGGCAAAGCTTAGATGTAAATTTTAGAAATAGAAGTAGGTATATCTACTTACAAAAGTTGTTTACAAAGCCAATGGATTAATGAGCAGTGCGCAGTTAGATTTTTTTTTTCGAAATTCTCATTAATAAGTTTTGAATAGGTACAGATTGTATTCAACAATATACAATCTAAACTAATATTTCTTATGTTTTTATTGCTCTAAGCATTTTTACTAGAAATATTTTACAAGGAGAAATACCAGTAGCTGCACCACACAGGAACCCAGCGCAGTGAGCGCAGTGGTAGCGCACTCGCCTGGCAAGCGAAGCACAGGTTCGAATCCTGTCATGGGAGAATTTTTAATGATGTGTTTCTCCTTGTAGAATATTTCGATCTAAGCTAGTTTAAGTATAACATTATACGCACTGCAACTATCAACAGTCATTCTTAAGCAGCATTTAACTAAGCAACAGAACACCTGAGGCGTGGAATACCAACCGCACAACTAAATAGATATTTGATGAGAACTGTCTGCTCGATTACAACAGCTAAGTTCAGTCACGAGCGAGGATAATTTGTGAGTTTTGGCATTTACACCTTTCAACTTGCAATGAGCACGCACGGAAATAAAAAAAATAGTATTGTTAACCTATTGACCTTGCTGTGCCGTTTGAAGTACCTACGTACCATATTTTGTCTCTTCCTTATTAAGATATTTGTGAATCTGATTTTTAATCATCACATCAGTCATAAGCTTTTATACTTGTTCCTATCTTTTAGATGAGCGTGTTGCATCTTACACCATATCGACATTTGCCATTAAGTGAGACGGTGGTGGTCAAGCGCTCATCTAACGTTTTCAAAATGATTTTTTTTTTTTTGACGTTTTCTTGATTTTAGTTGTTTCCTTTGCCCAAATTAAAGGCCCGTTTTTTATTGGGTAAATTGTATGCTGTCAAGTAATTCCGACAAAAAACTTGTCATTAATTCCATGCCAATTTTGTAGTTGTACCTACGATTTTTAGTAGTAGTATTTTATTGGTACGATTGAATTAAAAGATTTTGCAAAGCAATCAGTTGTCCCACTCCCGCGGACTTTGAGTTATCGATTATCAATCACATACCTAAGCGAGAGAAATTTTAGGTGTTTAGGTCTTGTTTTAGGTACTTAACTGAAAATATCGATTTTAATCATTATTTTAATATAGGTAGGTAATTTTCAGTTTATAATTTCAATTTGTAATTTATCCGTACAAACGTAACAAAATAGGTACAAAGACCAACACTAACTTATTAAGCTAAAATGAATAGTACCTATATTACCTATTTAGAAATTAAAAGTCAAAAAATTAGTCCCTAGGTATGGTACCCAAAAGATTGCCTCTTTGTATGGCAATACTTATTCGTTGGCCAAAGTAAAGTAAAAATTATTGAAAATTAACTAAGGTACGTTTATAAAGGGACACAGACATTATTTACTTTATCAATAAACTTTTAGTCAAATACTAAAAGCTTTATAACAAACGTACTAAACAAATTAAAACTACCCCTGCCTTAATTAACCGCTGTAACGGAACCTTTGTCTGGGATCATCCCTTTACGTCCATGTGATTAGTGCATTTCAAAGGGTTTCCAACCCTTATTGTTGAAGGGATGTTTGTGCAATTCATGTCTGAATAGCTTTGTGCTTTCGTATGCAAATGACTGTTGGACATGGTGACGAATTGATCGAAACGACAATCAATGAATACTATACTAACGCTATTGGTTTTGTTAAGTTTAGATAGGTAGGTACGTTTAAAAATATACTGGTGAACATAATGACGACCTCTGTGGCGAGTCGGGGAAGAGGTCGACTACAGTGCAGAAGGTTCAGGGTTCGATTCCCGCCGGGTGCAAATATTTCTGCTTAAAAAATAGATATTTGTTTCTGGTCTAGGTATTTTCTATGTATTTATTTACACCAAAAAAGTATCATATGTAGTATATCCGTTGTCTAGTACCCATAGTACAAGCCTAGTGCTTAGTTAGGGGCTAGATTGCACTGTGTGTAATGTTTATTTATTTATTAATATACGAAGAATATAAACAAGCTAATTTAGCTGTAAATTCAAGCGAGCAAGCTCCGCTGAACTGTTCTGATATTAAACCGCATCTGCCAACCAAAAATATACCCATAAAATCGCCACAGTTTACCTGCATTGGGAATTGTTTCGAGCACTTTAAAAATTGGAGCCAATTGCCACAACGGGACTGCTGATAGTCATCATCAATGATCAATATCACTAAAGTAGATAATTATCATTTATGGAGAGGAGAGATCTCGATGAGAGTAAAGGCAAAAACTGGTGATTACAGATGAAGTAAAAAAGGTTGAAAGAAACTATAAAAATAAAACTTGATGTTTCAACCTACAAATAAAAGATATCTGTCGAATAAAATCTAACACAACCAAATTCAAAATCCTTCGAAAGTGTGATTTTTTATAAAAGATTGTGCCGTTTTTATTCGGTGGTGTGACATTTTAACAGACAGACAGACATCTCTATGTATCTATTTATATCTAGAGATTTGATAAATCAAACCATACAATAGCATACTAACTATTCTTTGAAGATACGTGTTCATCTTTTACTTACGTACATAAAGTCAATTAAATGTTACTAGCCCTGCTCCATTTTCAACATCAACAGAACGATCTTCCCTCACAGAGACCCGACTCCGAAGTTATTGTCCGGGGACCGAGCAACGCGGTATCGTCGATCAGATGGCAGCAGAGCCCTAATGAAGCCGTTACGTTGAGCCCCGATCGGCCGCCCACTTAATGAGGTCGTCATTAACAGAGGACTTGCAGAATGCTGATTTTATATCAGTCAACAATTTGGAAATAAATAAACAAATCAACAGAAAAACAAGTAAAGACGACACACCGATATTTCAAATGTTGTTCAAGCAATAGCAGTAAGACGAGCAAGGTCCTTCATTGGTCCATCCACAGCTCAGAATATTATGACTGATTAGTTGTTGACATTATATGTCCAACAGACGATACTATCGAATAGTTTCTAAGTGCAAGCAGTCGTCTGTGCCCCGATACGTAGGCCGGTGCAGTTGGTGGCAGGAAGACAGATCAGAATTTATTCCGTCTTCCTACCTTCGACAGGTAGAATAAGTATCTTTAAGGTGTACATCTCTCAAACCATCTGCTTCATAAATATTCCATCTCGTGAGATAGATATTATACGCTGATCAATATTTAGAAAATGTGTAAAATACCGCTCATAGCATAGAAAATCTGTAGTCTGCTCGAACCCTTGGCTGTCGAGCGCATCGGGATCGCTTTGGAGAAACGATGCGGTAAATGCTTTTGTTAGGTATCTTATTGACGTTTTTTGATGGGACAATAGTTAGGTAGGTTTAATATAATACTGAATTCACCGATTTACTCAATACCGTTAACATTCCATCGAAGAATGGTATCAGAGTTGGCAAAGTACCTAGTTACTTAAAGAATGAGCGCAAAGAATGAGGTATGATCCTTAGGAGTTCAAATCGTTTTGCTTGACTAGAAAATGCCACAGCTGCCGATGTGTATTGTGTAGATACTTAAGTTCTAAGTCCTGTCTGTTTCTTACCAACCAGCTCTTACCAAACAAATCACTGACTAATTTATACCATTACAGGATTAAGGGCGTTCTTTCTGCACAAGCAAGATAAATACGACCATGCAAATGCAACAATTTATTGTCATAAGTATTCGTACCACTTTATCTTGGAGATGCAGGACGTTTTAGTTGAATAATGACTGTATTACTGCGACAAGGCGTTCTTTGAATGTGAGTGAAGGTGACTGAAATAGCAGTAGGCGGGGTACTTTGAGCTAAGTAAGTCTGCCTTTAGGGTAGGTTAGGGCAGAAAGGTCTTTAAGTGGCGACTACGAACTGCAAGACGCATTAGGAGATTTCCTTCCTCTGATTGCTATAAACTAAGGTTAGTTAAGTTATCTCGCGCATCAGAAACAGTTTTCTATAGTTGTGTGCAGACCGTAAACTATTGAATAACTATGGAAAACTACGTCAGCCATGCAAGCTAAGCTTTACCACTTTCGTCGGCATCTTGTGGACCAACCATCAGAAGAGTTAGATGCCGTTGGATGCGGCAGTCAAAAATTATCTCCATAATGGTTCAAGCACTACTATTTAGTTGGGCTGATCATTGCTGGACATGGGACGATATCCATTTTGGTCTAATCTAAACAGTAGTGCTTTGTAGATGTCTACTGTGGACGTAAACTTTAGCCTATGAGCTGAGATGATGATGTCGATGTCGAGTGATTTAACTTTAGATTCTATTCAGCCATGTTCATTTAGATCCCTATACGCTGTATTATAATTTCATCAGGTCTTAGCTAGCTTTAACAATGCGAGAAACCCACGCCCAAGTTGCAAGCCACCCGCGCAAATTGACTATAACTTAGAGGTTAAATAAGTTAGGGTACGAGAGAATTTAGAACGGTAACGAATGCAGTTGTATATATTACAGTCCCTACTACAAAAAAATATAATTACTTAATTAACTTTTATGCCACGACATCGTTCGCATAAAAATCAAATTAAAAAAAAAACTTTTTATTTGTACGCTAAAAACTTCTAGGTCAATTAATTATGTAAAATGTAATTTTATAAAATTATTCTTAGATAGAATTTTCTTTGTAGGTTTTGTAGGGATGTAGGTACCTAAGCTATGTTAGTTTATTTTGTAAAACACCCAAAAATTTAGAACGAAAATAAATGACCGATAATGGCTATCACCCACTCTATCATAATATTTTATTCAAATGTTTAGTTTTCGATCGTTTTGTATATTGGTTAAATTGCCACTTACTGACAAAGTGGTTTCGCCAAAAAGGCAAGTTAATTGTAAGTATGACATTTAAAACCTACTCACTTTCACATTCCTAAAGATTTTACCCAAATTAGGCATACAAGACTGGAATAAGCATATTATGACACAAAACAGATTTCAATCTACAAAATGTGCAGTTCTAAATAAAGACGCAAAGAAAGTTTCAAGACTTAATTTATTTATTAAGATGACTGGGTAGGTAGGTAGGTACGCGAAATACATAGTCGAAATTTTTAAACCAAACAATATTTTTAAGTTTTTACAAGTTTACACAATAAATCTGTTTTAATTAAAAAAAAGGGTTTAAAAAAAGTTTTATTTTCGTAAAACGATAATTCTTGCTGCTAATTTTCCGATTAGATTTAAAAAAAAAACGAATTTGTAGGTTGTGTCAGATATAAATACCTATCATTAAAAAAATGTAAAAGGCGACTAAGGGACATGGGGAAGACTAGCAAACCTTGAGTGCTCCCAGAGCGGGGGCGGGTAAACTGCTTGGTCCCGAGAAGATTCGTGTCACTAAAATATAAATCCAATGTCAAATCTATTCGTCGCAGTAGGTGTGGTCAATGATAACTTACCTACTGTACCAATCTTAAATAATTTTAAATTTAGCGGACCCTGAATTCCTGAGAGGGATGCAACTGGGAACAACGCTCAAATGTGAAGAAGCTCATCTTAGAAAATGAATACCATTTCCCAATATCTACTGTTAAATTTTAAGGCTTACCAACTTACATTCACTTGCTTTATTTTTATATCAGCCTATAAATAAGTTTATAGCCAGCTTTCACCCATAAGACGTAAATATAAATAACTCCAAAAATGATAACACGGATTCAACACCCACGAAATTGCATCCATCCTTTATACAGAAAGTGACTCACTCGCCCATTAAATGCACTTGCAAAATGTTATTACGGAGCTAAAGAGGCTAGAGGCGTCATTTTAGCTGTAACAATTTTAGTAATTCAGTTTCTTAATAGACAGGCAAGTTTTAATAGGCCGTCTCCAGACTTAAATAGAGTTTTACTGTCGCTGCGTGGTCGTGTAGATAGAATATCATTCCTAATAATAGTTTAATAATAGCAAATAAAACCTAATAAGATTATTTGCTACCTAGTACTGTGTAAACGAGCTTTAACATTATTTAAAGCAATTTTATAATATTTAGATGCTAAAATCTCCTCTAGAAAGTGAAAGGTCTACAAAATAATAAAATAAACGATATAAATCCGCTAAAATTAAATAAATGAATGAATATTGAAGGAAATATAATATGTAGTAGGTAGGTATGCTTAAAAATAAAATATTTGTTTCTGGTCAAGGTGTATAAAAAGTATAGTATATCAGTTATCTAGTACCCATAGTAAAAGCTTAGTGGTTACTTTAGGGCAAGATTGCACTGTGTGTAACGTCGTGAAATATTTATTTAAATTGTCTGCCTGACTGTACATAGGCGCATCTTAGTTCTAAGTAGTCATTATTACAATGGCCACTAAGAAAGCCTCTATTATCTCGTTCTCATTCGAAATGAGATTACAATCGAAATGCGCCAACTTTTGCATACACACTCGTAAATTGACGTAGCTATCACGATCGCAGATCGATCTCGTGGTATAAAATAAGTTCACTTACAGGCACGAAATGAATATTAATGTAAAATAATATTCATCCTCCAAGAAAATAGATATAATATTTTATGGATATATTTTTATGGATATCGTTTTTAGTAAAACGTGATTAGGTACGGCTAGTAACAAAAAGTGATGGATTCGATATAATATTTAAATAAATAATTTGATGACTATAATGTAAATGTGTTTATGAATAAATTAAAAAATGTATAATACATTAACACTATTATAAACTCATAGATCTATATTATATCTGTAAAATGCTTTGTCCTGACTGATTGACTGATCAACGCACAGCCTAAACCACTGATAGTAGAGAGCTAAAATTTGGGGAGTGTGTTCTTTATTTGATGTGGGCGTGGACATCCGATAAGAAAGGGTTTTTGAAAGTTCCCAAGGAATCGAAACTTACGTGAGTGAAACCGCGGGAAATAGCTAGTATAGATATATCATAGATTATAATTAATAATAATTAATTAGCATTGTTTAAAAAAATATGATCACGTTTTTTGGATTTATCAGTTACCGGCCTTTTAGTTTGAGTACGGAAGAGGTACAGTACCTAAGCAAAAAAATGAATGAATGAATGAATGAATAAATTCTTTATTGTACACACCAAATAAATTACATTACAAAGAAAACATACACTACTTAAAACTAGGTGGCACAATGGGCGGCCTTATCGCTTATAGCGATCTCTTCCAGGCAACCTTTGGATGAACAAGAAGTTAAGACAGGTGAAAGGTAGGGTGTTTACAAAGGAAAAAGGTGAATAAAATATAAATACATACAAACATAGCTAAATACAATAAGTCATACATATATGATATACCTATACCTAAACTATATATACCAAAAATAAAAAATATATATAAATATATACCTATTCATACATATATTATCTTAATATGTATACTACATGATACTAAAGAACCAACCACAGCACGAAAAGTGACACAATCATAGGACTTGACGTTTCTCAGCCATAAGCAGATAGTGTTTGAAAACGCAATTCTTGAAAACTTCTAATGATTTCGACTGTCTGATGACGGCAGGCAAAGCATTCCACAAATCCACTGCCCGAGCCGTGAAGGAATCTCCATAAAAAGTGGAAAGACGATTTGGAACTTTAAGGAGAAGGGCTTTTGAAGAACGGACAGCTTGAGAAGGAGGATGTTGAAATTGAAACCGTGACTTAAGATAAGAAGGAGATGAAGGTAGAAACAGAATTCTGTAGAGGAGTGATAAGATGTGAGAGTTTCTACGCAGACGAATAGGCAACCATTTGAGTTCACCGCGAAATTCCGACACGTGATCAAACTTTCGAAGACCATAAACAAACCGAATGGCAAGATTCTGGAGCCTCTCAAGTTTGTCCAACTGTTCCTCGGTGAGATCAAGGAAGCACTCATCTGCGTAGTCTAGAATAGGAAGCATAAGAGATTGAGTTAGCATAACCTTGGTGGCAGTTGGAAGGAAATTCCGCAACCTTCTGAGAGAGGCATTAGACGCGAACATCCTCTGACTCAACCCAGACAGCTGCGAAACCCATGTGAGATTGCTATCCATAGTAACGCCCAGATTTCTGACCTCTTTGCTATACGGTACCGAAATACCGTCAAAAACGATGTTTGGTAATTGATTGAAATTGATTTTGCAAGTCAGTCTAGAACTACCAATTACAATGGCTTGAGTCTTAGCCGGGTTGACCTTAAGACCATAGCATCTACTCCATTGACAAATGTTGTACAGATCATTATTTATAGTATCAATCGCATAGCTTAATCGGTTAAGTGGTGCCTGAGTGTAAATTTGTAAATCGTCTGCATACAGGTGGTAAGAAGAAGAAATATTGTGAGAGATATTGTTAATAAAAACAGCAAATAAAAGAGGAGAAAGCACACCGCCTTGGGGAACACCGGCAGCAATATCACTCCAGGTGGAATGGGTCTGTTCGATGCAAATTCGTTGCCGGCGTCCACATAGATAGCTACGAAACCATGCGATTACTGACGGACATATGTTAAGGGAGCTCAGAATTCCAAGAAGCAGGTCAAAGTCAACATTGTTAAATGCGTTGCTGAAATCCAGCAATGAGAGTACAGTAAGCTGTCTGCTGTCCATACCAAGCCTTATATCGTCGGTAATCTTCACTAAGGCAGTTGTGGTGCTGTGTCCTGGGCGAAAGCCAGATTGAAAAGGGTTCATTAGGGAGTTTCTGGTAAGGAATGTACTTAGCTGTTGATGAACAAGGCGTTCAAGTACTTTGGATAAGAATGGCAGAATGGAGATGGGGCGGTACTCGGAAAAGGCAGAAGGATTTGGCTTTTTAGGGAGGGGGATCACATGGGCTTCTTTCCAGGCCTCAGGAAAACAACTTGTAGATATGGACGCATTCAGCATTAAGGCTATGACATGCACTATCTCATCAAGAATAGGCGTGATCATATTCCGACTAATGCTATCGTTACCTACTGCATTGGAAGAAATGGATTTAATGCTCCTCTTAACGTCAACGTCAGTGAATTGCTCGAAGGAAAAGAGAGAAATGTCTGGTGGCTGTATAGATGAAAGATACGAAAGTGTTTGAGATTTAGTAAGATTATCAAGATTAGAAGAACTAGAGAAATGCTGGTTAAGAAGATTAATATTCAATTTTTGAGGTAAGTTAGTATTCGAGCGAGATTTGCCAACCCCCAGAGATTTTAGGAATTTCCAGACTTTAGAAGAGTCTTCTTGTTCTACAGACCCGTGGATATAACGGCGTAGTGCATCCCTACACACTCTGTTGCAGCGATTACGTAATTTATGATCCAGGTCTTCATTCTCCTTAGTGGGCTTGCACTTATATCTACTTTTTGCAGAGGCTTTCTTATGAATTAGACTTCGTATTTCATCCGTAAGCCAAGGGGCGGGATGATGTTTCATTTTAACACTACGGACAGGGGCATGTTTGTCATACAACCTGGTGAATTAACCTGGAAAATTAGGTGTTTTGAACAATTGCTATTAAAGAACTCCGTTTGAACAAACTTCCTTAGGCAGGCACGCACACACACGTAATCGCACTATCACCTACATACATTATTAGGTACGTAGATAATGCATTTCGTTACATGACGATTTCCACCAAATTGCTCTAAAGAACTTCGCTCCAAAAATTCCAACGTTCATCCACTGTGTCGCTTCCAGTTTGCTAGCATTAATTCATATGTCGGTGACGTTATATCATTCGAGGGTATCGTAGGGTGACACCCTAACGACAGGGGTTGCGATGCAACTCTTCACTGACGTTACGTAAGCCCCTAAATTACAAAGATAAATATACACCTTAATCATCTGACAGGACAAAACTAATTCACTTATAGATAAACGACACAAAATATTTCTTGAAATTAACCACATTTTTATATACCGCGTTGCTATTATTGTTTTTTCTTTAATAATAGAAGAAAAGTGAGAAAACACCGAAGAGAAAAAAATGGTAATTAATAAGAAATGAAAGGAAAACCAAAGAAAATATAAAAGTACCTATACGTTGCGTTAAATATATGTCTTAGCCTAAGACATATATTTTACGCAACGTATTAGGCTAGATTCGACCAAACTGGAATAAGCAATTCTACGCATAAATAGTCTTTAAATTCAGTCGAAAAAATTACGATTTATGCGGAAAACTAATATTCATTGCGTAGTCTTACTTAGTCGAATCAAACCTTAGACATTTTGCAATCAATCAACCCATTCCGGCCTAATAATTATTTTTAATATAAACGCTTTTATTATACTTGGATCGAAATGTACGTTTACGTACGATGTACGTTTATTACATTTTCAACAGACACTGCGGTAGAGTTTCAATCACGATTCCCTGTGGTTGTATACCACAGTGGATACCTTCATCGTACAACGAACGTGTCAGACAAAAGTATCCTAATGTGAACCGATACTTCCGAAATGTTAGAGAAAATTCTACTTTCCTATATGTATTACTTACTAATATTATATATGTGAAAGTTGGTGTGCAAGTAAGTAACGTAGGTATATTTTTTACTCCTTCAAGCAAAAACTACTGAACCGATTGAGAGTAAACTTGTTACGCAGATAGCTGAAGACCTGAAATAACACGTAGGCTATTCTTGATCCCGATATTCTCGCGGATACCGAGTTTACGAGTGGCGCTTCAAATATAAGGCAACTTTTGAATTTTTTACAAAAAAGAGGTGTTGTATGAGACAGCTATTTTCAGGGTTCCGTACTTAGGAAAAGTAAAGAAGGAACTCTTATTAATTAAACTTTAATAATTTTATAATTTAATATGTCGAACTTGCCAATATAAAGGAGTAATAAAATTATTGTTGACCCTGTACACCAAACCTATATGAGGAAATGATTAAATTGAATTGAATTTAGTTTACTCGCTTTGCAGCCTATATTTTTCTTCTAAATATTACAGTGGCCAAATGTATAAAAGTTCACCGGTATTAAATTAAAAAATTCCAGACGCAATCTTAGCGAGTAACTTTGTGTAATAGAAAGCGAAATTAACCGCAAGACGGCAACTCGATATATTTCTGCTTATTATGGGAAAATTGCATATTCAATCTTATGGTATGATAACTTACCTACCAGGGAATCGTAGACAAGTTTGAGATTTAATTTCGACACCGGATAATATTTTATATTGTTTAGAACAATTATCTTATTTTATACTTCGCAGTGTTATTAAATAAGATATTGTTGTGTCCCCGCGTGTCCTACAGGAAATAGGATTAGGATACAAACTGTATGTATACCTACTCTATGTCTATCAAAAAGTTTTTATACAAAATTTGACACCACCTGTTTTTCCCATAAGGTACCTTTAAATTGATAAACATAAATAATATTTTTAAATCTAGGAACTTAGTAACTGTAAAATTACAAATTTACTGAGCTATGTACAAAGTTTAATATTTTAAAGATAGATATATAAACAGTAAGTTAAAAAGATACCAATTTCGATAAATATAAATAATATTTTTAATTCTAAGAACCTATAGTAATTTTTGGTAAATTAAAAGTTTACCGAGCTCAACAACCTTCAATCTTTAGAGATCGATATAAAAACAGTAAGTTACAAAGTAACCTACCAACTTGAAAGAAACACTCTTTCGTATCTTAAAAATTAATGGGATCGAAGTCACGTGCGTTAACATATTCTCGGACACGAGCTCCTCAGACCCCTTCGTTGTGTCTCCTTTCAATCTGCGCTTGCGCCGTAAACCTCTTAATTTCCAGTGTAAAATAAAAACAAAATTCACGGTCTACAGTTACGCCGGTCGGGTAGGGTTTCCATGCATAAGGCTTAGTAGGTACACCATATCACATAGTTATGCAATTTTGCAACACAGTGGTTGAGATAAAAACCAAAAGAAAATCGATAGTTTAGATAAATATTGAATATTTTTCTTTTTATTTTACTTATGTTAGATTTGTATCGTCCTGCGGATCCACCAGATAAAACATCCCATGTTACTCCCATAGACTCAATGTTAAGTTTAATAAAAATCGGTTATTTAGTTCCGGAGATTACATCCAACAATCATTCATCATAACTTTTTCGTTTATAATATTAGGTACCTACTTTAGATTTGACATAATATGGATATTTGAAGGTACATCTTCCGCTGCAGTCGCTAAGAAAGCGTGGCTGCCATTTTCCTACCGTTTTTCGTGACCAAAAAATGTCAAGAGAACTATTAGGTGGACCTACTACATCTTGGACCAATCGTGCTTACAACATGGCGAGATAGTTATAATGCCAAACGGTAACCCATCTTTAAATTTAAAATTAACAGGCTTTCATTTCTTTCTTGGACTTGCCAGCTTATTTTCTTCAATTCGCGAAACTATCTCCTTAATTCCTCTACACCTGGTCACCGTACTCAGAAGCAGGAGTAAGACAAGACGTTCAGCAATCACGTCAACGCTATTCTCAAGTTGATAGATAAATTAAATAGATAAGAGACGACGCCAGTGGCAATTTGGTCCAATTAGGATAGTAGCGAAAGCGAAGGGCTCGAGGGAATTTACTTTGATGTTAAGGAAAGGGGGTAATAAGAAAATTGATAGATAAGTGAATCAATAATGAGAAAATATTAGATGATCTTAGATGAGTAGTTACCTAGACTAAACTTTACCTTTGTTCGTTTAAAAATAACGGCTGTGACGAAAGCACAATTATATTATTATTTATTATTAGAAAGAAAGAAAAACAGAAGAAAATGAACAAAGTCTATTCAGACAGCCACACAACTTACACAGTAGGTACTACATCAACAATCAATTAACAATAGAAGGTCAAACAAAAAAAACAAAAAAAATAGGGGAGGAAAAGAAAAAGATATTAAGATAATATAGCTTAGCTTTTATTTTCCAATAAGTCTGCAGGCAACCAACAATCTTCATTGGTCATCAGTTTTCAGTTTGTTCGAGTTTCATCCATGTACGATGAAACAACTATTATCTTCCAAAAACTTCATTGCGAAAAATCTACTTCGCAAAGTCAATCACATCATCATTCACGGAAAGCACCGTATCAACTTTCAAAATGATGCCATCAATTACGAAAATTACGTTAAACTTTTGCAGTTTACTTACTTAACTTCAAAAGGAATGCGACCGTGCAGCGTAAATCAATCGGCGAGCAGTGACGTCACAAAGGTAAACCGAAGTCGTGGGCAAATATGCACTTAAAAATAAAAAGAAAAAATGCAAGACTTTTTATATTTACTTGAGCGACAACCAACGGCAATTTACTGCCGACTTGAAGATAGGTATGGATGAAGTAATAAGCTTTTGCGATAACTGATGTGTATACGTATAAACTACAAAATACATTAAAACACAAGACACTGGCCAAACCAGCACAGCTAGTCGCGCGACCCAAGAAACCACTAGACTTCCCTAATTTGACGTAGATATTGATTTCGTCAGAGTAAATGAAAATTTTAATTACTTTCATACCCCCTGCCATTTCGAAGACAAAACCCAAAAAATGGTTGGTATATAACTGTGGTATATGAGTACATTAATCATTTAAACAATTCGACATAAACAAACACGCTTGAATGTATTCTGAGATTGCAAAAAGTGTTTTTTAAGTTCAAGTAGTTAAAAATGAGTTAGGTACATCAAAACGATGTAGGAGTATGTTTTGAAATTAAACTCATTTTTCCGGTTTTAATCACGATGCTAAGTAGGTTTTACTAAGTTGCAGTCAAATCATAACCTGCTTGATGTGAAAATTATTTCGTTTTGAAATATCGTTATTTATATTAATAAGTTGTTAACATTGAATTGGTGCAAAAGAATTATCAAACGCTAAATATTTGTACATAATATAAGCAGCGCGCGTTACCTCAACACGTTACATCCCACTATGCAAAATTCCAAACCTAAGCGGTGGCCTATTGAAGTACTGACCGTGCAAGGCTCTGCTTAATTCTTAAATAGATCTCAAAAATGAATATCATCAAAATAAATAACAAACAGAATTAAATAATCAATAGCCAGACCAAAACTAGACATCGCAAATTACACATTCTCGTTTCATCATGGCTTTTGTAATATTGTATCCATTTATGGGACATGACATCATAAGCATAAGTCAAGAAAAAGCTTAAACGCGCCCGAAGGCTATTCATAATTATTTTGCAGTAAGTGCAAATGTTAAACAATAAACAAAAATACGAAATAGTTATGTAAAATGTTGCATGATAAATTGTTTTTTATGTGACGTAGGTGGGATTTTAATTAGTATTAAGGGAGTTTGCAGACTAAAAACTTTCAAACGAGAAATATCAGAACGCAATCGTCGAATCTTAATTAGGTTTGGGTTGTGGTTTGGGTATCGTAAGGTATATTTAATTTAAATTTAGATTTTGGCTTAAGAGGAGTATATACGCCAACGACCTTGAAACTGAAAATCCCTGTCGGGCTCATCGAAAAATCGAAAATTGTTGATTATTTCATGACGGAATGTCGTAGAACTTTTTTTTGTGCACAGATTGTAGGTGACATTGTTTCCTACATTATGGTGTAGTTTTAAGACAAGAACCTCCTATTGGTGCAAAGCCTATCCAAATTTTAGATAAAAAATTACTGATTTGGCTAAAATGTCGATAGGCTTCAATACGTTTCGACATATTTGTATGGAAACTGTACTAAAATATCGGAAACAATGTCGCCTACAATCTGTACACAAAAAAAAGTTCTACGACATTCCATCATGAAATAATCAACAATTTTCGATGCGCCCGACATGGATTTTCAGTTTTTCAGAATAGGGCCCTTAACCAGTTAAAAGGTCATTGTTCCTTTATTTAGATTTATATGTATACTTAACAAAACATCGATCAGTCAATATATTTCTTGTAGTCGGGTAAAAGTCTGAAGTTTACAAGGGCAGAGAAATCTGGAACAGCTTTACTTTGTACTGTATTTTCATTTGCAATATTTTAAACTGTGTCACCTTTTTGATTAAGTCATGTCTTCTTTTGGCAATTTGTATATATACCCACCTATATAAATATTTTCTGTCTCTATAGTTTTATGAACGACTAGCTGACCCGGCAAACGTTGTTTTGCCTTATCAATTATAGATAATTAAATTTTTCCTGAATTTTCTTTGCTATAAACCTCACGGAGCCCGAGACCTTTCCAACGAATGCAAAACCGTGGAAATCGGTTCGTGCGTTCTGGAGTTATAGCGTCAGGAAGGAAAACCCGACTTATTTTTATATAGTAGACTAGCTGACCCGGCAAACGTTGTTTTGCCTTATAAATTATAGATAATTAAATTTTTCCTGAATTTTCTTTGCTATAAACCTCACGGAGCCCGAGACTTTTCCAACGAATGCAAAACCGTGGAAATCGGTTCGTGCGTTCTGGAGTTATAGCGTCAGGAAGGAAAACCCGACTTATTTTTATATAGTAGACTAGCTGACCCGGCAAACGTTGTTTTGCCTTATAAATTATAGATAATTAAATTTTTCCTGAATTTTCTTTGCTATAAACCTCACGGAGCCCGAGACCTTTCCAACGAATGCAAAACCGTGGAAATCGGTTCGTGCGTTCTGGAGTTATAGCGTCAGGAAGGAAAACCCGACTTATTTTTATATAGTAGATTTCACTTGCGTAAGTCCCGATCCCGTGAGAATATCGGGACCTCCTACCAAAAGTAGCTAATATTACTCCTCGATAATGTAGCTTCCTATTAGTGAAAGAATTTTTAAAATCGGTTCAGTAGTTTTAGAGATTACCCGGAAAATACATACATACATAATTATTGTTACCAACGTTTCCTCTTCTTAATACCTATAGAAATTGATTGAATGAAAATTTCTAAACGAATAAATCAATGGTAAACGTCATTTTAATCTTCGTTTTCAATCGTATACTATCAAAAGTCCTTCAACACATCAATTGACTGCGGCAATAAGCCATAAACTAAAAATCACGTATTAAATGAGGGACCCAACATAACCCCGTACCCTGTGGTACACCATACAATTACGCGTCAACGACCTCAAACAAAAACTGTTCTATAGCCGAGCAAAGCCATTATTGCTGCTAATTCGCTATACTTACAAATTATTTAATAAACTGGTTGCATTTATAAAAATAACGTTTAGAAATTGGAAAAGGTTTTTGATTGAATATTTATGATAGGACAATTAAAATAGTAACAGACACTTAAAGGAATATCTACACTAATATTATAAAGAAGAAAGATTTGTATTTTGTGTGTGGGTGTGTGTGTATGTCTGTATGTTTGTAATAAATAAACTTAAAAACTACTGTGCCAATTTCAATTTTTTTTTATCAATTAAATAGAAAGCTACATTATCCAGGAGTAACATAGGATACCTTTGATCCCAATATTCCCACGGGATCGGGACTTACGCGGGTGAAACCGCGGGACGCAGCTAGTCTTAAATAAATTCAACCATCATGAATCCATACTTATCAAAACACCCAAATCAAAAGACTAGTTAACAATCGCTCTAGATTTCTCTAATAATTAACAAAATAAATTCATTTCCTGTATTGCCCTCTAAAGGGATTAAATTAGCAACCAAACCTTTAGACGCTTTGTTCCATTTGTTTGTTTTTAAGATTAGCGGTGAACTAACCGAAATGATTTTGAAATTCCGTATGGTTATTTATTGAGGTAAATGACCGCAAAGCAAATAAGGTATAAACAAACAAACTTTAAGTGTTAATTTTATCACCAACAAGCTCAAGTGGACTTCTGTTATGATTGTTTTGATTGCCGTAAATAAAAATATCTTCTGTCGTTTCAAAATTTATGATCATGTCTACTCTCGTGTAATGTGATATAATTTTAATGGGTTCTTTTATATCTCATTTTAGAGTCGATTAGGTTACACGTTTTTTTCGATGAGGCTTGTTATTTTATACTATACATACAGTCATGCTAGGACTTCATACTATTTTTATAGATACAATAAAAAAATACAAATCATTTACATATTGATGTTACATGTCACTTATATAGTAGGAAAATTGGTTTATAAATAAATAAAAATAATATAATAGTGAAATGTCTGGCTGAATGTCTGTCTAGTTACTAAACTCATACTATTTTTATACTTAGGTACTAAAGTTTCTGGACTTCTGTCTAGTGTCTAGTTTTGAGGCAAGAATTTTCAAATTGAAGAAATGTTGACTCTATTTTTATAAATGCGTCAATATAATATTTCTAGTTTTTGGTACTCTGAATGAACACATAAATAACAAAGCAATTACGTAATTTTGTTCCAGTTAAGTTTAGCTGACAAAAACGTATATAACAACTCGTGATGTTTTTGTGTTTTGTTAATTAATCCTTTGATGGAGTACTACCTGACTAAATAATAGTTCTTTACGCTCTGTCGAGATTAATTTGCGTAACAACAAATATTGACAGGTTTTGGATTGTTTATTTCATTCATTTATATATGTACTATCAGCAACAAAAGTGGCTACCCAGTTAACCAAAAGATTCGTTTGAACCGAGCGCCGAAAGTGGAATAAACATATTATACACACATTGATATAGGTATGTCTATAAATGTCAAATGTGTGACAATTATTGTGTATCTAAATCGCATGCAAGCAAATGGTAGGTAGTAGGTAGGTAACAATTAACAATAAATAAGTGAGTCTTTATATATAAGTGAGAATAAGTATCTTTACTAAGTGAATCTAAATTTACGTTGCAAGCGAATTCAGACCTTACGGTGGGTAGCCACTTTTGTTGTTGATAGTACATACACACTTCTATAATACTCCAACTAATATGTTTTATTTTATACTTAAACTGCCACAATGACACAATAATTAATTACTTCCTCGCTTTTTATCACATTTAACCTTAATTAAATTATATTGTTATTAATTGTAAATACAAAATGCAATAACTATAAGCATTTGATTTCCGGAAATATTTTTTATTTTAATCAAGTAAAAAAACAATTTAAAATATTTTTTGCGAACAGGCTGCTGCGGCGACTTCATATCTTGCTACGATTCAACTTTTGAATATCTAGGTACATTGTTTTCGAGAAAATATTATTTTCCATATTAGATCGCATCAAAGATTTAATTTCTAACATAAATTGTTACAGAGAATGTATGTAGTGTATTATATGATAGGTCCTATAACTTATTAAAGGTAACACATGATTGTCATTTATTTATTATCATTAATATATCAGATACTAAAACAAACGGTTATTTTAATGCCCTTTAAATCACAATTTAAAATCAATAATCAAACTAAAATAGTCAATAACGCTAGAGTAATCCGTCAAACGGGCACACTATCAACCGACAATAAAAAGAGTCAAACGGCTGTTAAATTCTCTAATAGCATCAAGTAATAGTAAAACATTTCGATATGTATATTTCAATCAATTTTCACTCCTAAGATTAACGATACAAGATTTACTATAAAGTTTTCAATTTCATCGAATAAGGCCATGTCTATATTTGAAATAAGATTCTTGTCTGCTCCATTAAGGGTATCAGCTTCTAAGATTATGTTAACGCACTACTAGAAATATGTATTGGTAATCATTAGCGTTTCGATCTAACTCGTTCTTACTGCGTTTGGCTAATTAAATACGACTAGATGTCGTGTATTTCCTTCTTCTAGTTATGTTATTTACTTCGTTAAGGAACTCTGCATCTCATTTAAAAGGATTATCAATGTTATGTGTGAGACAATTGGTAAGTCAAGTCTTTCTAGCGCTGCTGCTGTTATAAGCATTAGATGTGACTTCTGTGTATTTGTCTAAGTTTTGATGTATTTTAATTGAGATTGTTTAGTGTGTCTATCTATCTTCTGCTTTTGATCATCCAAGTAGACGTAACACAATCTAGAAAAATATATTGCTCACAGAAAACGTTAAACAATCCCTGGATGCCAATGATTTTACTAACTCGATAATGAATAATTTACAAGCTATAAACCACGATTTGAACTTTGCATAAAACGATATAATAAAACAAAAGATACTTCACCTCCATGCTAATGAACGAATAAACTTGACTTTTCAAAGCATTGTTTCCCATAAAATCAACTGCACACATGATGCAAATAAACAAATCACACACACGCGAGATATTCTCACGGAATAACGTTGTTTTATTTTCTTGTCGAAATACATATTTGAAGTTTATTTATTGATTTTAATTATCTTTCGTCGATATTATTGGGTTGTATGAATAATCATCAGGTACTTCATTAAATTATAGAACATGTCTGTCCGACCCGGTGGCCAAATGGTTTCTTCAGAAATAATAGCGTCATTAAGTGATGTTGAAGTTTTCGACTGTATCCATCCAGATTTCGTCAATAGCATCTGGAGCCAACAGAGTCGTGAGTTTCGTCACCATGTTTTCCTTGATCGTAAGAGCATAATGAATGAAACAAGGAAAACAAATTTATTTAGACAAGCACACTACTTACACACCAAGAAATATATGAAGACAGATAGAAATAGGTACACAAAAAGAAGACAGTACATACCAGAGTTCCAAATAATTGCTTTTGCAACTAACGGAGATACTAAAATAAGTGGGTACAAATTAAAAATAAACGACAAAGCTCATTTAACCATGAGTCAAATAGCAAAACTAAATACCTACGTATTCATCTACATATATCAATCAAAATGCAGAAGCCCATAATCAGGTCATCAATCAAATTTAAGACAGTAAAGTTAATTAAAAAGTGATTAAGCCAATTCAACATTTTGAGGCTGAGGTCAAGTATGATATAGGTACATACTTACTACGAATAGCCAAAATATGTTATTAGAACAATAACAGAGGTAACATAACAACATACTGAAAAAACCCACAAGGTCAATGTTGAATACAATTAAGTGGGCGTATTTTAAAAAGGTTTTTTTTAAAATAAGTAGTAATGTTGATCATAATCGTCGGTAAATGGATGGACACAAACACAATATGTTATTTAATAACATGGCCAGTATACTTTTTTGGAAATAATGCGTAATACCTACTATAATTTCCACTGAAACACACTGAAGTTTCCCTAAGTTAATTAATCATGTTAGAATTTGTTTTAGAGACAATATAATAAATCGTGTGTGACTAGCTAGACATACATAATATATCTAGGTATATGTGCGTATTCATTGCTGCACTAACTGCACTAAGCAAACTAACGTTAGTGTTTTAAATAAACTATGACCTTGACTATAAAATATATAAATCCGCGGTTCCATTGGGGAAATAAGTCATTATGAGACGTTACATTTCCAGTTTAAGTTGTTAGATCAACAACATCATCTTTAGATTTTATTTTAATAGGACATCATGGGTAGAAGACGTATTGCTGTGATCTATGGTGCTTGCTGAGTCATTCATTACAACATCCAATTAAAAGGGGTTGTTCCAAACATCTAAGCGGAAACAATATTTGGAAAATCTAACATTATTTTAAAAATAATTGGAGTTTATCCTGAATTTACCCCTAAATTTTTTCTACAAACACAGAAAGTTTTAAAAGTCACTTTTCAATATACGAGCCTAAATATACGTACACAACATACCAGGCAAATAAGTACTACTGGTACTACTTAAATTGCCCAAGGGTTTGTAAGCAAAATAACAAACCGTAATGATAGAATCGTGACCTTGCTCCGAAGACAACAAAACAACTACTTAATGTTCGAAAAGTGCGTACGATTAGTCGGGCCACATTCGAGCCAACACATTTATACCACAAGTACTTATAAGACTTAAAGTTCAACAGTATTCGCTACAAATCTGATCGCTATGCCTTCGCAATAAGGTTCAAAACTTAACTGACGTTGTTTGAACAATTTTTTATCATTGTTATCTCAAAAGCTGGAAAGTAGCAGGCAAGTTGGAAATAAGCACCTACCGACATTCATACTTTACCTAATGTATTTTCAATTGTAAATCCGAACGTTGTCATTACCTGCAACAAAAATATGCTTTCATTAGTGTGTTGAACATTAGAAACATAAGTAGATTTGTTTAAGAAATCAAAACACTATGTACCTACCTAAACGGAGTTATAAAACTAACAGGATATGTAGCTGGGACCTACTGTAATAGAAGTCAAATAAAAAATAAAATCAAGTCATTATTTTTATTTCTGCAAATAAAACGGGAACAGTACATTTTAATGTGAGCAATAAAGTTGTTTTTAACTTACAAGTTACCAACTTATAAATAGGTAGGTCAAAGTTTTAAAACTGTCACGCTTCGTGGTAGGTACTAGTTTTAAAAGATTATAGGTATAGAAAATTTATTTACAAGGAAAAATAGCATTCAAAAATTTTCACTTGCGGCGAGGCTTGAACTCGCCTTAACGAGCCTTAATCGTAAAAACAATCAAAGGAGAATATAGCATTGGAAGTTTTCACGGCACGGGACATGAGCTTGCGTAGTCTAGTTGGTAAGGACGTTGGGGTACCGACTCAAAGACGCGAGTTCAAGCCTCGCCGCAAGTGAAAATTTTTGAATGCTATTTTTCCTTGTAAATAAATTTTCTAAACAAAATAGCCTTGAGCTACATACAAAAATTAATAGAAATTTATAGTAATGGAAAAAGCGACATCTTACGTTTAATGAGTTAACTGTAAAGTTAACCATTACGACGCAGGTGTAAACAACTGGAAAGTTGTTCCTGTAGCGTTAGATAGATGGCGCTCTAACGAGCCTTAATCGTAAAAACAATCAAAGGAGAATATAGCATTGGAAGTTTTCACGGCACGGGACATGAGCTTGCGTAGTCTAGTTGGTAAGGACGTTGGGGTACCGACCCAAAGACGCGAGTTCAAGCCTCGCCGCAAGTGAAAATTTTTGAATGCTATTTTTCCTTGTAAATAAATTTTCTAAACAAAATAGCCTTGAGCTACATACAAAAATTAATAGAAATTTATAGTAATGGAAAAAGCGACATCTTACGTTTAATGAGTTAACTGTAAAGTTAACCATTACGACGCAGGTGTAAACAACTGGAAAGTTGTTCCTGTAGCGTTAGATAGATGGCGCTCTAACGAGCCTTAATCGTAAAAACAATCAAAGGAGAATATAGCATTGGAAGTTTTCACGGCACGGGACATGAGCTTGCGTAGTCTAGTTGGTAAGGACGTTGGGGTACCGACCCAAAGACGCGAGTTCAAGCCTCGCCGCAAGTGAAAAATTTTTGAATGCTATTTTTCCTTGTAAATAAATTTTCTAAACAAAATAGCCTTGAGCTACATACAAAAATTAATAGAAATTTATAGATTATAGGTAATCAACGGTGAAATGCAGGCAAAAGGGGATTTTTGACCGCATTGAATAGCGTCAATAGATATATTTTACTTTGAATTTAATTAGAACACTGCCACTGCCGCTGAACTCAAGTGGAACTGGACAGGCCACATCTGCCGCATGTCCGACGACATGTGGGCTCAAACCACCACGGACTGGGTACCGAATAGCAGGCGACCCCGCAGCAGGCCCAGGAGGAGATGGCGGGACGAGTTGGACTCGCACAATAAGGACTGGACCCAACTAGTACTGGACAGGGAGGAGTGGAGAGAAAGGAGGGAGGCCTTTGCCATGCAGTGGGACAAAATAGGTTAAAAATAAATAGATAAATAATTTATTATATATTTAAATTAATTAACTTTTTTTTTTGAACGTGTCTAGAAAATAATAATCCTTACTTCCCACCTTCTAACGTTATCTCAAAGTTCATGTTTTTATATTCGCTCCTAACAACCGTCATTCAATTTAATTGACAACGTCAAAGCATTTTAATGATTGCCAAACAGCAATTACAATATCTTTGTTAGATACAAGTACACTTAATAAAATTAATCAATTAATAATCATTTTATAATGGAGAGTCAATTAGTAGACATGTCATAAATGTCGATGTCGATGAAACTTGAATGTAGATAGCTGGAGATTAGGGCCTATACTTTATTTCTATATACTTTATTTCTATTTTCTACGAACGAAAAAGAAAAACGATAATTCCAAAAGAAAATCTGTCATCCGTCCAAAAAATTTATTTTCTGACAGTTTTGAAGGACGGATGGCAGATTTTCTTTCGTTTCGTTTTACGTTTGTAGAAATAAAGTAGAAGCCCTGAATATGGTAACCGATATTCCCGCGGGATCGGGACTTACGCGGATGAAACCACGGGACGATAGGTACTGTTAACTATTTAAAAAAAAACGTGTTTGTTCTCGGGGATTATTTATTTATTTTGTACCATGTAGCCATGGTTACCATGTATCATACCATGTTGCTATGCTACATGGTAACCATGGCAACATTGTAGGCGGAGTGGGGGGTGTTAGGTTTTATTCTTGTTATGGAATTTCTTGATTCGGTCGCCGCGCTTAAAGCCCGCGCTAAAAGCTATGCAATAGCTTAAAAAATATAGGTACATATCTAAAATACAAATCCAGTTTACGACGACGATACAAGCAAAATACAACATTACATATTTGATGTTGTCAAAAACAAACATCCCAGTACAGATAAAAGCGTTACCCCATCAGGCGGATAGGTAACAGATATCGGATCATCGGAATCGATACGTTATCTGTATTCAGTTCAAACATTAAGATGTAAACATTATCCTTATCGACGAGACTAATGGTACAGCCAAACTATTCTCCTCGCGCCACACTCACGCTTTTGCCGGCCTTCCACTGCGAGCGGAGCGGAGTTAAAAATGTGTCAGTTCAACATACAACGGTTGTTTTCATAGTCATACAACTCTTTCGCGCTATGGAAACAATCGTTGGATGTTAAACTGACACATTTTTAACTCCGCTCCGCTCGCAGTGGAAGGCCAGCATTATCTGTATAATGCTGGCCTTCCACTAATCTGCTGGTCTTCTAATAATCCTATACGCCTGTGCGTATAGGATTATTAGAATGCTTCTGGACATCTAAACACATTTTTATTTTTAAACCTTTTTATTGTTGCATAACTTTGATGTGACCAGAATATCAAGGAATATGTACACAGCTCCCGATCCGATAATCCGATCCGATGATGGAATTGACTGTACCTGTCTCTGTCATATTAGATCGCGCCGAGTGAGACGGAGATTTGTTTCCGATCTTCGATATCGGACCTCTCTCTCTCTGCTCACTGAATTCCTCCTCAGAAAGGAAGGGCACATCCTCGATCGCTGTTACTAGTCGTCACAAATCAACCTCCCTTTATTAATATAGTAAGCCCTCTTGCCACGTTGCTTCCCACGTCACTCACGAGATTGTTTGGCTGCGCTACATAGGTAGGTAAGGGACTTACTCGGAACTTTGACATCATATAAAAGTGCTTGCCACAAAAAGCTGCTTCTTTAAGGGACATCGGGACGATAAAAAGAAACTTGATTCGAAACTCATTGAATTACCGTTGTCCTGCTGTAAAGGATGTTTTTATGCTAGGCATGTCCTTAAGAGCCCTATAGCCTGTGCTATAGCCGTTACACTCAAAATCCCTGTCGGGCTCATCGAAATTTGTGTGGTGACATTGTTTCCTACTTTTTGGTGTAGTTTTAAGACAACAACCTCCTATTGGTGCAAAGCCTATCCAAATTTTAGACAAAAAAATGTCTGTTTTGGCTAAAATGTCGATAGGCTTCAATACGTTTCGACATATTTGTCTGGAAACTGCACTAAAGTGTCGGAAACAATGTCGATTACAATCCATACACAAAAAAAAGTTCAACAACATTCCGTAATGAAATAATTAACAATTTTCGATGAACCCGACATGGATTTTGAGTTTAGCGGCTATAGGGCACTTAACTGGTATACATGAGTGAAGATGCAACGTTTATGTAGGTAAGCGTGCTACATCTTTGACTCTCCTCGCACGCGTAATGCCGTCAGTACGTACTTACCTATACCTTTCACATTATGTTACGTGACAATTTCCACCAATTTGCTTATAGTTATCACAGTACTACAACGTTCTTAAACTCTCCTTAAAATTAACAAAATTGCAAATGTATACTACTTAAAAATTATATATTAACTTTAATGCATTAAAGTTTTATTGATAACTAAAGTTTATTATCAATAAAAATTAAATTTAACCAAACTGGGTAAATATAGTTGATGTGACCTCAATAAAAGCAAAGATTAACGTTAAGTTGTCTTTTGTTTAACCTTCATTGATGGATTAAATAGCATTATTTTACGATTATTTTAAATGATTATAACATTAATTACGAGTAGGTAGGTATTTATTGAAAATATCATGAGTTTAACATTAAAGCTTACATAATATGCCTATTTCTTGTAATTTTTGTGTGTTGACAAACACTTTCATTTGCGGTAACTATACGCTTGACCAAATGACACTATTTTTTGGCTTGACCAAATGTCCACTACATCGAATATTATAATCATGTTACTTACCTACCTACAATAATTAATTGGATAATGAATATAATACACATTTGTGTCTGGTCTGGGTGTCCCTCTATGTATAATATGTATGTATTTACAAAAGAAAAATAAATATAAGTACCTAAGTATTATATCCGTTGTCTAGTCACCGTACAAGCTTAGTCGCTTACCACGGGGCTAGATGGCGCTGTGTGTTGTTCACAGAATTTATTTATTTATTTATTTCAAAATGTTTAGTATTAGCTTCTGACCAAAGGCCTGGCTGCTACTTGGCCAATGAATAAGTAAGTATTGCAATCCAAAGAGGCAATGCCTTTTGTATACCATTTCTAGGGACTCATTTTGGGGTTCCGTATTCAAAGGATAAAAACGGAAGCCTATATTACCTACTGAGACTCCACTGTCTGTCAGCCCGTCACTATCAGGCTGTATCTCATGAACTGTTATAGCTAGATAGTTGAAATTTTCACATTTTTTGACGTATTTCTGTTGCCGCTAAACAACAAAAAAAATACTAAAAACAGAATCAGGCTCACATACAAAAAAAACCAATTATCATAAATAATGGATTTCTATTTGAAACCCTTCGTTCGCGAGGCTGACTCGCCTTAGCCGGTTTTTAAGTAATATTCCTACTAACCGTACACTTAAATCATATAGGTCACAGAATTCTCACCTCTACATCATGCATGACGCTAACGTGCCCTTCAAGGGGCGATGGTCTATTTCCAACAAAAATCAATTGACAGCTTACGAATTCGATGCTGAATCAATCGCAGGGTTCTGTCAAAACAAACTAGAAGAAATGCTCCTGACTGAGTTGGTCTGACGTCAATTGGCGATCAACGTCAATCTTCAGGTGTTCCGAACGCAAAACAAGTTAAATAAGGAATTGAAACGTGTTTCAGAAACATTTTACGGCATATTCGTTACGATAAATATTTATTTATAAATTGAAAATAATCGGTTCGAATTAGACATAGGATTCGAAATAATCCACCTTCGGAAAAACATATAATTAGAAAACGTGGCCTCTGTGGCGCGTCGTCGGCCGAATACCCAATTGTGACGCTGACGAGGTTGGAGGGTTGAAGGATTCGATTCACCCCGGGACAATTAAAATAAATAAATAAATAAATCTTTATTTAGCCAAAAACATATTCCAAATTGTACTATTTATGTACAAGTATTTATGTTGACTATGATAAAATGGTTGTTTCTGGATGTTTTCTATATTATGTATTATAAACATGTAGGTACATATACCTATTAAACAAAAAATGGTATTTTGTTCGTAGCTTGTCCGTTGTCTTATTATACCGTTCCTATAGTACAAGCTTTAGGGAAAATTAGGCACTGGAGCAGGTACTGCTCCATAAACTCTATTGACTGTATTATTGTATTATGATTTCTGTTTTGTAATAATAATACAACAACAATCAAATTATTCAAGCTGTGCTTAGTGTAGAACTGATTTATTATGTAATTTGAAATATATTTAATAAGTTTCATAATAATAAATAAATATTGTGTTGTTGTATTGTATTCAGCTGAAATATCAATATAAAAAAAATAAGAATTAGGATTAATAACAAATTCAGATTTAAACCTATACTTTAACATAGATTTTTCTTCAGTTTTCGCGATGTTCTATTGAAATTAAAGACATGAACCGAAAAACGTCTTTAATTTCTACTTTAACATTTTAAAAGACTTACTAAGTACAAACTACAAAACGAAACAATCACTCCCAATCTCGAATCTTCAGATTGGTATCAGATGGAACGCGAATTTCTCACATTAATTGTTGGTAGACAATAGGGTATTCTACCGACTACGGCTCTCGACCTTGCTAGTACACTCACGATTTGCACACCTGCGTTACCTTTGGTTAAGGGTACCTACTATACTTACATTGAATGCAAGTGGTGAATGGCTTACTTTTGCTGCTGCAATTTAGCCGTAAATTATTGCGTGGTGTCTGCAATTCTGCCTACAGGAATGGAGATAAAGTCAGCGTCTACAGTACAGTTTCAACAATAGTATTTCCAAAAACATACGTAGCTACACGTTAGGTATAGATTGTACGCCGAAGATGATGAAAAATAAAGTAGGTAGATATATTCCTGACTAGATACCTAAAAAGTATCTTGATGAGAAGGATAAGGTTAATTGGAATAGTCCGTCAATAACAAAAAAATGTATGCATTTGCCACAATAGCTTGTGTCAAATCCATACATAAAATCGGTTGACTGGTTGGGGATCTCGATATGTCAAAATTGGCTAGTCATCTTGTCTTCGATGCTCTGCTGTTAATTAAAGTTTCACGTTATTTCGATTAAATATATATCTATAAAATGCTTTGTTCCGACTAAACTGCCTAATCAGCTGCTGAAATTTGAAGAGAGACATTTGAAAAGACGAAGACCCACGGATTTACGCGAGTGAAACCGCTATAAGCCTTATGAATAAAAGTGGAATAACGTTGGAGGAGGTTTCCTACGTTTTGTCTCTGTCTGTCAACTTTGAAAGCTCTTGTCACGGAAAAAGACAAAGCATGTTATTCCTTCTCCGACCCTACTCCATGGTTATTAATAAGGCTACTAGTGTTTAATATAAAATAATTTAAAAAAAAACTACGCCTCGTCCCGCACACTTTAACGGTATTTCGATAATCTTCTACCAAGATAAGTTCCACGATACATAGTTACTTAACTAACGTAATAAGACAGAGACAAATAGCCTACATCAATCTTGCAATGAAACCTCGAATTCATGACAAACTTGACTTTGACCTTAGAACTGAGTAATGAACTGCATACTGCAACCAAGACATTATAAACGATACCTTACTAGATAAAATTCCTACAAGTATGAAGGCACTTGCTATGACAGACGTGAGTTGGGTGTCTAAGTAGGTCTACCTAAGCTACTTTTCTGTGATAAAAAATGCGAATAGAACAATAATAAAATAAAGATGGCTACTTCTTGAACATAATGATCATTAAATCTGAGTTTTCGATTCCATATAACATTCATATAATATTCCCATATTCTATCATTTGTACCTGCCTATATGAAAAAATTACAGAAAAGTAAATTTCTAAAAATGTACCTGCATAAAAGTGAATATAAAATATGCGATTTATGGCTAGGCCATTTTTATGCACCATATATGCCCTATACTATACCATGTATGCCCAATACTATACCATATATGCCTATGCCTTCTATAGTAGAGGGAGGTAGTGGCGTGGGGAGGGATAATCGACTCGAACTAAATCTTACTAAAACGAATATTTACAATTATCCTGTTTATCGAACAACAAGGAACAAAACAGTTACTTTTAACTGTACTTCGAAAGTATTTGAAACATAAACCATCTCAAATTTCAGGTCGCTAACCCCATTATGAAAGATTAGTTACAAATAAAAAAACCAGCAAATTACTGGCTAAACATAAATTCATTGCGGGACACGCCCCTGACGAATTCCGCTAACATTCGTGATCGAGACCCAAAAGTTAATTATAAATTACTGTTTGTCTCAGGTGAGCGACCTAACTCGCTTTAGTTGGACAAGTTAACATTTCAATTGGAAAGTGATACAAATTTAACTTGTCTACGTTAAATTAAAAGCGAATATTAAAAAAAAAATTAAAATAATGTGAGTTTGTTTTGTGTCTATTTTGTGAGTGCAGTGACAACAAACATCAAATCACGTCAACAAAAATAGTACAAAACGTTACTTAGCTAAGGAAGAACTTATTTAGAAAAGTCTTAAAAATGGCGGATAGCCATTCGTTTTTAATAGCTCGACGAGTAGGTACTTTAATTCTACGAACGCCCGAATGAAAGAAAGACAATCTGTTATCCTTCCTTCAAAACTTGACGATGACAGATTTTCTTATGGAATTATCGTTCGTTTTATCTTTCGTAGAATTAAAGTAGAGGCCCTGGTCTATCGTGGTGCCTCAAGCCTGTTTGACTTACCTGAATAGATCTTGTACAAAGAATCCAACAATCCTTGCATCATCTTGAAGACGATTTTTCATTCTCAAAAAACAAAAACTGAACAGTATTTCATTATTTTTCACAATGAACACGTTCACTTCACTATATTTTATATTACGACCGGTCATTCTGCCACAATTAACGTTAAGACGGAAAACAACCGATATTAAAACAAGTAGAAATCACACGTTAATAACATTTAATTCAATTGGACAGACGATGCAAAAGTACTGATTACTAAACCTGAAACGTGCCAATTCTTGGCGGTAGACAAGACAAAGCATCAGTTCAAAAATACGGCGACATTCCTAACCTATTTTTGGCAACCACCACATGTAATAATGATAACTATTTAAGGTCAATGTCCAAATACAGTACAGTGGCCAAATTGACATAACGGTACTCAAAGTCCGATGGTATCGTCTATCAAGATTTGCGTAACTATCTGTTAGCAATTACATCGTACGTTCTATCAGATTGACTGACCACCAGGAATGTAACAGTGTACAGTTACAAACAATGGGTAAAAAGGTAAGGTATAGGATGCATTGGTCACATTCCATGTACGTTTGCAATCTTCATAAACTTGAGACTCGCTGTCAACAGTATAATTAATCACTACAGTAATGCAGTTCAGCAAACTTTTGTAAAGAATAAGCTTTATCGGATTACATGATGCAAAAAACATTATTCATTATTAAGTTGTTAAGACGTCTCAATAAGTTAAGTGATGATGATGATCATGTAATGAACAATAAAAAATCTGCTTTGTGTTCTCTTTTCTCACAAGCCCATATTAATCAATAAAATTACAGTTAACATCTCGTGTAATATAGGTAAATGTAGACATGCAGTGAATTCTCTCATCTGAATTCTCCTTAATTTACTAAGGACTCGTTCAAAATCGAAGTTTAGTTATCGGTGAAAGGATACCATCAATCAATAGGTTGACAATCCCTTTCCTTGTCTTAATTTGAGTTTCAGACCTCATCTTACTGAAGTTACAGAGACCAATTGATAGGATTACGTGGATAATATTGGTTTAACTAGGCACTTTATTTTAAACTACAGCAAAGGACCAGACAGTACCGGTCTAGCACGAGGTAAGTCTTCGATAAGACGAAAATAACGACAGTCGATATGAAAACGAACCTAGTACCGATTCCTAAACAGCAAACAGGCGTAAACAGCTATTTTACATAAGACATTTACGTGTAAAACATTGACACGGTTGTACAAGAAAATAAATTAGGTAACACGTTGGATAAAGATCTCGTTTTGATCAAAGAACTTTGTAAACATTATGTTAGATGCAAGGTCGTACTTGTAATATATCACGCATGCTACATCTACGATGATATAAAATAATTTGTAACTGAAACATGTACCATTACAATTACAAAATGAATAGAAGTAAATTCAAAGGTTTACTAAGGATTATTGTACTCAGTACTGCTTCCAAACCTCTTCGAAGTCAGAGGATGTATATTTCCAAAAAAAACAACTTCTTAACTAGTTGATAAATGGGGACATAATTTTATTTTTATAATATTTTTATAGTTACTTATCTAGATTGACGAGCAAAAAACCTAACAATTTTATTAATCTTGGCACTGCACTGATGACGCTTATAAAATGAAATTAACATGCGTAAAGCGAGATAATTTATCAACGGCGATTAGAGAAAATATACAAAATTAAAATCGGTTTTTTTTTCTCATCGCTATTCATCATAACTCTAAGATATTTAACGCTACGTGAGTATGTCCGTCTAAACCTGTTGATTTTCAATTGAAAGAATACCTATTTACTATTAACTTAGTCATTTATCATTCGAGCAAGGTCATTAAATAATATGACCCTACGAACATTTATCATAAAGAAAAATGTCTGAGTGAACTGACAGAAGAGAAAACTAAAGTGACTAGAGAATCAAGTAAAAATGCAGAAAAACTGCTTTTAAGAAATAAAACGAAATGAACGTAAAATAAAAAACAATGAAGTTAATGAAGATGGCAGAGAATGGTCCATTGAAAACAAATATCGTATAATTAAAACGTTTATAGAATCACTAAAGTCGGACCGACGCAAGACAGACGGGACATAAAAATAGAGATGCCAATAACAATGCATACAATAAACGAAGACACTAATGAGATGTCAGAATGAATACACATTGAAATTAGCTACGCATGAGAATCAATGGAATTTCTCGAATACGAAAGCGGTACCAATGAAGCGTGCTAAACTTTATGATCTTAAATTTCATATACATACATATTTTATAATTTTTTGCATCGACATGTGTGTGTATACATTTACATAAAATCTGAGAAAGTTGTAATTGAATCTCAAAATATTTCAGTTACACCAATAATACTCATTATGTACCTATACTTCATTTAAAAAAGTTTAATTATTATATAGGTGACACTATTAAGATTAACTAATTAATTAAAAAATGATGTCCTAACCGGTAAGTTTTTATCATTGCCTACATTAAATAACACTCCAATTAGACAAAGAATGACCGGTCCATACCCACTGAAAACTTTAATTGTCTAGTTAAAACAATGAAAGTAGACAAGATGACATCCATTCACTGTTAACATCACACGTTCACTTAAGATCTTTTGACACTCGGAAAGGACTGTGGGACCCTTCGGTTTTAGAATCTCCGGTCCACGTGGTTGAATTTTCAAAGATGTTGAATGCGCGAGTTATGATCGCGGGCGCTCATTGTGGATCGCGCGCCCGCGCCGTGCGCCCCGTCCGCGGTGTACCGCACCGCCGCCGCCACTGGCATACCGGGATTATTTATAAATTCACAGACAGGGGGTCGTAGAATTTGCACGACAACTTGCTACGCTAAAACACCAGGCCGTACCGGAAACCGATCCGAGTTTGATGACTTCTCAGAGACTTATTTAAGTTTCACAATTTTCTTTTTCTATAAAATTCTTGAAAAAAATCTCAGTTCAGTCCTAAAGGAATTACAGAATACGAATGTTAGAGTAAACAATATGCCACAGGTTTCGCTACAGCATTAGCAGCGTGATGAATCCCGTCGATTTATTGCGTTGAAAAATCTGTTTGCGAAGCAGGTAAATGTAAAGAATTTTCCGTCGACCCTGAACGCCCACTAAACAGGTGGCTTAGGTATTCACCAATCGACACTGGACTTGTGTTATGTTATGACATCGTTCTTCGTGGGCGAGTTTTAAATAAAGCCGAATTCTCAATTATCCATTTATATCAATTAAAGCGCTGATACCATCAGTCCAAATAATTAGAAACTCTACACAATATATTTCTGAATCATCTGAAACATGACGACGCAATCGCAATGTGGGTTATTGTAACAAAATCTCTTCGTTACATATTGTTTTTACTGGCTGAAACTTCTCGAATATAAAACAGACATTTCACAATGAATCACTTACAAGCAGAATACAAAAGATCGCATTTGGCAGCCACTGAACTTCATTTCTGGTTCCTACACAGATGACAGCTAAAATTAAAGCAATGAAAACGCTTACTGATAACTAGTTGCTGAAGTACAGCCAATGTCAAACTGTAATTTGATATTAATAGTTCGTTTAAGTGCATTATAAAAAAAACTCTACAAAGTTTCTTGAGCAGCGTTTCTCAAAATTATGATTTTTACAGGAACTGCTGTAATAACTTCTGATTTATTATCATTCACCTGGTATAAAATGTCATGCAACGTCCTCAAAACCTGTTGATTGATGCTTAACAGCATCTCTCTTCGGTTGCATACATCTAGTCAGACAGAATAAGATGCCCTTGTCTATTTCTATCCCTTGCACGTCATCTATTGCTTGTTTAACATCAGTATTTACATTTTCAGTTAGTACTAACACACCTGTCTACAGTGACGGTTTAATTGTGCGGTTTATTGTCGCTCATAAACTAAGCCGTTTTCTTTCACAATCGGTGTTCCAAATCTTGTAATGTTCATAAATATTGGGATGCAAAGATTTGACAAGTCAAAAATAAATAGAAACTGCCAATAAATAGGCATTCTTCTAACGATGCGCGGGCGTCCCGTCGCTTGACTACCAATTCACAAGAGTCGCATCAACATCAAATTTTATTGCGTTTTACAACAAACTTTGAACTTGTCTCTGTTTTTACTGCTCAAAGAATATATTTTACTCTCATTTTGTAGAGAAATCAGCTATAATAGAAAATATGAAGAGTTAATTTTCCCACATATATCTAGGTACCAAAAACTATTTAATAAATTTTGTTGATTTGTCAGTTTTTGGGAATAATTCTTCAGAAACGAATACAATGTGGTTTATTATTAAACTGAGCAGCAAAAATGTTACTTAACAGTCACTTTATAAAGATACATTTCTGATTCAAAACTTGCGTTATCTACCACTGTAAACAAAAACTTTCATATTTTCTGGTTTTAACAGGATTTACTTCTGTTTTATATATAGGATTTACTAAAAAGAACACTACCTATAATATGGATCTGAATATTTCTTAATTTGTTTTTATTGCTCAAGGCTATTATTATATCTAGATTTATTTAAGGAAAAATGCGCATTCGAAAATTTTCACTTGCGGCAAGGTTTGAACTCGCGTCTTTGAGTGAAACTTTGGGCGCTAGTGAAAATTTTTGAAAGCGTATTTTTCCTTAAATAATATCTATATATGGATCTGTTTAAGATCTAGTGGAAAATATCCATTCATAGGTATATTCGAAATGCAAAGTGATATTCGAAGGTTCCATCTACGAGTATACTGTACTATTCTACTATACTATAATAACTAGTTGCCACGTGTCCAAAGGTTATCTACCTCTAAATTCAAACTCTCGAAATAAAATAGCCACCTGAATGATAGTTTGTTTAATGTTTATACAAAGGTGTATGTTAAGGTAATATAAACAAATGATCCGTCAATGGTATTTTGTAAACTAAACGTCAATGTTTTTCAATACAACACGTTTGAGCTTTTACATTTTATAATAATACGGCGAGCTTCTGATCTCGATAAGTGTTTGTTATTTATTTAATCTGCAACGCTTACGAATTTTTGTTAGTTTAAAAGGCAAAAAAGCCAGTATTTTTGAAACGCAACAAGATATCTAATTTTAACATCCATTGAATACCATTTTTCAATAATATTTCTGGACTTTGGAGATGGTTTGAAAATTAACCAACCGAAAAATCCAAAAGAATTTAAATCATGTAATCATGAAAACTCGCCACGTGTCTCTAACGCAACAAATATTGTAATCAGGCTAACCCTTATTTGGTCTAACAGTTTCAGTCCAAACTAGACCAATTCATTGAGTCACGTTATTTTGAACAATCAACAAAATTCCACCTAAAATCGTTGCCGTTGTTACGAAAATTGACACAACTTGTTCCTGTGTGACCTCATCCAATTCTACAACATTCCTGACCATTCAGGGCACTGCATGTGGGTCGTGTCAATTGTTTCGTCCAGAATCAGGGCTGGCAAAAACTACCTAACTCCAATTTTACTTTCATCGACTTTCGCAATCGTATTGTTATATTTTTTGGAACCTAGATTCGTATCTAATAGAAGCTGCGTCCCTAGCATAAGTCACAATCCCGTGCGAACCCTTTCTTTTTGGATGCCTACACGATATAAAGAACATACTCTTGAAATTAAAATTCCTCTCTACTATCAGCGGTTTAGGCTGTGCCTTGATTCATTACAGTCAGTCAGTCAGTCAGTCAGGACGAAGTATTTTATAGACTTTCCGGCACACTCTACAGGTGGATACTTTATGAGTGTACGCCTACTGTACCTACTGTAAATGGGAGAGCTATTTGCATAGTCGCTTAAATAGATATGTTGATTCCTTCACCACAGTCATGCACTGGACAGAAACTCCGCAGTTGCCGAGGCTCCAAAACAGCAAAAAAATACTGATGTAGGTACTGGCCATCTGGGCAAGGGTATTTTTCTTATGGAGGCCGATTCTAAAAATTCATATTTTGATAAGTTTGACAATTAAGGTTGTTGGCAACCCTAAAATCACCAGGATGCGCCTGGTTACAACAATTTGTTTTCACGCTCTGCTTGTCAACGTACTTGGCTAATTTGTTTCATGAATTATGTGAAAAAAGCAAGTTGTTTAATGAATATACATAAAGTTATCGTACGCAGTATGTTGTAAGTAGAATACAGGATCCTGCACCGTATCTTCTTGATTGATGAGTCTTCGACCATCATCTATTGAAGTAGATGGTAAACGTTGAAGTGAAACATACAAAGAGATCAATATTTAAAATAAATTAAGCCGTCACGGGACGCCTGGCAGATGTGAAACATCGACTCGCTACGTATGGTACAGTACATATATTACATATAGCGTGGCGAGGCGTTGCCACGGCCTGTATCACCACGCGAACTTTTAGGTTTACCCTCGCCTATAGATGTTTCACATCAAAAAAAAACACAAAAGCAGACTTCGAAATTTTCACGCCTAAGTATATCACGATTAAGGACCTTAACCGCGTTAACCTTAACCTTAGACACTTTAGGCGTGAAGAACACAAAGGAAGAACAGCAATAATCCGACAGAAATGACACTGAAGTGATGGGCGTGTGCAAATATCTTAAAGCAGGTGTTGCTACGCTATGCTACCTATTGCAATTTTCACTCGTAACAAGACAGCAGTGAAACCAACCCCTATCCCTCTTCCTTAATGGCCGCACAGATTTGTGTATCGTAACACACAAATCGTAACACGACCGGAAAAATGGCAGCAACGTTTCTACCAGCTGTACTTAGTCGAAAACGATTCAACAATCATTGATAATTTTGCAAGACATTATTGCCAAATCAAAAGAACTTTGGTAAATTTCCAAAAAAAATATTGAATCTCAGCTGAATGAAGCCTCAGCTCTCTAAATTTTGAGAAATTTAGAGAGCTGAGGCAGAGGCTGAGGCAAATTTTTAGTTAAAGAACAGGCCTACATGTCATAATTGCATTCATTTGCATTAGCTTACTGGAGGATAATAGTAGGTACTCGGTGTTACTGGGCCCTTTATTTTGTAATTATGGGACAGACCGATTGAAAATTTTCTTCAACAGTTTCAAACAAATTTTAAATTTCGAACGTCATCAGAAGTTATCGTTCGAAGAAACGCAGTAGGCCTACTGGCACGGCTTTAGGGGACAGTCTACATACTATTTTCTCGGTACAAACTTTACAAACGTCGTTGTCGACTGTTTCCTCCCTGGATAAGTGTATTAGAAAAAAAGGTTTTATTTCTATTCTAATTAGAAAATGAAAAAAATTTAAATCGTAGGGGCATAATCATGGCAGATATAGGTATTATGGCATAAACATATTTGTCGTAATGTCTTTATCCAGGGAGGAAACAGTCGACTACGTTTGTATGGAGAACGAGTAGGTAGACTGTCCTCTTAAAGTGGAATGGAAACCGGCATCGTGTGGAAGGGTAACACAGTGTTGCTACCGAACCGTTCCAAATAGCTTTTTGTATGAAATGACGATGACGAATTGCTTCAGAAATAGACAAGTTTCTAAAATACATTGTGTAAATAGTTTTTTAGTATGAAAAATGACTCGAATGAATGAGTAATGCCAATCTGTCAAGAGGCAAATGAGCGCGCCTACTTGTAGACAAATTTCATTCAAAGAATGACCCTTTTATGTGGATGGGATACCGGATGCGCCGACGAAATTAATAAAGAAAGATGATATAAAATGACAAAACCTGATGTCGTAATTTTTTTTACACATGATAGATGAGCGTTTGACCAGTATCTCACGAGACGATGCGGTCTAAGATGTAACATCAACATATCGGAATACAGATAAGTCCGTTTGGCGTTGCGACCGATTAGTAACAAACAAGCCACAGCCGAAGGAAGCCGGAGGAAGTTTCCGATAAAATCGTTTTTTATTTCATTTATTTATCAGATTAACAGAACTTAAAAAACAAGCAAAACTTAACTAAGCATAGCGCTAAGTTTTATAAATAACTAGCTGCGTACCGCGGTTTCACCCGCATAAGTCCCGATCCCGTGAGATTATCGGGATCAAAAGTAGCCTATGTTACTCCTCGATCGATCACTCCTTTTGGTGTAAGAATTTTTAACATCGGTTCAGTAGTTTTTAGTTTATTCATTATAACAACAAATTCGTTATAATCTCCTAATATATATAAAATTTCCATGTCACAATGTTAGTTACCGTACTTCTCCGAAACGGCTTTACCGATTTTTACCAAATTTTATATGCGTATTCAGTAGGTCTGAGAATCGGCTACTATCTATAATTTATAAGGCAAAACAACGTTTGCCGGGTCAGCTAGTATTAGTATATAATAGTAGTATAGATAAGTACTAAGTAGTTATGCTAACGTCACGTGATCGGTTTGATGCAGCTGATGATGATACAATCAAATTCAAGTGACTGGCACTTGCAGGACTTCTTTAAAGTGTAGGTTAATGTTCTAATGATAATCTACAGAAAGGTAATCAATGAAGTACATGATTAGATTCTAGGATCTTTTAGGTAGGTACTACAAGTCATGACGTACAAATAACTTTAGTGCCATAATAAGAGTTGCAAATTCGCCACGCATAAACAGTAGCAATGAAAACGGTAGTAAAACATTGGAAATAGATTCATTTCCGTCCTTTGACCGTCCGCGTCGTCGTAGTGGGCGCAATGACTCTCTAGCATCACGCGTAGACTTAAATGTTAAGGTGAAGCATTAAAGCGTTTCCATCTATAACCGTGCAGTTTCGACGTCGTAAGCGCCAAAACAGTATTTGTCGTTTAATTTTAATTATATTCCTAATTAGGTAACGTTGTTATTGCCAATAATGCCCTAGCACAGGGGTGTGAAGGGATGACCAGAGGAGAGGATTTGAGTAGGTATAGAAGTTAAGATATAGATGAAGCTAAAAAGTTGTATAATTTATAGTTGGTAGGTGCACTATTTTTTTACCCACCCAGTCAGTGCCTATTTTATAATAGTAGTAAACCAATATAGTATATTTTTTCTTTTTTTTTCTTAGCGGAATAGTATGTACTAGGTACTTACTGAAAACAATGAGTAATTTTTATGACTAATGTTGCCTTCGTGGCGCAAATTATACTTTAAATTAAAAATATACAGATAACGGTCGTCAATTAATTACCTTGACAAATAAAAGGCAAATAAGTAAGAGTAGGTTGGTACTTCAACAGTTATTATTTATTCGTATCCTTGACCTAGAAACAAATAATGTTTTTGTTTTGGAATGAATTTCTCTAACGCGGCTTGCTGGTGGAGCGACTTGGTAAAAATCGTCATGTAACGAGATGCTAGCAGTAGAGATGATAGACGGGTGTACTTTGTGTGTGTGTTCACAACATGAATGTTACGGATTCAGATTTTACTGTGACAGTAGATGCTGTTGAAGATTATGATATTAATACATAACAAATAAATTATAATAAATCCATTAACGAACTAACATAAAATTATTGATAAACGTGACTTACTTAGGTATTTGCTAATAAATTATGTTGACAAAACAATTTTGAATGAGGTAACGCGCTACAGCTTTATTGTATCTGTTGTCGAACTTCGAAGTGATGAGCAGAAAAGGTCTTCTAAATTCTAGATACCTACAGCAAATCGCTCACTATCTGAAGAATAGGCCCTTTACTTACAAGGAACCAACTATTCACCACACCCTCTTTAACCCTTTTTAAAGGTGGTTAAATACCTATGTAGGCTTCTAATACAGTGCTCGCGAGGTCTACTGTTCACAGAACTACTAGTTTAAAATAATTTGATCGTAGTAGAAAATAATCGATCGTCCGAGGTAGGTTCGAAAAAACATAGTCCTCTGTCTTGCGCGATCCTAATCTTGACATTGAAGGTGACAACTTTAATTTAATAAATGTTACAATTATTACAATAATAACACCATTATTAAATAAATGTCTCATTGTTCTATGATCGGTCAACCTGATTCGATTCCGGCATAAATAGATTCAACAATGAATCGATATCGATAGGCATCGATACGATAAAACAAT
Source organism: Idaea biselata (assembly GCA_958496205.1). Taxonomy (NCBI): domain Eukaryota; kingdom Metazoa; phylum Arthropoda; class Insecta; order Lepidoptera; family Geometridae; genus Idaea; species Idaea biselata. The sequence goes on from OY292398.1 coordinate 12,913,686, forward strand.
CGGATCGAGGCGCCCTGTTCGCTATCTATTTTATTCGAATAACACATCGTTAAACTCGATTTTATAACTAATACCTCGATTATTGAATGCTGATTTTATCAAAGTTATTCATATAATATTAAGTTTATGATTATGAATACCAATTCTTTACCATTCATTATTTAATGAAATAGCTGCGCCTTAACGGTTTCACCGTTGCAGCTTAAAGGTAAAAATATATAATTTTACTGACGATTATAATAAAATAATTTATTTTCACAATATTTAATTAAATGATTATAAACTTCAAAAAGTTAATTAAACTCTCAGTTGGCGTCTGGCTTTTTAAAATAATAAGTAAAATATTTAAGGACGTAGTTATAGACATAGAAATATTCGAACAGATTTTGATGATCTGCCCTTTGATTTAGGTAGTATAATGGGCAACAGTCGCTAGCGAACAACTAGGTATTTGTTTTAGAATCACTACAAGATCGGGACTTCCGCAGGGATATATTGTGTCGATTTATGCGGATAATACATTGTTAGTTGGTTCAAGCTTTAAAACTAATAAATATAAAAAATACGCAACTAAGATCCGGGAAAATGTAAATAATATGAATGGGTTTCAAAGTTAAAAATAATTAATGAATACAATTACTTAAAAACACAATTAATAAAACTAGCTAACATTTAAAATCAAATATCCAATTAAAACTAAATTAACAAAATTTACGACTGCCATTCTAGTTAATTATACCTAATAAGATTGATCGGTTAAAAGTTCTGCTCCTAATTATTTCCTGCCGCGAAGTGCCAAATTCCGCACTACAGATTTTGATAGCCGTCTATAATTACGGCCCAAAATATGGACAAATATGTGTCAATTCATTTATTATGGGTAGGTAACGCAGGTGATGGTATCTCTATTAATTTATGTCGTTAAACGGTAGGTTCCGAGGTGTTTTCTGGAATGGAATTTACACGAAAGTATACACAGCAGGTGTTGGGTTAATTAATTTCTTTCTCACGTTTAGTTTGGTATAAGGTAACTGGATTTTCACCTATTGTAATTTCAATTCTTTTTTAACTATCTGTATGAAATCGGTAATTTTCAATTCTTTGATTCGAGAGCCCTCCTGCCGCCCGCTTCAGACTATCCGGACTCGGCAAAACAATCAAAAGTTATATATAATTACGATCTACGAGGACGCGGGTTTCCTTTTCAACCTGATGGTGTGGAAGCGCCGAATCGAGGGCTTAGTGTTCAAATCCATCTGAAGCATTGTATATTCCACCATAATGCAACTGGGTTTAAGTAGGTATCTTTTTATTTACCTCTATTTATGTTTACCTTATTAATTAGTAATAAGTACCTAAGATTCTATAGTTATCGTGTAGGTGTATGATAATAATTGTATTAATGGCGCAAATGCGTCTCATCTATCTATCTCTAATTTTCTTTGTACGAAAAGAAAAATGCGAGAAAGTCAAATCTGTTACATAAATTACTGTTTTATAGGTGCGGTATGATGATCTGTTATCTGTTGCTCAAGCGGTCAAATCGACGTAGACCCTAACGAGTGAAAAGCAAAAGCCGCAAAGGTCACCGGTCATACGTGGCCTCAAAGATTTTCACTCCATTTTTGGAGACCACGCCCTACGCACGTATGCATGTAAGTTACGAGTCGCAAAGTATTTTTATGTGAAATCGAAGTGTTTAGAAACAACATGAGTTGAATATCTTACCATTACTTGGCGATGTTGGTGTTGGTAGGTACCTGTCCATTAATGGTTCCAGTGTTTTGTAATCGTTGAATATGAAAGTGGGTGCTTATGCTGTTTTCTTTCTTAAGAAATTCAAAGCTACGTGTTAATCAGATATCCAGCTATCTACGTACCAAGTTTCATCGTAATCGGCTCAGAGCGTGAAGGGATTACAAACATACTTACTCGTGTAACCCAAAACCCATACACGGCCACTCTTGAAATCTGAGGTTTACGTCATTACCTAAGTCCTATTTGTCCTTCTTAAGCAACCTACCTACGCCTAAACCATTCTTATTTTCCTTCTCGAAAACCGATACTCACATAACATATTACTCATCTTATTTGATTTGCATACATTACACCTAGTTATACATAACCGTCTATTTGTATAACCATACGCGAATCCTACGCAAACTACGAATAGGTGATTATGTCGATATAGGTATTATTTCTTCTCTTTTCGCGATGTTGGATAGAAATTAAACTAATTGACGTTTCAGTCAATCCTGAAGAAGGGACCTGGAAAAGTCTCGAAACGCTAAGCATTGAAACAATGCTAAAAGTAATAAAAACCACGTGATTAAAACCGAAAAATGAGTTTAATTTCTAGGTATGTATTTATTATGTAGGTATGTCTTCACAAGGTGCCAATTTCTAGGTAATTTTAGTATAAGCCAAGAAAAAACATCATGTGAGTGAACTGATGATCATTTTTCTCGATTACAAGCCTGTCAAATGTTATTTAAATTGGCGCTGTTTTAATCTATATCTATAAAATGCTTTGTCCTGAGTGACTGACTTATGAATCAACGTAACCTAACCGCTGATAGTAGAGGGCTATTTCCGATAAAAAGGGTTTTTTTTTAATCCCAAGGGATAGCGACTTATATACGCGGTTTAAATCCCGCGGGAAACCGAGGTTACCCGCTAATGATTAACAATTCAAACCAAAACAACTTTGTATAGATAGAGTGACCTAAAATGGAACAAAATGAATAAGATAACTTATTGCTAAGATATTAACAATATTATCAAGCGGCGACAACGTCTGAAGTGCCGCTAGAAACGGCACACACATTTGTACCTACTTAAACGCAGTTATCAAGTTAGCATCATTGACACTTGCGAGACGATAATTATTGGCAAATAGAAACATCATAAACTATATGTCCATTCATGTTTTCGGGCCTCTTTGAACTGTCAAACAGTAGGTACACCTTGGTCAGTATCTAGTTAAATTCTGGGATTTTGGTGGTATTGTTACTGCAGTAACTGCCAGGTACTTTGCAAAGTGCTTTGCTGTTGAACTTCTTTTATTGTGGTTTCAATATTTTGTAGTCTTAGTGTTGCATTTTCCAAAATATAAACCGATTCGGTACAGAGGGCTTGGGCTGCATTGGTCAGTGGCGTATCGTTGACTGTCTAGATTCCTTTTGTGACTGTCACTGAATGATATAGTAGGTACTATGATTACCTACGTCAAAGTATTTTCGCGTATATCTCATCTGAGCGATGTTCCCGGTTGCATCCCTCTCGGGAGCCCGGGGTCCGCTAAACCCCAAATGTTTTTTTTATTTAGGGTCGACGCAGTCGGTAAGTCATCATTGACCATACCTTCTGCAATTAGATTTGGCAATGTTTTTACGACCGGCCGCCTGCCTGACACCAACCGAGAACCGAATCTAGCGTTTGGGGACACGATCTGTCTATAACTGATCCCGCACGGTTGCCCTTCGGGGTGGTCGGACGGAACAGCGGACCCATCTCTTTATACCCTTGTTGGTCACAGCTTGGGACGCTATAACATATATGCGTAGGAGTATGGAACGGGTTGCTAGATCCCTTAGTCGCCTTTTACGCCACCCACGGGATGAGATGGGGTAACCCTATTCTATGCCGGGGCTACATGACAGACTACCTATATCTGACTACACGTATAGACGTCTGTATGCATATTTTATTTTCCTGTTGTTACAGCAGCAGCCACAAACTTCTCAAAATGTAGAAGATTCCAAAAAATAATAACAGCGATAAAATAACAACAGCGAAATGCCGCACATCTTGAAGTTGAAGGTATTCTCCGTATGTGATATACTGTCATGTACATCCAACTAAAGGAATGCTACAATCTCAAAACTATTTACACAAACACTTCAACATGAAATAACTGGCCACTGCTTTCACATCACAAAATGTCTACAATTAACAAACGCTGGACGATTAAAACTTAAAAACCGGTAACTCACGACAACTTTCATTCCATTTACACTTGTAAATACAAAGGCATACAAAAGAATCCTAATAAAGAAAGGTTTTAAGGGAATGGTACACGTTCAAATATTACATCAATCCATGCTGTGAATGGTGAGGACACATGGCGTAATGGACAAGACAGATGTAGGTTGTCGTTTTTTTTTTGATAACAGTTATAGACTTATTTTGTCTAGTATCGATCTATAATCAAGTGATGTAAGGTCATGGATAAATTGAAAACGAATCCAACCTGTAACATCCAGTTTTTATTTTAATGTTTGCCTTAAAATAAATAGGCTTGATTTGATTCGAGGCAAGCGGAGCACCAAGGAAGTCTGATTAGCTTCTCGTACGCTTCCAGACGAGCTGAAGTTACTCCGACTTGCTCAGACTCAGACCAGTACGTTCCCAGACGCACGTACGATGTTTGAGATCGCTGAACTTAATAAACTTTTTGATCGTGTACATGCAACTTTACAAACCTTACAGTAAGCAGACCACCCCGGCCGGGCGTCGACCTCAACCCGATCAAATAAACTTACAATATTCCAACGATTTAAACAACGTCTGCAATAACAACACCTTTGGCAATAGCACGTCGACAGGCAACACAAAACAAATCTAATAATGGTGAATAAAAACGTTCAGCTATTTTACAAACCCATAAAAGTCTACATCAAAGGTTGGAATTGCTTTAAAGCAGCGACTTTGATTCGCTTTTGAATTTGCGGCCAGTATGGTTCTTCTCATCTGTTCTGAAGCTTTAGTTTTATTATTATGTTGATTGTTAGCAACCTTTGTACATCATTGCATAAGACACTCTTATCTTCCTTTAATGAACTTGAAACTCAAATAATTGGTTAATACTTAAACCGTTTAAACACAGCTCAAACCGAGAGATTAAATATGAGTCAGTAATGAGTGTAATAAGATAGTCTTTTATCGTTAAAGTTGACCCAGCGAACTTTGTTCTGAGAGACTGAGAGACAAAAAAAACACTAGGTACCTATCCTTTCCCAGCTACCACCCCACCAATTTTCAGTCAAATCGGTTCAGCCGTTATAAATAATGTAACTAACAAGAAATTATTTTATATAGATAGATAAATATATGGCTAAGGTAGATTTGTGAGTTATAAACAACAGTCACCAATGAAGCCATTTTAACAAAACGAGTTTTTTAAGGAAAAATAGCATTCAAAAATTTTCACTTGCGGCGAGGCTTGAACTCGCGTCTTTGGGTCGGTACCCCAACGTCTGTTCCAACTAGACTACGCAAGTTCCGCAAGTTCAAAACGAGTTTTTGTTGGTTCGGTTAAAAAAAAAACAATATTTTTAAATGTTTTAAAATAAAATATAATATGCAGTCGGTCAGGGACAAACGGGCGTTACCTAAAATGGTATTATTACTACCTCTTCGATTTCTTGCTCGTTTTGAATTTTAAAACAATGAAGATGGTGTAATTTTTGGGATTTATGTTCAGAAATATTAATGGAAAATATAATAATATGCCATTGTGCGGATACCCAAAGAAATTAATGTTCAATTTTGCCCATAATATATTTTTCTTGTTCTCTGTTTCAATGCTTATGTTCGAAGTAACTCGAAATGTGAAAATCTTATTTTTATCAGATTCGCTGCTTTTTGAAATACATACATGCAAAATGCCAGAACTTCAGAACCCAGCCCGGGCCGGTTTATGTTTGATGGCATAAAACCTTTCAGTCCCCGTGTTTAGCGATTATACCGTGAAAGTCAATACCTACTTTCATACTACCGTAGGTATTAGGTAATTATTAAAAAAAAAACTCAACATTTTATGAAACTAAACAATGCGCTGTAAAATTTCGTAGAAACAGAAATATTGAGCAACGCCGAAGTAAATCGAGACGGCTAAATGCTAATTTCCAAGAACAAAGCCATATTGTTCTGCAACAAACCACAAAATAAGAACGAAGATAATTAATTTCTTAAATAACTCTTATTGGAAACAGTAATTCCAGAAGAACATGAAACTAATTAGTAGAAACACAACAACAATAAATGTATTTAAGTAAGTAAAAACTAGGGTAATGGAGATAATAGATTATCCTCGCCATTCTATCGTTGGACAGTAACTGTACAGTTGAGATTGAGGTCTGCACTGAATACAGCCATGTCTATAAAAACATCTTACGCCCCAAAAACTTAACCACAAAACCTTGGAATCGATCCAACCACATCGCAGGAGAGGTGTGTATGACAACCTACTTTTGCAAATATATGCTTCAAAAACTAGGTGATACGACTTAAAACTGAATAGGTCTAAGATGAAAACATCAAATTTACAAAGTCTCCCTAACCAAACAGACCCTATAACATAACATGCTATTTAACAAATATTCCAAATTATAGGGATGGATAATGTTATAAAACATTGTTATATAGCATACTTGTTATGTTATATAGTCTGTACGCACCGTTACTCGTTCGTTTGAATGTTGAACTTTGTTGATTCTATAGATTCGAAATAGTAAACTTGAAGTAGTCCGGAAATACTAATTCAGTTGGAGTAGGTAGGTACAGCTCATTTTAGTTCCTATACACTGGAGAATCACCATGCAGTAAATAGGAATTAATAATTGAACTATATGGGCTACAAATATTCTGTTTATATAATTATACTAGCTGCGTCCCGCCGTTTTACCCGCGTAAGTCCCGATCCCGTGGGAATATCAGGATCAAAGTACTCAGGGTCAATGTAGCTATCTAATGATGATTAGATAGCTACAATAATTTTTAAAATCGGTCGAGTAGTTTTTGAGTTTATTCATTACAAACATACATACACAACACACAAAAATACAAATCTTTCCTCTTTATTATATAAGTATAGAAGTAGGTATAGATAATACAAGTTACATACAAGCAGTTTTACATATACAACTATTTTATTCGATTTATCTATCAGATTATGCCTGCTGTTAGTATTTCTAGATGTATTTCCTAACATCATCTCCAAAATGACGTCATGCCCACTTATTACAATCAATCGAATAAGATTTTCAATGGATATTGCAAAACCAGTTCACACAACAATTCAGATACCTATATAGGTATAATCTGGCCTAAAATCCAAGTCACAGTTTTGTCTAGCACGTCATTTGCTCGACTAGACAGATACAAGAACAATGTTGATCACAACAGACACGTTTCAATGAAACTATTGACACGTGTTCGACAGGGCTGACTAATGAGCTTAGGTATAGAACTCGTATATTGATAAACTAAGCAAAGCCACAGGATATCAAATCTCTGTCTTACAATGAAGTTGTGTGAATGAGTCAATTAGAAAATTCAAGCTAAATAAATGTAACTGTACACATTTGTATAGAAATCAGCACTTTAGTTAGGTACTTGAGTTCAGTTTCTATGAAGAAAATTTACTTTTATTTCGATTGTCATCTGTCTGTTACAGTTTAGATAGTATTTTGACGTGTCTTCGATCAGCTTTTGTTGTTTTTATTTCTATACTTCAATGTTTAATTGTAGACTATGATTTGACACATCTTCCTGAAGAAAAAATGTCAAATACAAAGAACGAAAACGTCAGATCATAGTCTGAAATTAAAAAACGAAGTTTAGATGTCAACTGCAAAGCATTATGCTCAGAGCTACTCTCAATATGTTAGAATGTCTTATTAAAAGCATGAGATTTTGCTTACAAATTTTAAAACGATCGATCACAAAATAGAAACCTAGCTAGCAATCTATTAAGTACTTATGATTCATCCTTGTAGTTTTCCAATCCTCAATAACGTTTTTATCCATAACCTAACCAAGATCTTCATTCAGTCACTATTCACAATCGCTGTCTCAATAAGCGTCGTTGTCTCTATTTTGCTACGATAACTAAGGAATGTCTGTGGTCAGTATCATGTTCTCCTAATGTGTTTTGACTTGTGATCGGCATGTAACGCGCGTGGGTGTCGCGTTCTGGACCGGGGCCGGGGCAACCGTAACGAAATTGAAAGTTGTGAGGTCCCATAAACTCTGGATGTACTGTACTGTTCCAGTGATGTGAAAGTTGTATTTGAGTTCGGTAGGTTAATTTTAAAATCATGGTTGATGAGAATAGAGTAGATATTACACGTTATTATTTGTTTTGTGTTTGATGAAAAAGAGCTAAGTCCTACCTAGCACCTAACTTATCAGATGATAAGAAACGATGCGGTGAAATGCGGTCGAACATGTAGGTAAAACACGCGCGGATATAAAAGGCAGAAAATCCCGTCTTCCTTAACTGCACCAACATGAATGAATGAATGAATAAATACTTCATTGTACACACCATATTTAAAAAACATGACAAAAAATATATACCCAACTTAAAGCTAGGTAGCACAATGGGCGGCCTTATCGCTTAAAGCGATCACTTCCAGGTAACCTTTGGATGGATCAAAAGTCCATCTTTAATAAGTTCTTGTTAAATGCACCTATCTACAATGACGCTTTTATCCAACCTTTAACATCAAGAAACGATAATTTTAATAAAATATTCTCCCATTAAATGCACATTTCTATTTAAATTCAAGCTACCTACAATCTTAAACGTTCAATTTACGGACAAAGAATATCATGATATCACACTGAGTTATTATCATCGATTTTAACAAACCGATACGTTTCGTAACAGCTTCCAAATCTGTATTTGATAGTACAAGGTGATTGAACTCTTTAAATGGGTGTTACATACAACACACAATAGGCCATTCGATGTATTGAAGTACCACAAATCTCATTCAATTATGCTAGGAGAGATTGTATAAAATTGCTTTTACAAAGTGTAATATTAGGCATTGTTATTCAAAAAAGATGAAAGTAAAATTATTTTTAAGATTCGATTCTGTGTTGTCTTTTCTACATAAAAACATAAAATATGTCGGCACCAATGGATATTGGATCCCTTCCTGATCTTCATTGGACTATAATTTTAATAACGCGCATACGAAGAAGCTTTTTACCAACTAACTTTATTAAATCCTAAATCTTACAAAATATTGCATTCAAAATGATACTAATTCATAGATTTGTAAAACTCCTTTCCAATTTTTTGAAAGGCAAGGCCATTTACTATTGTCTAGTAAATCTTCAGATCGAAATAACCTTTATAAAACTACTAATTTGCAAATAAATGCCAAGTCGCAATAGTTCAAATACAAAACCTGAAGAAATTATTACAGTCAAAATTGAATGGAACATCGATTTAATTTATAGTTACCCTATTGAATATTATGAATATGTAGGTATACCTACCTACTTACAAAACATTATAATAAATAATAGAACATGTTTGATACTTGATAAAACTGAATTCAAATCTAAAAATCATTCCTAGGTTAGGTACGTTAGTTAGTTCTAATATTTGCAACTATTACGATCAAAATCATTGGTTTATATTTCAAGGCATTGCTAGATAGCTTCTGAGGTAAGCATAGGAGTTATTATGATAATAACAGAAAATTAAATGATGTTGAAACTTGTGTAAAGCCGTATGCCCACCGCTTAAGAGCTCTATAGCTGCTAAACTGAAAATCCATGTCGGGTTCTTCGAAAATTGTTGATTATTTCATAACGGAATGTTGATGAACTTTTTTTTGTGTATGGATTGTAATCGACATTGTTTCCGACATTTTAGTGCAATTTCCAGACAAATATGTCGAAACGTATTGAAGCCCATCGACATTTTAGCCAAAACAGACATTTTTTGTCTAATATTTGGGCACCAATAGGAGGTTTTTGTCTTAAAACTACACCAAAATGTAGGAAACAACGTCACCTACAATCCATACACAAAAAAAAGTTCTACGACATTCCGTCATGAAATAATCAATAATTTTCGATGAGCCCGACAGGGATTTTCAGTTTAACAGGGCTCTTAAGAGAAATTACCCATTTGACTCCTTCGAACTTACATCTATTGTTTTTACACTCCTACGACTCTGTCGCGCTGGGCTAAAGGACCATTGTAATAGTATGTTTTTCATTTTATTTACCTATATATTTATTTTACAAAATCAACAGAACTTAAAATTGTTTAAATAGCGCAAAAGAGCTAAAAGAGTAATTTCTCTTTGGCATGTGAATATAGACAGCAATTAAAAATATAAAAGGAGCAAATGTACATAGTATATCTAGGTAAGTTATTTTATAAAAGGACATTTTCTACTACCTAAAATTTAAATAAGTACACGGCATAAATGATTACCTAGATGAATCAAAGTTAATTTCAAAATCAGAACAGAATCAGAACTACGGTCTATAAAAGCTAATGTACCCCGTACAGCCGCATTACAGGTATTTAGTTCCAGGAAACGGTTGGTTCACGTTGACATGTGGAACGCATGCGCTATCTGCATAAAGTATGGACTTTGCGATAATTTCCACCAGTTTATCGGTCAGAAACGGTACGGTAGTTAGTTACGGATTAGCGTAATGTTATTCAGTTTTGGTTTTTTTTAGAAAAAGGAAGGTTGAAAATGTCAGCTTAATGCCTAGTTATAAAATGACGTCGAGTGCACTAATATAGTACATAATATTTAAGACCAATGTACCTACACAGAACAATAAATTATTCTTATTCTTTCTTTTGTTATTCCAATTATTTTGCGAGTTATTTTACGGTACCTACAATACTCTTAATTCTGTAAACATATTTTATATTCGGATTTTGTATATACTTCTTTTCAACAATGACAATATGCATAAGTGTGAAATCGTAAATATTTGATCTATCCGCGACTAATCTTTCGTAACGAAGTCAAAGCAATTAACAATTAAATCGCACACAATAAAAGAAGTCCCGGCACGACTCTGGATAATAAACTTTTATAATAAACCAAAGTGCTAAAAGTCGTGAATCTCAAATCCAACAAATCCTGCCCATAGCAAAGATCACATTCTGATTGAAACAGGAACAATCCAGGACCAAAGGTTATCCTCTAACGGCAAATAGCAATGGGAAGAAAATTCAGAATTTAATAAACAACAGGCACAAAGGCCAATAACTTCTAATCTACGCTATTATATCATTAACTTGGACTATTGCAAAACAAATAATTTTGAAATACGCGTAGATAATTTGAGTGTACCTACTTACAATATTGTAATAGATAATAGATAGGTGATTGACAGATAAGGCTGCAGTAGCGATTGTTACAATTCTTAGTGATATTAGAATGACAAGGCCTTAAATCTAAATTGTAAGAGTGTCAAAATAACGAATATATAAATATATACTAAGATATAATTCCACCATATATTCCGCCATCATTAGTCATATATTCGCAAAAAAAACGACATGTAAAAACGCTGGTCGAAATAATGACTAGGACTGTCCAAAGCGATTTAAACACGAATCATTACATGATGGTAAATGTAAACTAGTGGTTATTACAGGCATGGTAAATGGACAAAGTAACTGACGTTATCGCTCAAGGTCGTACAGTACTCACGAGCTGATACATTACGTAGATAAGTGTAGCATAGGATAACAAAGAAAGGATTGTAAACATTGTAGTACAGAACACTATAGGTACATATATCATAGATAAATAATTATTGCAAGCACTGTAGTAGAACCTATAAAACACACTATACACACACTTATTCACTGTATGTTTTCCAAATAAAATAAAATAAATAAAACTAAAACACATTAATTGGTAATTATGTAAAAGGAAGGATTTTTTTATAAAAACAAGTAATGTAACTGTAACTGATTATTTTGTTGTTTGGCAAATGTGCATATAATAATGAAAATAGTAGTGTTTTCATTAAGAACGAGGCGACTCTTACCATTTCCATACAAACTTAATACCAAAATAAATTATAAATAATTAGCTTTCTACCTTAATATCGATATTATTCGGATTAAGATTTTACTTTTAAAGGGTCCCCATCACAAGGTTTTCCAAAATATTCATTCGAAATGAAATAACACGGAGAAACATTTTTAATTGAAAAATGTTTCTCCGTTTTATTTGAATTTTGGAAACCTTGTGATGGGGACCCTTTAAAAGTAAAATCTTAATCCGAATAATATCGATATTAAGGTAGAAAACTAAATTTTTCATAATTTATTTTGGTATTAAGTTTGTATGGAAATGGTAAGAGTCGCCTCGTCCTTAAGACACGAATATATTACTCTCACATAGGTATTAATTTAAGTTTTGATGATTTTTACAAATTTATATGTAAGCTTCTGCCTGCGGCTTCAAGGAGGAAGGAAGTATGTGTGTACTACACCAAGGAAGTATGTATGGCACCGAATTAAAAGTAGCCCAAGTCCTAAACTTTTAGCATTTTGAAACTTATTGTAATCGCTTCAGTATTTCTTGTGAACATAAAAACAGACGGAAATAAATATGCTTAGTTGCTTCATTAGTCATTAGGTAGGTAGGTACCTATTTTTTTAATCTTAAAAAACAAACAACTTTATATATCGACTTTGAAATAACTACACTTCACTCAATCTGTTTATCACTTAATTGAAACTTTTTCAATTAATTTATAAACTGTTTAGTCGTGACTCTAATTATTGACCCTTGTTCTGGCGCCAGATATGAATCTGACCTGAGACCAAATATTGATCAAAACATACTTACTTATCTACTTGATTATCATGAACACAACTTTGCTAAAATCATTACAGGGAAGTTAACCATTTTTTTTATCACGATATTCCCACAGAATCGGGACTTACACGGGTGAAACCACGGGGCGCAGCTAGTAAAGAATATTCGAGTATTGACAGAAGTACCTACATATATTACAGATAAAATAGGTGATTTCATTTACTCGTGGTTCTTGTCATCGTTGTCATTTCACTGATTTATAGTCGAGTGTCTCATGCTTACAAAATATACCTCCATGTAGAACTATATAAAAATACATCTTCCAGTGAACAAGATAAAAAGAAACCCTTAAACGTACAGTACAATCCTTTAGTCTGCTCAATTCTAGGTACCTGTAGATAGATCTCGTAGATGGAAAACACATGGCGTATTAAATGTTTTTCTCGTGCTATCGATCTTAGCCGGAACAGCTCACAATGGTCGGTTCTTGGAAACTTTATAGCTTTGGTATCCTTAAGAGTTTCGATATAACTTGGCAATTGGCTTCTAAACCTCCGATATTTGTAAATAGATTCTTGTACTTCTCGTGAACTACCATTCTGAGGTATTATGTGCTTGAATTTATACTCATTTTTCGGTTTTAATCGCTTGATATTTTTACTTTTAGCAGTTTGAGTTTCATTTCAATCCAACATCGCGAATACAGAAGAATAATCTAAAAATATATTTTTATAGATTGTTCTTCTGTTTTCGCAATATTGTATTTAAATTAAAGACATTTTTTGGTATTATTTGCGTGGTGTTTATTGTGTTTATTACTTTTACAATGTTTCAACGCTCAACGTTTCGAGACCTTTACAGGTCCTTTCTTCATCCTAAAGACCTGTAGAGGTCTTGAAACGTTGAGCCAATGCTAAAAGTAATACATACCACGCGATTAAAACCGAAAAATATCTTTAATTTCAAGATATTTTTATATTTCACATTCTTATGCTTTTAAAATGTGGCAACAAGTAGTCTTCTCTCCCATTATGGTTGTAATTGCTAGTATAAATCCGAAAACCGTGAGCTGCAATTAGGTCCTACTACGATTACAGCAATTTGCCTCATTGCAGCCAGTTTTACCACAGACTTAAATATTAGTGCATGTCCTAAGCTAACGGAAAATCATAAGCCTTTTATAAAATCGGTCTTTTATTTTTGTAAGTATAGTATATTATTTTCCTAATATTTTTGTATGTATGGGTGTAAAAACTCTTGAAAATGGTTTTAACTATTGAAAATAGCGACTGCCATTGTTTTTTTAAGTAACATAAACTATTGCATGGTTTACAGAAATTACTTCAGAAAAGCGATATAGTCGTTTTTATTTTTTTCTATATTTTTTATTATTATTTTCACTATATATTCATTAACATTTATGTTAATTTTAGTATTAAGGTATCTACCGCTATCGATGTCACGTTAGTTAATTGCGTCTGCGAATTTCACTAATCGCTCAAAAAGGAAGTTGTTTAAAAGAGATCGATTCTCAAATGATCGATGAACCTCAGAAACCTTTTAGTGGTTTCCTTGTCCGGCCAATTACTCCACATTCACACTTCCTTGTTTGGACAAAAGTAACAGGCAGGGCAGGACGTTCATTATTTAGCTGTATCTCTCGACAATAGGGCCATTCGCGGACACTGAGCGACTGGTTTTATTTATTGGCAACTAGGTATAATACAACAACAAAACAATGTTGAGTTTTGACAACAACTAAAAATATATCTTTAAAATTAAAGACTTTTTCGGTTTTAATCGCGTGGTGTTTATTACATTTAGCATTGTTTCAACGCTCAACGTTTCGAGACCTTTACAGGTTACAGGTCCCTTCTTAAGGATTGACTGAATCCTGAATAAAGTCAATGAAGTCAATCCTGAGGAAGGGACCTGTAAAAGTATCGAAACGTTGAGCGTTGAAACAATGCTAAAAGTAATAAACACCACGCGATTAAAACCGAAAAATGTCTTGAATTTTAATACAACATCGCGAAAAACAGAAGAAAGATCTAATATATTTTTATTTATAATTCAAGATTCTAGGAACACAAATAATGTTTTCCTTCTTACGATTACGGTTCACAGAAGTTGTTATTTGATTGGTAATAGACATAGTTTTTGTTAAAGATCGCCTTCTAAATGCTATTTGGTAAAAAAACGTTATAATAAAGACTTACATAGTAATGGCAGTGATTCATCGAAATGAATCTATTTGATCGACAGACGCTATCAATTTACGGCGTAAAAACGTTCCGAAAAAGGTTCACGATGCAAAAGTGGGAACGCAAAATGATACAATACGGTCACCTGATAGGGAATCGCAGTGACCTGGCTTCATTTGCGGCTTATCCGGTGTACTTTACCATGTAGGAAGGATACCCAACTTTAATTTAACAGCGAATTTTTTGAAACTCTTTGGTTCACTTATGTTACATTTATTTATATCAAAATACAATTACATAAAGGATTAAAATAGTTTAGAACAGAAACAGAAACAAAATCATAGAAAAGGAAACACAATTAAAAAAGTGTCCGTTTTAAAACACGTCCGTTTCATTGCGTATTCCCCCTAACTGTTTTTGGTTACCAACTTCAAAGAAGGAAGATTAACCAAAGATGGTTGAAGGTTCACAATTGTTCAATTTTTTTTATCTTTCGTTGACGTATTTTAAAAGTCGACTCGTTCCGTTTATGAATTAAGTTTGGTTATGCCTTAGACCGACCATAATAAGTTAGTTCATGGTTTGTTGTGACTTTTATTCGAACCGTAGTCCAATGACCCCCATAGAACTATTAAGAACCATCAGCTTCGAGGAAGCCAAGGTTTAATAAAGGCTTGTTATGCAGAATTTTACTGGAGCATTGCACCAGCGGTGCACACTCGGATAATTAAGGGTCAAAGACCCGAACACTGGCGTAAGTGCTTAATTTTAAACTAGACTAGGTTATTGTAGAAACTTCAAAATGAGATCACAATCTCGACACTTCGTAACAGGAAATAGAGCAAGTAAAACGTCTTTTAGCTAGAGACATTACAACACCGGCAACGAAACAGTATTACATTTTTTTGTCCTACTGTTTTTCAAAGGTTGATAAAAAGTCGTCTTTGAAAAGACAGATACATTTCAACATCCACCAGTCTTTATTGTAAAGTTATTCGTTTTAAAAGTAAACTTACAGCAAAAGCTATCTAAATACATCAACTAACACCAAAATTTATAAAGTGATATTGAGGGCGCGAAATAATCTTTTAAAATGCTCTAGATTGCTTCAGATTTATGTGTCATGTCGCCTGTATGTAACACTATAAAAAATCCTACGCACTGTCGTATTCCAAATATGGCTTTTAGAAATGAAACTGCAGCACTTGTATTCGCTCTAATCTGATAATAAGTTTTGAAATATATTTTATAGTCTGCAGTTTCTTGCTTTATCTCTAGAGCTACATCTGCCCGACCTTCAGGAAGGAACGATAAATCTTTAGTTTCTTCGTAAGCGTAGGCTTTACGTGGGTGTTCTACTCAAGCATGTTCCATAACCATCATAACACGTACTTATCTATTTACTGATAGCGTGAAATGTAAAACAATAGCAATTTGAATTTAAAACTAGACTTGTAAGTTAATGCGTTTGATGCTTATGCCAGAACAAATGTATTATATTGTATTGAAATCGGAGACATGATAAGACTAATATCGAATTCCAACGAATATAAATTCCACATTTTTAGTAATCTCGACGCCGAGTTGTCACATGGTAAATGCGGGAGTGATTCAAGTGTCATTCTGGGTATTTTCCAAAACAGGTCAGTCCATTCCGTACTTTTTGTTCCAATACGTAAGACTTCTCGGCGTGTCTTAAACGAGAAGCCAACCAGTCGTCCGTTTTTATTGTTTCTCAATATTAAATCGCAGACACAAAAGAAAGTGATAATAAATAATAATTGTCAATAAAATAGTCCCGATTTTAATTCTTTCGCGAAGCATCCTCAAATTATAACAATTATCAACTTTCACTTGTATGACCGATGCCGATGCCATAGTAATTGGTTCTGAACAAGAACCAGCAGGCGAAATTATTCTCATTATAATACCATAAGTGGATTAAAAAAAAAAAAGAGTATCACGAGAGATTCCTTTCACCTTCTTGGAACGCAGCTCACTAATTGCCAAGTTCATCGATCTTGTGTTACGATGAACCTACTTATATCAAGTTGACAATTATTTTTCAAATTAAAACACATTTCTCATGTTCCTCAATCATCATCTTAATCAAAAACTAACAATCTGCCCATTAGCAAATCTCAACTTCATAAATATCTCATTAAGATTTCACCATCATCTTAAAAGTAAAGCACTTAACCAATCCGTTCCAAATATTCTTATGTCACAACTCGTTATTAAAACAAATCTAAATCCTCTATTGACTGATTGGGTCGATTGATGTGCTTAATATGGTTACATCATCCTTCACTGATGTCTGAGTCAAACGGTCCGCCGAAACGAACCAGCTTCCAAACCTTTCATTAATAATAAAGAAAGACTGAGATTTTAATCCGGAAGCCTGCAGATTCCATCTCGGAGTTCGTGATTAATCTCTGATCAAGGCATCTATTCAGATGACAAATTAGAAATCGAAACGTCATTTTAAGAAGGTACCTACAACCAACCAACGAAGGAAACTGCAACTGTGTAATTGACACCTTAATTCTTCGTGAAACTTCTTAAAACTAGATTTACCAGTTCGTCTGTGATCGTAATATAGTTTTGACGTCGTTAAATATGGAGACAGCTCTCAAACAGCCATCCCAGTGAAACGGGTTAAAACGGATATATAGGCAGTGATTTAATGAATAACATCCGTGGCTGTCGCAACTGGCGAGAGGCATGTCCCTTTTTGCCTTCTAGCAAGTACTCTCATTAATCAGGTAAATGCCACTCAAATTGACACTGCAGAGGGTTTTATAAGCTCTACAAGAGGCTCTTAGGCTCTTACACCACCGTTTTACTGCAAGTTTGTAAAATAATTTGATTATTCATTTTTATTGACGCTATTTAAATTAAGCCATTGATAGCAATCACTTTAAAAAAAAACCTTAAGAGAACATTGATTGAATTACAATAAAAACCTCTATTGAATTCGCAAAGCCTATAAATGCAAAGTACAGTTGCTGTTTAGTAGTTAACCTCGACGACGAGTCAGCACGCCAACTTCTAAGTGCAGTGTGCTACCGAACGACCTTTTCTGGTTATATGCTAGACTTGATGCCGTGACTCCGGGCAATTAGTCCCTACTTGACATTATCTAGATCGCATTGTGTATGCAAGAGTCTAATATAAGCTGGGTTTCAAATATCAGCTTCGAACATAGAGAACATCTAATGACATCTCTAATTGCACCAACTCAAGATCTTGTAAAGCAGTTTTATTAAGTTTTGATGACTAAAGGTATATCGTCATTGTATTATATTTCGCTGATTCAAACCATAGATACTCGTATCGAACGACAGTTGCAAAGTATGCCATTGTCATACAAGCTATTCTAGGTTCAGGTGTTTTCCTTAATGTCCTTAACATAATATGTGGTTGTTATATTGTAATTTACTCAAATAGATTTAAGTGCAATGTTACACCATGATGACGTCAGTAAAACCAAAAGCTTGTAATCTAGAGCGGTTTTATCGACTGATAGCTTGAGTGGTGACCGCAGGTTAGTGGTTGCAAAGTTCCGATAAACCATGGATATCGATTTTGTTGGTTTCTCGAAAGGACACCGTTATTCCTTTGACCACAGTATTGTTTTACTTTTACTAAACCTACGAACATTTCAGGAAATCTAGTCACTCGCTTTTATAACATACGTCCTTATATACATGTAAGTGGTTTTACGTGCGCATAAGGTAAAATTATTTTTAGGATAAATGATATAATATAATGCAGCAATGATTAATGATAGCAAAATGACACCATTGAAAAGCAATTTTTAGAGTTTAGGCGTCCTGCATGACACATTTCAAAATAGAATAAATAAAATGTTTGAACATAATCATCTACATACCGACAATACGTTGTGTAAGCATTAGGCGAACAATAAATATTATATCGGTAGTAACAAAAACAAAAAGGGTAAATATTTACATAAGAATAGAATCGACCGAACGGAAGTTTGTTGAAAAAATTGATCATTGTTTTTTTTGTCAAAAGGGAAGGGTCAATTAGGTGTTTTGGATTAATCTTATCTGGTAGCTGACACTTTTGTGTTCTTTCCTACTTTTTAAGGGTATCTGGACTTGTTGAATTCTATTTTTGTAGCTCTTGTAAGAGTGGGTCAACGAACTATGCATTGTGGCCACTTGATGTTGGAAATGGGTTCCTTCGTTATTAGCTTCCACTTCTGTTATAATTTAAACCCTCTGACTTAGTTTTCGGGGTTTTTTATTTACGATGCATTTGTTATCCTTTGTTCTTTTTTAAAATGTGTTTTAGTTATATGATAGGTAGACGTTTTTATTGACTTTACTGCCTGACTAATAGCGATGTTTAACTCAAGCTAGAAACTAAAAATATTTTTAAGAATCCCACAATATCTGTACTCCGATAAGATTCTACTACCTATTACTAATGAATAAATCTTACTTATTCTTAATTAAGTTAGAAACGAGAGCATCGATAGGACGACCTTCCAAATCAAGTAAAAAATTTGGGCAATCAAAGACTCGTCCTTGTCTTAGCGTAGTTTCTTTGTGATATCCGAGGCTGCATTCCTGTGGCAACGAGCCGCGCGTCCAAATACACGGAGTATTCACGAAGGCTCCATTCTCCCGCGCAACATCTCATCCTTCAATTCACCGTTCACTAAAAGCTATAAAAGCTTTTAAAAGCCTCACTATATTTCAATCTACGCTAGCAGA
This sequence comes from Idaea biselata, assembly GCA_958496205.1. Lineage (NCBI taxonomy): Eukaryota > Metazoa > Arthropoda > Insecta > Lepidoptera > Geometridae > Idaea > Idaea biselata. Next base: position 12,933,255 of record OY292398.1, read on the forward strand.
CAATAACAGGTCATTTATTTTACCGTTGCACTACCGGTAATCAAGTTTTAATAAGTCCTCTTATAGGTTAGAATTTTTAATAGTCTTATTTTAAATGTTGTTGATAGGTACCTTTATTCAGTTGAATCGAATAATATTGTTTGCTCTGGTAGTTCGAATGTAGGACACTTTGATAAATAAACACTCGGAATGAGTTTATCAGCGTAGATAAGTGACAGAACGTCTTACTAACCTGAAGGTTCGGCGCAGTCGCTCATAATCCAAGCTGCATTTTAACCTCAAATAACACCTTTAGCACGAACACGATAACAAGGTCACTGTTATGTCACGTTGCATAATACCACTAAGCTTTGACACTAAAACAATACGCGGTCGAGGAGTTGTCTAAAATGTTGTTATCATAAACACACAGATGCACTGTTCGTTGCACGTTTATTTTTCAAGAAACGACGCGAGTACATATTTCGGGATCCATCTGATCGCATATTTGTGGTGTTTCGTATGTTACGGCGGCACTGTCGAGGTTTTGTTGTTATAAGTTGGGGGCAATTTACGAAAAAACATGTGTATGCGGTCCGGTGCAGTTTGCGTGACACGACGAATATGGCGGATGGATTTGAACTAGCGGCGTACGCCTGCGCGCGGCGTTGCCGGTCGCAGGTAACAAAAACAAGGGCGGAGCTAGCGACATCTCTCTCAAACATGGTGAACTTGAGAGCTAACTTTATTCGCCCGCGCTGCGTATATGGAAAAAAACGAGACCTTCAAGTTGTTAACTTGGAAACATATCACAAGCCGTTACGGGATATTTCAATAGATGGTAGTAGTGGTAACAAGATTACAAAATTGTGCAACTTACGAATCGGGCTAACTCGACTAGCAAGTTCCAAAAGATACAAGGTTGAGAAAGCTCTAATTTTACAATATTTAGGTATTGATATTGATCTCTCAATTTCATCAAAATAAACATATTATTTATAACTTAGAAAATTGAAAATTAGCTGTATATTAGCTCTTAGGTAACTGATATGTATGCAGATGAGAAATAAATAAATAGGTATAAAATTGTTGTCTTTCCTCAGAATGGAAAATAATCGTATCCTATTTCAATAACAATAAGTAGGTAAGTAAGTAGGTAATCAATTACTATTATTTTAGATTCATTGTAGGTTTTATTAAACTTTTAACTGATTAACATATATTGTTGAGTAACTAAAACGTAGGCAAATAAAATACTAGTCCATGTATAACATAAAAATGTATTTACATTGTTAAATACAGTATTCATTGAAATAACCAGAAATAAAATCTAATAAAAAACAATACAGAAATCAATGTTAATTCTAGAGACAAACAAATAGAAAGGTAGGTAAATGATGAATGATGACCGATAAGTGAGATAAGTTTTATAACAGCAATTTATTTTATTATTCAAAAATCTTGTTCACGAGACCACATAACTCATTAGCGTCAAGATGGCGGGACCATCTCTCAGATATTAAAACTTTATATTGTCAGATTTAGTACCAAATTGGTACTATTTGGTACCTCAGTTAAAAAAATTAGTACCTCTTTAGTTTAAAAGATATTCACGAAAAACCCTGGTCCCGCCATTTTGACGTCAAGGTACCTGAATGAAAAATTTCCAGAATAATCATATATTTTGTAGTACGAGTAGGTATACGGTCTGAACATGACCACGACATGAGGTTCTAAAATCATTTATTTTCGTCTAGTCCTATATCTCAAGGCGATGAGAGCGAGGAGATGGAAGGCGATGTAGAGGCCGAAGAGAGCGGCCACGTCGGTCCAGAGCCGGTCGCTGATGAAGTCGTACTGAGAGAGAACGGCTGATCCTGTCGACAGGCATGGCGCTCCGATATCCGGTTCCGCACAAGCTGTTGGGAAAAGGAAAGGAAATATAAGTTATTAAGCTATTGCATAGCTTTTATCGCGGGCTTTGAGCGTAGCGACCGAATCAAGAAATTCCGAAACGAAAATAAAACTTAACACCCCCCACTCTGCCTACCATGGCAGCATGGTACAAAATAAATAAATAATTATAATTGCATAAGTTGATAAAAAATGCTATACAATAGTTAAAGTTAGATTTATAGGTTATTTATTCTTGGTTCTCAAAACTTCTACATTTAAAAATAATGTAAAATTTTGAAGTTACGTTGAAATCGGTACTACAATATAATGTAAAGTTTCTAAATGAACAAATATATCAATCTAAAATTAAATATTGTAATTTTACTAATAGAGTGAACGACTTTATGAACTATAAATTAATTAATATAATTAATAAACTATAAATGAATTAAAATAAGATATAGAAATAATAAATATTGTACAGATTACAACTGGAGATAAAAAAATATCTCCAGATACAATCTACGGATATGATAAGAGGCGCTAAGCTGTTCTATTTTAGCATATTTGTGAATGGATCGTTATTTTAAGTGATATTGCACTGTTGATAAGCATTTGACGATTTATTATCAACCTTTTATATTAGGTTTATGGCAAAACTTTATCAAAAGTTTATTGATTGCGTATATTGAGAGTAAAAAGATAAAGATATTTATTGCAAAAAGAATGGTTATGTATGACAAAGATCTTAAACTAATGCAAATTTAAAGTAAGATTGCAGGTGGAAAAATTACAATGAACAAATTGGATAGCTACAATTTATTAACTGTCCATAAGAAATTAAACTCATTTTTCGGTTTTAATCGCGTGGTGTTTATTACTTTTAGAATTATTTCAATAGTAAGTATAGGTAGGGTAGTAGTAATAGAGTAGGGTAGACGTAGGGTAGGGTTGTAGGTTTTTTTTATATTTAACGGGCAGGACAAGTCTGTCGGGTCAGCTATCATATTATGTAGCTATATAATGAATATTACAAAAAAGCATACAATGTAGTAGGTAAACGTTGTCTAGTTCCCATAGTACAAGCTTAATTTGCTTAGTTTGGTAATAGATTGCACTGTTTAACGCCCTGTAACGATGTTGAAATGGTATGTTGGACAATTCTAACACAGGAATTACTTTTCTGATCAAATATCCCATTGTGTCTAAGGAATACTATAACAAATCTTTTTGTCTGTATTTCCCTGACAGACCTTTTTTGTTGGGATATCCCTTCGTACCTGATGTGCGCCATATATTTTTACCTGGCTTTATTGGATACTAGCTGCGTCCCCGCGGTTTCACCCGAATAAGTCCCGGTCCCGTGGAAATATCGTGAAAATATGTTACCCCTTGATAATGTAGCTTTCTATTGGCGGAAGAATTTTTGAAATCGGTCCAGTAGTTTCAGAGCCTTACACACAAACAAAGATCTTCCTCTCTAAAATATTAGTAGGTCTGGTCTGATTACTGGTTAGATCTGGTTACAGCAAAGTATCATGGTTTTGTACCATCAATATAAGCCCATTATGCAATTTAATCCCTTGGGTAAAAAAGGCCTTTTTTCATTTTAGTTAGAAGGGTTTATCTAGTATTTTTTGTCGTTTCCTTTTATTGATATACCTTTTCAGTTTGTCGATAATGGTTGGGGTTAGGTTAATTGGTTGCTTGATCGTCTATTTTAAAGTTTTACCCAAGTTTTATCGGAGATATTTTGTTTTTATTTTAATTTGACATTTCTACATTTTATTTTTATATTTTACCGAGGCCAGAAAGTTTTTGATTGTTGGTGAGATACAAAGGGCACGGGTTGAAATACTGACAAGAATAATTTTAAAGTTAAAATTTAAAATAAGTAACTTTTTGTTCGAGGACAGTCTACCTACTCTTTCTCCATACAAACGTAGTCGAATGTTTCCTCTCTGGATAAAAACATTAGTAGATAGAGCAACTATGTTTATGCCATAAAACCTATATCTGCGATGACCATGAGCTACGTTTTGATTTTATTCATTTTCTAATGAGGTGGAACACGCAAAGCTGTGAGCAGATGGCGCTCTAGTCGACTGAGCTTTTTTTTTGAAAGTCAAGTTGGAGTCTTTGTATTTTAGTGTTAAAATTATCTAAAAATATTCCATTTATGTCGGTGTCTTGTTTAGTCTCAAAGAAAAACATCGTAGGAAAAATGCTCCTACTACATTGAGGCATTTTATTTAAATATAAACGTAAACATAAATGAAACCGCCGAGAGTTGTGAAAATACTACAATTTGACAGTTCTTATTTCAAACTTAGATAAGTCGAACATCGCCCGCTGCCGGGATAAAAAGTTAGTGCTCCTCCCCATTAGAATGGAAATAAAATTTAAAAAAAAAAAGAGAAAATGAAAAATAAAAAACAAATCGTAGGGGCATGGTCTTGGTCATGGCTGACATAGGACTTATAGCATAAACATATGTTTTCTATTATCTTTATCCAGGGAGGAAACAGTCGACTACGTTTGTAAAGTTTGTATGGAAAAAAAGAATTGGTTGACTGCCCTCTTAACTATCTTTGTTAATCCCAAAGTTGCGAAACGCAGTAGGTATTGGAAGACCATTTTCTAATGGTGCAGAAGGTTAACAGGTGGACCGACGACATTGTAGCAGTCGCGGGGAATCGTTGGACGGAGATGGTTCGGGATCGCTATTGGGGAGCTGGGATCGCTATCGTATGGGGGAGGCCTATCTGAGGTCTACCTCAGATAGGCGTCCCCCATTGGGGTCAGAATCATCATCATCAACTATCTATAGTTGATGATGATGATTCTGACCCCAAAAATGTGCAACTCACTAATATTGGTGATTCCGTCCCACTGCACGATACTCATCGCCTCGTTGGAGTACATCAACCACGAGATGTAACGGATCCAGGACACGTATTTTGGCATCGAACTGGAATACAAACATTTTTCATTATTGATGAGTAAAACTTTTTAAAACATTTATTATAATTAAATAGGGGGCAAGGGCAATGAAACAGACGTTTTTCGAAACAGACACTATCAATATCGCAAGTTTTTGATCGAAAATATTTTTTTGGGTGTTGGCACCATTGATGACCATAGACAAGGAGAAGGTCACAGGCCCACTGGTATACGGCTATCAATGGTGCTATTCAAAAACCAAAAAAAAAATTCGATAGAGGCCGTTTCATTGCGGATTCCCCCTACCTAAATACTTTTTTCTTTTTCAAGTACTTATTTGTAATCTATTATTACATACCATATCTATTACTAACATCTCCCTGTGATTTTACCCGCTAAAGTCCCGATCCCGGAGAAATATCTAAATAATAATCCTACTTTGCACCGAAAAATAAAAATAGGTAAGTAATACATAGTAGTTTAGAATTATAGACATCACAAAATTAAATGATATCTAATGGCAAAATTATATTATTACTATAACAATTTAATTATATTATTAATGTTACAATAGGTACACTTCAAAACGTTGGGTTTACAACCACACTTTTTTTTACCAATTTACAATTAAAAAGGTGACATTCTTTCTTTCATCAGGAGCATTAGAGATGCGTCTATTCCTTTCTAGAGGTTATCGAACTTCACTATCGGTCATCTGTATTCAAGCATTTTTTTGTTTCTAGTTTTATTTAATAATCGTCGTTTCGTACAAAAACCGGTTTTTTTACTGCTTTTTCTTCATTTCGTCTTTAGTTTTTTTTACAATTTGTTAAGTATTCAATTCCTTAGGCCTATGTAGTAGGTAGGCCAGAACTGATTTTCTCGGACGGTTAACTATAAACGTTTATTTTAAACATCAGTTTTGAGAACGATGCATAATAAAATTGAGGATATTTACTAGGTCATGTATGATGTGAAAACACGAAAACATATAAAATTATCACGATAGAATAAAATCACAAATTTCGCTTTAAATTTTACAAATAAGTAGCACTAGTCAGTCAATATTTGACTTATACTAATGAAACTTTGTAGATGAACTGATCTTAGTTAAATGCAGGGCATCTATGATCTTAAATTCAAAATAATGATTTGTATCTTGTATTTTACCGATTGTTTGATTTTACGCTCTAAAATTTTGCGTATTAGCATTTTGCGCCCTTCATTAACACATCTGAAATTCTCTAGCGCTATCCCTGTCACGCAATATATGAGCCCTGAAGATTATTGAACTCACCTCAACTTAACAAACAACCCGGAAGTCATCATGAGGGAGTAGTCGAAAGGAACGAGGTAAGCGATGGCGACCGGCATCGAACCAAACGCACAGGAGAAGAATGAACCTGAAACATTACGTTAACAAGTATTATAGGAAAGGTTGCTGAGGCTACTGAAGATACTTTGAAATAGAAACGACAAAAATATGATATTATAGATAATAGATTTAACTTTTTTAAATCTAGATTTTTCTTCTGTTTTCGCGATATTGTATTGAAGACATTTTTCGGTTTTAATCGCGTGGTGCTTATTACTTTTAGTATTGTTCAACGTTCGAGACCTTTACAGGTCCCTTCTTTAGGATTGACTGAACGTTGAGCATTGAAACAATGCTAAAAGAAGTTAACACCACGCGATTAAAAACGAAAATTATCTTTTTTTGTTATTTTTTAAATCTTTCTGATTTTGACTATAAACCATTATGCTATTTGCCATCCAAAAATATTTTTAACAAAACGATGAAAAATTACTGTTGGACTTACCACAGGCGATGGCAACATTCAGCACCAATATAGCAATGAAGACAGTGAAGCCGAACGCGTAGAAAGTGTTGCGTAGCCCTGCGATCCAGTACACCACTAACGTAAACAGCGTCGGTTCTATCAGCAACCCGGGGAACTGAAACGAATTATATATAAATAAATAAATATTGCAGGACACATAGCTCAATCTAGCCCCAAACTAAGCAACTTGCTTGTAGGGGTACTATGCAAAAGATACCCAATAAAATATAGTTTTTTTTTGTAAATACACACATTAGCCCAAACTAAATAAAAGGTTAATTGAAGGTCAATCACCTCCAACTCTCAGAAACAGCTGATTATCAAGTAAACTTTAATTCTCGAATTAAAACTTCGAATTTCCAGAAGTCGTAAAACAAAGTTTTTTCGCCTAGACGTATAGGACAACGTTTTTAATGGAACCTACTCCTTTCTCCATACAAACTTTTCAAACGTAGTCGACTGTTTCCTCTCTGGATGAAGATATTAGAAAAAATATGCTTATGCCAAAGGTCCTATATCAGCCATGACCATGCCCTACGTTTTGTTTTTTTTTTCATTTTCTTATGTTTCTGAACTTTATTTCTATTCTAATTTTGTAAATTAAAAAAAAAAACAACACGTAGGGGCATGGTCATGGCAGATATAGGTTTTATAGCGTAAACATATTAGCTCTAATGTCTATAACCAGGGAGGAAACATTAGACTACGTTTGTATGGAGAAAGAGTATAAACTTAATACCAAAATAAATTATGAAAAATTTACGTGTATGGAAATGGTAACAGTCGCCACGTTCTTAAGTATCTGCTCCATAAACTTTAATTACCATGTAGAATACACTTTTGTAAATAATGTTTTTGAATAACTTAATTAGGTATAATATTAGTTAAATACCAACCATTTTTCTGTTCTATAACCATTAAAGTTTATTTAAAATCTCCAAATAACAACTATTATTTGTAATAATTTATGTCGACACATGTTACCTGTTTAGCTTATCTTTCTATTAATCTAGCATTTTATTACATAAACTTGGAATTCAATCTGAGTCAGTCTGAGTTGGTTTCTTGTAATTATTTCAATAATAATGAAAGATTTTTTGCCGTTTATTTACAGCCTATTGATATTGTTTTAAAATAGATTGGACAAACAAACAAAATCCAGCGAGCTTTTAAGGTCGAAGCTTGGTACTTGGGCGCGATTATTTTTTCTTCTGGTTTCTATCAGAATAACCAAGTAGAACAACTATATTTTGACACGCCACCTTACAACTTTGTTTGTTTTTTCATTCCTTTCAAGGGTGTCGCCTAACTATCCGTAGGTACCCAAAAGATACAGATGGGACCCTTTTACTAGGACGCTGTCCTGTCTGTCACCAGGCTGTATCTCCGTAACAGTCATAGAGTTTTATTAGATTTTATTTCTAAAAAAATAAATGATGCAAACTTCCACCGAAAATTGGTTGGTTTGACCAAGATCTAGTAAGTAGTTTTTCTTAATACGTCATAAATCGTAGAAAAATACAAAACCTGTTGTAAAGAAAATGGTACGAAACCCTACTACTTGGCCGGTGTTTTATGGAACCCTGCAGTCATAATGTCCTCTCTACGTTCAAAAGTTAAATCTCTTTGACTGTTTGTCATATACTTGTTATCTGATCAAACATACATAATTTATGGAAGTTCTGAACTTTAGTATTATATTTCACAACATTACGACTGTTTTAAGAGATTGCAATACTTATCTAAATCGGTGATTAAATATTTTAATAAGTTTGTTTCAGCATTTTTATTTAATAATTATTAATTGCGAGCAAGTTACACGCAATCGTTTTTTTTTTTAATTACAGTTGTATTTAATTGAGATTTTATGATTTACTTACAGTAAAGCCGGGTAAGATGGACCGAAGGGAACCTTGGACGTCTTGGATGCTATAGTTATTCAAGAATCTTACCAACGCAATCATCCTCGTCACATAATAAATGGGTGTCGAATACAATTCAGCCTTCAATTCCCTGTTGAACAGCGGAAACTCCTCGGGGAGGAAGTATTGATGATGAATAGGGCTCCTTGGACGTCTTGGATGCTATAGGTATTGAAGAATCTTACCAACGCAATCATCCTCGTCACATAATAAATGGGTGTCGAATACAATCCAGCCTTCAATTCCCTGTTGAACAGCGGAAACTCCTCGGGGAACATGTGGAGAACTGAGTACATCGGGGAGAAAGTGTTCTCTGCTATAATGATGAACAGGGCTCCTTGGACGTCTTGGATGCTGTAGTTATTCAAGAATCTTACCAACGCAATCATTCTCGCCACATAATAAATGGGTGTCGAATACAATCCAGCCTTCAATTCCCTGTTGAACAGCGGGAACTCCTCCGGAAACATGTGGAGAACTGAGTACATCGGGGAGAAAGTGTTCTCTGCTATGATAATGAATAGGGCTCCTTGGACGTCTTGGATGCCGGCTTGGGTTAGACCTGCTGTGCCGAGGAAACATAGACCCGCTGTTAGGGCTATAGCCTGGAAGATAATGATTGATTGGTGAGAATAATTATAATTGATTATAATTTATTTTTTAATATTTAGATTTTAGTTGTCCGACCTAAATAAAACGTTAATAAATAATAATAATAATAATAAATTCTGTGACGACACACAGCGCCATCTAGCCCCGTGGTAAGCGACTAAGCTTGTGTTACGGTGACTAGACAACGGATATAATACTTATATTTATTTTTCTTTTGTAAATACATAGGTACATATTATACATAGAGGGACACCCAGACCAGACACAAATAATTATTCTATAAGCATAAATACTTGCACCCGGCGGGAATCGAACCCGCAACCTCCTGCATTGCAGTCGCGCTTTCGCACGACGCGCCACAGAGGTCGTCCTCGTCGGTCGTAATAACCTCTAAGAAACAGCTGATTTTCAAGTAAACTTGTTTTAAAAATCAAAATTTTCGGAAACTAAATCTCTTTCGGTTTTAATCGACTGACATTTTGAGGTTGGAACTGAAAATTGAAAATTATTTCAAAATTACGAAAACTGAAGAGAAATCTAACTCGCAATTTCAAAAGACGTAGAACAAAAGTTGTTCGCTTGGACGACTAGAACAACCCTCCTTCGGCTTAAATTAACCTACCTACATCCCCGAAATGCGCAGTCTTAGGTATAATTAAAAACTTACCAGCTTCTGCACAATCCTTATGAACTGCACCCGCGGGTCCCTGACAATGATGATCATGTATCGATACACCAACCATCCGATCTTAGTCCAACAGTACGGAGTTTCGAAGTTATAAGCCGGTCGCATACTTTGTTTCAGTCCCTGGAGATAAAGATATATCTTATTAGTCCTGGCGCAAACGTTCTGAATCCGAATTAGGTTTTCAGATTCGGTTTTCCGTTAGACGAGGGAGTGCAAACGTCCGGTTGTAATAGGAATTGTTTTCGATCTAGTGTTTTACGAAAACCAGCCAGTTATGTAGGTAATAAATGTCTTGCTATGGCGCCTCCGGCCGGCCGCGGCAGATTGGGAAGACCCAAGAAGGGCTGGCTTGACGTTGTGAGATCGGATATGCGTGCAAATGGCCTCACTACGCGGGATGCCGAAGATCGTGCGAAGTGGAGACGTAAAAGTAAGAAAGCGGACCCCGGGCTCTCGAGAGGGATGCAACCGGGAACATCGCTCGGATGATGAGTAGTGTTGCCGAACTATCGATAGTTAAAATCTAAACTATCGATAGTTAAACTATCGATAGTTTAGTTTTTTCTTATTTTATCCGTGTTGTTGTGTTCTGGTTGAGTGTGTTGTGTGATGTCAATTCTGAAGAAGAGACCAGTAGGGGTACTTTAATTCTATGAACGTACGAACGAAAGAAAGAAAGTCTGTCATGCGTCCTTCAAAACCGTGGATGGATAACAGATTTTCTTCTGGAAATAACGTTCGTAGAGTAGAAAGTAGAGGCCCTATAAAGGTCTCGAAGCGTTGAGCATTGAAAAAATCCTAAAAGTATTAAACACCACGCTATTAAATAATCAAAAATAGTTTAATTTCTATCGATAGTTTATCGGCTACCCTATTGATAGTATTAGTACCTATCGATAGTTTAAAAAGAAGCAATACCATCGTTTGCTCCAGGCCTTACTCATTACGGTTGGCCTCAAAACTAATGCGGTTTCGTATTGCCCATTAGATCGCATTCTCCTCTCACGTCAAAGACACGTGTTTATTATGATAATAAAGACCGGATCTGTTACTTTGATGAACTTTAATAAAATGTATATGTAATAGAGACTATATACACATTACTCTAAACTTACTTGAAATTATGGCGAATATCGTATGGTTTTTTAGTAGTTTTTAGGGTTTCGTACCCAAAGGGTAAAAATGGAACCCTTTAACTTCGCTGTCTGTTTGTCTGTCTGTCCGTATGTCACCAGACTGTATCTCTTGAACCGTAAGTAATTAAATAGCTTGACAGTTGAAATTTTCACAGTAGATGTATTTCTGTAGCCGCTACTAGAGCAAATAAAAATAATAATAACAAAACAGAACCCTTCGTGGGCGAGTCCAACTCGAACTTGTCTGACTTTTTTTGGTAACATTACCTACCTATTCATATTTTAGTTAGACAGCGCTTATCGCCTAGCTATAGTACCTATATATGCTGGCCGTTATATGCAGATCGAATTGTTTAGGATTGCCTAAAACTCGTTTATAAAAACAAATCCGATGTCCAAATATTTTATATCATCATTAATTACCTATTTAAAACAATCTACTTCATTGAAACCAGATTTAACCACGTATAAAAAACTGAGAAAAGATATAATTTATGCATTTATAATCAATTTTATCACATTCTTCAATTCTCGCCCGTTTCACATCTACGACGCGAGACTTATAATGCGAAACCGTAGTAGTTTTTCTAATCGACTAGCTGGGTCCCGCGGTTTAACCCGAATAAGTACCGATTCCGTGGTAATTTCAAATAAACCTTTACTTATCGGATGCTAACATCATATCCGTATCATATCGTATATCATTCCATATCATAAGAACACACTCTACATATTTCAGCTCTCTACTATCATCGATTTAGGCTATGCTTTGATCCATTTGTCAGTCAGGCAGGACAAAGCATTTTATAAATAAAGAACCTATTTCTCTAAAATATTCATTATCAATCATCATCATCGATCGTCGTCAAACGGTAAATAAAAGAAAAATTGGTAGGTAGGTACGTAAAATATCAACTGCCTTTTGTCAAGTTTCGCTTAGTTTCGCGCGAAGTGGTTTTGCTGCGGACGTGTGCTATAGGCTTAATTTTTTTTACGATAAGTTCTCACACAGATTGAATTGATATTTTATACAAAATATTCATAGAGATTAATGAATTATTAGATAGTAGACACGTTTTTTTCTGTAATCTTTGTTTGCTTATTATTTAAAAGTAATAAATTTAAAAAAAACAAGAGAGTTATCTATCATTCATGATGGTTATTATAATTAAAAACAAATTAATTAATTAAGGTAATATGGTCTTAATAATTTATTTGTAAACTAAAGTCTTAACCCGATGTTTTCAATTGACACAGCTCGGATAGAAGAGCGGCGCGCGGTGGTGATACGAAGTCCGCGGTTTCAAGCCCCTAAGATACCATTTCATAAAATATGTATGAATAGCACTTTTGGTAAAGTTCTCATGGCGTTGTTTACACACGATAGATGAGCGTTTGACCTCTATCTCACCTGATGGTAAGTGATAAGTGTCTAAGATGTAACACGCTCATCTAAAATGAAAACGCCAAAGATCTCGCTGCATAATTTAGTGGGCGGGTTTAAGCGAATTCCCCTGACAATTTTTTGTGCCTCCGACACGAAGAAGAAGGAGATACTCAGGTTACAGGCCCGGGCTTTATTGCTCCAATACTTGTCTGGACAATCACGTTTAGGTGTTTATAATCAGGTTGATCAGGTCCATTTTGGACACGAGGCAGCTCTTCTTATAGAGAACCGAACACTAGCGTTTGGGCTCTGACTGAGCTGTTACTGATCCCGGACGGTTGCTCCTGGGAGTGGCCTGACGGTAGAGCGAACCCCTTTATTTACACGTAAATGTTGGTCATAGTTGGGGACGCTGTAAACATATATATGTAATGACAGGAATTTAATTCGTATGCGGGAGTTCGAGTTCAGCATGCTTGATCTCGATCGTTGTGTATGTGCGTAAGCGAGACCGCACATCATTTTTAGGGTTCCGTACCTAAAGGTAAAAACGGGACCCTATTACTGAGACTTCGCTGTCTGTCTGTCTGTCTGTCTGTCTGTCTGTCTGTCTGTCTGTCTGTCCGTCCGTCCGTCCGTCCGTCCGTCCGTCCGTCCGTCCGTCCGTCCGTCTGTCCGTCTGTCCGTCTGTCACCAGGCTGTATCTCATGAACCGTAATAGCTAGAAGGTTGAAATTTTCACAGAAGATGTATTTCGGTTGCCGCTACAACAACAAATACTAAAAACGAAATAAAACAATTCTTTAAAAGGGCTCCCATACAACAAACGTGTTTCAAAAATAACAAGGAGTTTAGTACTACAATGTGAGGTCGCTTCTGATTGGTCAGGACAAATCGAGTTGGTCATGGAATTCAAAACGGCTGCCCTATCTGTCAAATATACCAGTCTGCCTTACTTACCAAAGAGTTTCTTTTATGTTTCAGATTTTCTTTGTGCCAAGGTTTTTTTTTTTTTTTTTGAGTGATTCGGTCGTTTGATGGGAGTAAGAATCGAAGATAAATATTTTATATTTTCCTATAAAATTGAAAAATTGGTTGTTGTAAACCATTTTAGGGTTCCGTATCCAATTGTGATAGTGGTACGGAACCCTTTGTGCGCGAGTGTCGCACTTGCCCGGTTTTTTTTTAGCCTTTTGCATTCGAAAAGGTTTTCTAGCTCACTAAAGCGACAATAGGTACTTACCTCATCCTCATTATCCACAAGATGGAACTCCAGCTGCATCTCCATATCTGTCACAGATACTCTTGATGGCCTGACGGAAGGCCGACTCCGATCCGGGAGTCAGGGCTAGCACCTTGATGAAGTAGTCCGTAGGGTTGTACATTACCTCATCCTCATTATCCACAAGATGGAACTCCAGCTGTATCTCCATATCCAGCTCCTAAGCCACGTCGCTCACAGCGAAACTGTCACAGATACTCTTGATGGCCAGATGGGAGGCCGACTCCGACCCGGAAGTCAGGGCTAGCACCTCGATAAAGTAATCCGTAGGGTTTTACATTACCTCATCCTCATTATCAACGAGATGGAACTCCAGCTGTATCTCCATATCCAGCTCCTTAGCCACGTCGCTCTGAGCGAAACTGTCACAGCGACTCCGACCCGGGAGTCAGGGCTAGCACCTAGATGAAGTAGTCCATAGGGTTGTACATTACCTCATCCTCATTATCAACGAGATGGAACTCCAGCTGTATCTCCATATCCAGCTCCTTAGCCACGTCGCTCACGGCGAAACTGTCACAGATACTCTTGATGGCCTGACGGGAGGCCGACTCCGACCCGGGAGTCAGGGCTAGCACCTTGATGAAGTAGTCCGTAGGGTTGTACATTATAGGGCATTGGTATCCGAGGCTGGAAACATTTAATAATTTTGACTTCATCATGGTTTCACCCGATCCCGCGGGAATATCAGGATCAAAAGTAACCAACGTCCTTCTCCGAGGTCCCATCTACCTTTATACCCATAGTACAAGCATATTTCTTAGTTTGAGGCTAGATTGTGCTGTGTGCAAAATCGTGTTATATTTATTCTATTCTAAAATTTATTAAAATAGGCTCAGCAGTTTAGGCGAAACACAAAATTCAAACAAACAAACATCTTAACTTTCGCATTTATATGATCAGTGGGCTATCTAACAATGAAAAGCCCTTTAAGCTAATTCTCTACGGATTCAGGATGTTCTATTAAGGTCACAGACTACTCAGTGATGAGACACAATTGTATTGGGTCACTATTGAATAATTATGGACAGTAGGAACACAAGCAAGATATTCTGTGTGGCTAAGAGTCTATTCGAACTAGCGCAGAGTTGAAGCGCATTGAAACGGAGGACTTTAACGGGCGAGTCGAAACGTACTTTTTCATACAACGAGGGTAAAAGAAAAACCCTATTTTCCACCCCTTAAGAGGATAGTCTACCTACTCTTTTTCCATACAAACGTAGTCGACTGTTTCCCCCCTGGTTAAAGACATTAGAGCAAATATGTTTATGCCAAAAAACCTATATCTGAAATGACCACACCCCTACGTTTTGGTTTTTCTCATTTTCTAATAAGAATAGAAATAAAATTCAGAAATATTAGAAAATGAAAAAAATCAAAACGTAGGGCATAGTCATAATTTAAATAGATTGTATAGCATTAACATAGTTTTCCTCGAATCTTTATCTAGGGAGGAAACAGTCGACTACGTTTGTAGAGTTTGTATTGAGAAAAAAGTGTCAACCTACTTTTTTCTCTTCTTCTTTGTCGCCTTAACATTGTCCGATTACTGTGTTTTTTTGTGTTATTCATAGATAATTAGGCTAAAGCTTTTTCCTATTTTCAGTAAAAAATGTTAAACCCTTATATAGGTCTCATGCCAAAATTAATAACTTTTTCTTTACCCTCATCATTGATTTAATAAAATAATTCGAACAGGCAGATCTCTAAGTAATTTAGACGGATTTGAAAAGCTCTATCAGTTCTGCAAAGGAAGTAGTGGCCCAGAGTCGATAGTTGACGTTTTGTTTAGTTCTAGATATTTACGTTTTAAGTTTGACAGGCTGTCTGGCTGTCATATTTTGTGCCTGGCCTGTTACTGCGGTTCGTTTCGATACGACATCGATACTGTCATACGATGATTCTACTGTCACATTCTGATAGTAGGGTAACAGTAGAACCATCGTTATGACAGTATCGTTGTCGTATCGAAACGAACCGAAGTAACCCTCCTGTTTCTATCGTCTTTAGTTTTTCACTAATCGCCTTTAAAAACCTCTTTTTTGACTTGAAATTTATTAGGTAAGTGTTTTTAACACGATATATTTCTAAGTTTTTGTGTGACCTTTTGCGAAAGTGACCAAATTTTTTGCGATGACCAGTTGCAAAAATGCCTATCTGCGTCAAAACCTATATTTTGAGCAGTGCGTTTACAGTATATAGTGCATACTGAAATTAGTGCAAAGCGAGACAACTCATTTTGATAGTTGCAGAGGTAGGTTAGGTCAATGAAATTTGACTCTGCGCTAGTGTAAATTGACTCTAAGCGAGTGAATTCGCAGGGCGAGGTAGTTCTTTAGTAATAGTCAACTATAGATAGACAGTCTAAATCGCAGAGCATAGTAGGTAATCTCATCACACTAATATTATGTTTGTTTGGACTTTTGTGTTTAATGAGACTACTTACGATGAAACTTGGAATACCTCTAGATAGCTGGAGACCTAGAATAACACATAAGCTTCTTTTTATCCTGATATTTCGACAAGATCAGGGACAACGACGGTGAAACCGCGAAGCACAGCTAAATACTCACACAGTTTAAATTATTCCTCGATAGGTTTAATATAGGAATAAACACTTAAAATATGCATACTAGATACTTCATTTGAAATAACTTGACCTTTGAAAAATACACAAGGCTTTATGCAAAAAAAAAATTTACACTTATACCTAATACTTGAAATAAAAAAAATATTTTAAAACTAATAGGTAATTATTGTATTTTTAAAGCTAACTTACTAGATATATTCGGTATCCTGAATAGATTTATTACTATAGATAGTAACTTTGCATATTTTAAAAGCTTTTATATCATTTATTTAAAAATTAACATCTATTGTGCATGTTAGTATATATCCAGTCATTCATACCCATTCCACTGCGATCTTGTTTCTTTACTTTGAAACCATTATTTATAAAGTAGGTACCTAAAGCAATATTTATTGTTTCGCTGTGACAAAAGTTCTTATAAATAGTTTAGTCTCAACGGCTTACTTCTTCCGAGTATACAACTTTATTAAATGCAGAAAGGTTCACCGGGTAGGTACTATTTTTTTTCATAAACGAAATAAGATTAGATAACTACCAACAATTTAAGATAGTGGTCAAACGCTCATCTATCGTGTTTGAAAAAAGTCTCAACCAGTTTTAAGTCAATGCAGTAATTTTAAGTTTTATTAGTATTTTAATTTGTATGGTACCTACCTACAATAGATAATTTATTTATTTATTCATTCTTATGTCCTGCTCAGGCCTACGTAACGTACCTTACTTAGTCCTAACTTACCTTTCAAACAACGACAAGGCAGCTTCAGCGTTTCCAGCGTAAGCGATTCTTCCTTCAGCTATAAGCAGTAGTTTGTCAAAATGGGCCATCAGTTCGGATGAAGGTTGGTGTATCGTGCAGATGACCGTCTTCCCTTGACCAGCACTCTCCCGGAGAAGACTGACCAGCTTCTGAGCTGATGAGGAGTCTAACCCGGTTGTGGGCTCATCACAGAATAGGAGCCCAGGGTCGTTTAGAAGCTAAAAGAACGAAACTTGTAAGATTTTTCATCAGTTTTCGCGATGTTGGATAAAAATTAAACTAATTTTTCGGTTTTAATCGCGTGTTATTATTCCTTTCAGTATAGTTTCAATGCTCAACTTTTCGAAATCTATACAGGTCTTCTCTTCAGAATTGACCTTAAGAAGCGATTAAGACCGAAAAATGAGTTTCGTTTGGAAATCAAAAAACCCTTTGGTTTGTTTTTTTTCGACTTTGAAGAACTTTGTGGCGCGTCCGTCGTAGGAATGCCCGGCTGTAATGCAAAAGGTAGCAAGAGGTTTGATTCCCGCAGGGAACAAGTATTTATTTATCTGACTATAAAATTAAATGTTTGTTTCTGGTTTGTTGAGAATTATCTCCAAATCGGCTAGAACGATTTTGATGAAATGTAATAAAAAGACAAAGTAGTATGGGCCAACTTTTATCTGCATACTTCCAGGGGATCGGGACTTGTGCAGGCGAAACCGCGGGGTGCAGCTAGTATTTTATATTCAATGTTGAGAACTCAACGCCTGTTTATCCAGGATTTATATCTTACCTCGGTGGCAAAAGCGAGCCGTTTCCTCTCCCCTCCAGACAACGTTTTGGTTCCGTCCAGCCCTCCGATCCTTGTAAACCTCGCGTCGTACAACGCCAACTGTCTTAGCAACTGGTTCACTCTTCTCCTTCTGGCTAAAGCTGATATATGCCGGTCCATTCGGAGCCTTGCCTGTTATTTAGGTTGGAAAAGAAATAATGACTAAAGACACTTTTCACCATCTTTTTCTTCTTATTTTTGTGTAGTGGTGTTGTGGCTCACCTAGTCTTAGAGTTATTAAGTATGTCACCCCTAAAGTTTCTTACTTGATCTAACGACTGCTGTCAGAGATAACAACCGGGAACACCTGCTTTACGTGCCTTCCGAAGCACGGAGGGGCTCGAGAATATGAGTTCACTTTCTAGCTAGTTTTGTCTAGTCGTTTTTTTTTGGTGATTATAAGTGATATTTTAAGACTTCTTTTGTCTACCGGTCTCATATAATTACAGTAGGTATTTAGAGATCATCAAAATTATAAATGTTAAAGTTTAGATATTTGAATATTTCAGATTTGGCTGCTTTTTAGAACACAGTTTGTAACCTAGAATAACACATACTCATGATACTTTTGTATTCCGGTAACCCACGGTTTACCTACATTAAAGAAAGAAAATGACTTAAACAAAGCTTTAAGTATTATTAGAATTATCTAAGTGATAAAAGTAAATATTCATAATTAAGCCTAAATTCATAATTAATGTAATGGAATAAACCATTTTAGACAGATAAATATATCCATCTACACGTGTCATCGGAAATCAAGGCCTCTGAAGTTAATATAAAAAAAATCGCGTCGGCTAGCCAGGAGGTAATTAAATCTGAATTTATAATACCAATCAAAAACCGACAGAATTAGTTAATTAATATTCTAGATAAATCTAGAATATATTAATATCTAAGTTATCAATACTGAATGTAACTCTAAAATAGTTTTTTTTTAATAAAACTAATTTTTCAGTTTGAATCGCGTGGAGTTTATTACTTTTAGCATTGTTTCAATGCTCAACGTTTCGAGACTTTTACAGGTCTCTTTTTCAGGATTGACTGAACAACTCATACTTGAAAAAATACCTCATGAGTTTCTTGTGGTTTCTTCTCATCGGAGAGGGCGTTCCGAAACCACAGTAAAATCTCGACATTCTTAACGTTCATATAAGTTATACATCGTTCTGAATGAATAAATATATTTGACTTTGACATGTTAAGGATTGAAACAAAAGTATTTTAAACACCACGCAATTTAAACCGAAAAATGAGTTTAATTACTATCCAACATCGCGAAAACAGAAGAAAGATCTAAAATATTTTGTTTTTGTTACCGTAACGAACATAAAATTAAAACCGAATATTGAAAGTCTTTTGAAAGTACAAGAATTTATTAACAGATAATCCAAACCAAATTATAGTAAATGTATAAAAATGCCAAATATTTCCAACTCATAAGATTCGATATCTCTACATACTCAACAAAAATTAAAAGCGGTATTTATGTGAATTTTAATAGCAGAGCCTATGTAAATGTAACTTTATGTAAAAATTAGACATTAGATTTTATAATACGCAGCACATTCGAAGGTAGTGTTACTATGCCGATGCCATGGTGAAAACCGGCCTCTCTCATGAATAGAATAGGCCTACTATATCCGAGAAAAATATGTGTTTATACGCTACCAATATTATTTCAGGATCATATTTTTATTGGTAAAATACAACCATTTCTTTTATATCGCAGATGAAAACATACTGACAATATAGGTCTTCACTAGTCCAAAAATCCTTTTAGAATTTACATGTAGGAGAGCTTGTAGCCTATGAGATGTGCATGTATCCGCTCTCCTGGTTCATGAAGTCGCTCACTAGTCGCCCGTTCATTACCATGTCGTCTTCTATTTGTGCCAGACTTACCATAATCGTAAGATGTTCAATGACAGTAAGGTTGTCAATAAAGAGGTCGTCTTGGTACATGTATCCGCTCTCCTGATTCATGAAGTCGCTCACTGGTCGAACGTCCATTACTATGTCGTCTTCTATTTATGCCACACTTACCATAATCGTAAGATGTTCTATGACAGTAAGGTTGTCAACAAAGAGGTCGTCTTGGTGTACGTATCTGCTCTCCTGGTTCATAAAGTCGCTCACTGGTCGCCCGTTCATTACCATGTCGTCTTCTATTTGTGCAACACTTACCATAATCGTAAGATGTTCTATGACAGTCAGGTTGTCAACAAAGAGGTCGTCTTGGTGTACGTATCTGCTCTCCTGGTTCATGAAGTCGCTCACTGGTCGCCCGTTCATTACCATGTCGTCTTCTATTTGTGCAACACTTACCATAATCGTAAGATGTTATATGACAGTCAGGTTGTCCACAAAGAGGTCGTCTTGGTGTACGTATCTGCTCTCCTGGTTCATGAAGTCGCTCACTGGTCGCCCGTTCATTACCATGTCGTCTTCTATTTGTGCAACACTTACCATAATCGTAAGATGTTCTATGACAGTCAGGTTGTCAACAAAAAGGTCGTCTTGGTGCATATAACCGCTCTCCTGGTTCATGAAGTCGCTCACTGGTCGCCCGTTCATTACTATGTCGCCTTCGATTACTGTACCAACTGTTGGAAAAGTATAAATAACTATAGTTTTAATGGCAGCTTTTGCAAAGCACTTGTATAGCGTTTTAATGTTACTTGGGTACTTAGATATAATTACTACTTAGACTTACCTGTGTAATTAAAAATGTATTGAATTCGTTTTAAATATCTACGTCAAGTTTTACGTTGCATAACATATTAGTGTAAAAATAATAATACATATATCGTAAAAAAATTAATAGGTAGGCATCAAATAAAAAAAATATTTTTTATCGTTAAAAACAGGCGATTCTCGTCTAACAAGAAAATCTATTTTCATATCCTAAATTAAATGGCCATATCATTTAAACTATATATGCCTATAAGAATGTTTTAGAATATCAAATATAAAAAATATGAATTCTGAATTAATTTACGCCTATTTATTATTATGCCAATTTTTTCAGGGTACCGCGTCTAGAAATAGGAATCAATAAGAATAAAAATTGATCTACTTAATTATTTTGTTGTCGTCGTGCCTATCAGTGAATTAAGATTTCTATTTCACACGCAGTTTGATGGTTTTTTGAATACGGTAGTATAAAATTATAAGAATTAGTACGGAACCCTTTCATTTAGAAAATAATTAGAGAGATGATAACTGATGATAAAAATTTTGCTAATGTTTTACACAATCTAGTAGGCATTTCAAGGTAAACTAAGGCATTAAAAATTACTTTATATTTCGTAGCGAACTTTTGAATAAATATTGGCCTTTAGGTTTTGTACTGTCTAGGTCTTGTCGTCTTGAATATTCAAACTTTTAATTACCAATATTATTTTAAAACGGGGTTATGGTATAGGTATTTATATTTTATAAAATACCCCGTTTTAAAATTAAAACATCTAGTGAAAACAAACCATGTTGGTTTAAAATTGTACCTTAATTTTATTTATTTATTTAGCAAATAAACGTTATCTAATGTTGATATATATGTAGAAACAAAACTACGCATTCCCATGAAACAAGCTAGTAAAGCACCGAAGCTTTTTCCGATAGAGGGCACGCCAGAACTCCTAACCCAACTAGCAAAATGTTGTCTTATGGATATCCTAAGACCAAAAATTATAGATACTTATAATACACTTCAAGATAATTATCTGTAAGTGTCGATTTGGGCGCACTTTATAAGAGAAAAATTCCCTTATGAATGTTCTGCAGTGGTTTTCATTAAGATTATTCCATCTTACAATTATTTTGGTAATTCCACTGTAAGACTTTTTTTATACTTCGAAGTGTCTTGCTTCAGTTATTGAAAGCTCTTACTAAAGCTGTCTTAAGTGTGATTTCACTTATGATACACTCGGTAAGTTTATTGTAAGTGTATTATTTTATAACGTTCGAGAGAAAACTTGTTCCCATAATTTTATTGAAAATTAAAGTATTTTACATAGCATGATAATGAAGATGGAATCCATTTTACTTAAAAATTGTACCTATGTCGTGCATGCTTTTAATTAATTATGTCCTTGCTGTTGCAACTGATAAACTTGCGGAGTAAATTTCGAGTAGTTTTCGAAAGTAACTATGAAATTTTTTATGTTCCCTCTTCATAATATGTTGAGTGAACCAATCTTTCTAATATATGTATAAAATTTCCATGTCACAATGTTAGTTACCGTACTCCTCGGAAACGGCGTGACCGATTTTTACCAAATTTTATATGCGTATTCAGTAGGTCTGAGAATCGGCTACTATCTATAATTTATAAGGCAAAACAACATTTGGCGGGTCAGCTAGTAATTTATAAAATTTGTTAAAAAAATTAATTGTAAAGGAAAATAAAATATGGCCGCACATTTATAAATCTAACTCTTCTCATCCAAGATAAGTATAAGGTTAATAGATCTTTTGTTATACTTATTAAGTCGCGTAAAAGAATGAAGCTCTGGCACAACATTTGGATGAGACAAACTCTTGTAGCCATTTTAATAATTTAAAACCAAATGTCAGTACTTGGATACAGCATATGTATTCATGATAAATTTTAAGAAAAAACAGCTTAGGAATATTTGCAAATTTATGTAGTCCCAATCCCGCGAGAATATCGGGATAAAAAGTAGCCTATGTGATATCCCAGGTTTCCAGCTATCTACATACTGAGTTTCACGGTAATCGGTTCAGTGGTTTTTACGTGATTGAATAACAAATACACACACATACATACATACTCACAAACTTTCAGCTTTATAATATTATAGTAGGATAAAAAAAATATAAATGTCATTGAAAATTACATACCTACTAGGTTAAGTTGTTAGTTGCTACGGCTTTTTTTCAAATTGATTTCTGTATTGTTTTATGGAACTACGGAACCCTAAACTGCGTAAACGCGTGATCCAACAAGGCACGCACTTGCCTAATATTGGCACGCAATTTCGGCAGATTTATACTTATGAAAGAATTCACAAGACAATCGCTAGTGGGGATATTCTTTTAAAACTCTTACTAAAGAATTTACGAGAGACTAGTTAGATCAAATGTTCTTAAACAGGGCAAATTACAGAACTCAAGAGCATCTTCCTAGACTAAATTACCTTAAACAAATCTATTTCCATACCTTAGTTCTTAAATACAACTTTGCCAAGACAAATTGAATTTACTGATTGTTGATCTTATAACAATTTTAAGCAAGGGTTTTGTAAGTACAAAAGTATTATGATGTATTTAGTGCAAACTTTACTATGATCGAATTCCCTTCTGAAAGGTTCAATTAAGTGTACATTAATCCTTAAGAGAAATTAGTCATATTTAAGATACTTCTAAAACCTCCATTCGGTTAAATATCTCTATATGACTTCTTAAATATATCTATAAGAGAAGGTATAAAGAGTGAGTGAGTCTTTGAGTGCAAAATGTCATAATCTATGCATTTATAAGATTTGATCTCTTAATCAAGATACGTATAAGCTTTTTATAATACTGTAGCACTTAAAAGGACTCGTTTTCAAGACAAATTTGCTAGTTGTTAACTGTCTTATTTTTAACCCCCGACGGAAAAAGAGGGGTGTTATATGTTTGAGATGTCTGTCTGTGTGTAATTGGCTCACGAACAGAAGAACACATTTTGATATAGTTTTTTTTTGTTTTGTGGATATTTTACGGCCGCCTCCCCTTCTGATACCAACCCTGGGGAGAACTCCAGGTTCCCTTAGTCGCCTTTTAGGACACCCAGGTAAAGAGATGGGGTAACCCAATTCTATACCGGGGCCACACAGCCAATATATGACAAGGCGATAGGCGATCTTAATAAAAGAAAATAATTTTGTCTATAAGGAATGATGATAAATGGCCACCGGATACTTTAAATTGTACGAGAAAAAATCACGAGAGAGAACTCATAGTCCACGCATAGGCCTATTTGTCAATTGGGAAGTATGTACTTATAGAGGTATGTTCCTTTAGCGACACTATATAAATGCTTTATTGAATGATATATTATGTACTTGGAGTTATCAGTCTTTTTTACAACAATGAATAAGAATCCAGTACATAACACGTCGATTTTTCTTCTGTTTTCGGGATGTTAGATACATATCAAACTCATTTTTCGGTTTTGGTCTAAGGAAAAGACCGATAAGGGCCTCGAAACGTTGAGCATTGAAACAATGCTTCTTCTTTTCGAGTCAATGGTTTGGTGGTGGCCCTAAAAAGGCTGATGGCTTAGGCCCTGAGAAGAGCCGTTTGGCAGAATTGTGGTGAAAGGATTAGTCACCCCACACCAATACCCCCTTCTCTGAGGAGGTCTTGAAACAATGCTAAAAGAAATAAACACCACGCGATTAAAACCGAAAAACTAGTTAAATTTAAATCCAACATCGCGAAAACAAAAGAAAAATCGAAGTATAGTACACCTACCTACCTACGAGTTACCTACGGTTACCTAACCTAACCTACCTCGTATCTAGATTTTTTGTACATAACTGTCTTTGCATTAACTTATCTATAAAAGCCATCTGAAAATCAAAACAAATCAACATAACATGTTTGCTCGCAAATGTACCTATTTGACTACATTATGAATTTATGAGACACCTTATCTACACGTGTGTAACATTTTTTAAAAATAATATGTGTCAGTAGTACCATTGATGGTACAAACAAGTGACCTTGTGTCCTTGGTACCATTAATAGTAAAATTATTATTTTAACATGTTTTAAAAATGTTACTAATATTATAAATATAGAAGTTTGTTTGTAAGTAAGTAAATAAACGAATATGTTTGAAACTTGGTATACACATAGCTCGAGAACTTGATTAAGACATAGGCTACTTTTTACCCCAATATCTCAACGGGATCGGGACTTATGCAGGTAAGTCCTGTTCCCATCCAGACATTCTGGAAATAAAAGAAAAGATATAGAGTTATTTTCAGAATGGCTGTCTTAATTTGAGACCCCATAATAAAATGATTTTGAAAATCAGAAATTGTCGTTGACCTTTGATGCTGACGGTACCTATACAAATAAACCAATAGGGAGATGATTACGAAAACACTTACCTGGGTTTCTATTGGCTAATGCAGACATAAGGGTAGTTTTTCCTGCGCCACTGCAATAAAAAACAGTTGCTGAATATAGGTTGCTATCACTACTACAACCAAAAATGAAAAAAATATTAAGAGGAAAGTCTACTTTCTCTTTCTCTATACAAACGTAGTCGACTGTTTCCTCCCTGGATAAAGACAATAGAGCAAATATGTCTATACCATACAACCTATATCTGCTATAACCATGCCTAGGGACATGTGTTTTCATTAGAATAGAAATAAAATTAAGAAAAATTAAAATATGAAAGAAATCAAAACGTAGGGGCATAGTCATAGCTGAAATAGGATTTATGGTAAGTATAAGCATATTTTCTTTAATGTCTTTATCCAGGGAGGAAACAGTTGACTACGTTTGTAAAGTTGCTTGGAGAAAAGATTACGTAGACTTTTTACTTTATAACTCGAGTAAATATTTAAAACTAAAGCCGCTTTCCCACCACTGAAGAGAAATGACTCTTTCATCCGTCCTTTAGATAGAACTAGAATACCTAGGTCAACCTAGGTACCGTTACTGTAGGTATGACATACCGTAAAACAGCTCATGCGGTAACCACTTGTAACATAAGACACCACTGCCCTTACCATACTGAACATTTTCTGACACCACCGACCCGACACCCGGGTACGAAATAGAAAGTCTTAGTAACTTTATAGGCTTAAAGCGCTGTTTGTGCAATTGACGTAAAAAGTTGTTCTGTTAATTACACACAACTGATTTGAGAATATCCTCCTATTTTTATAGACTACAAAAAGGGATTTTTAACTTTAAAGGGAAAAAATACTGCCCGATGTTTACGCACGTGTACCTACCTACTACGCAACAAATGGTATGATGTTCAGTATGATTATTATTATTTCAAAATTGAACCACAAAACAATACAAAAAGTTGACAAAACATTTAATAGCATTCATATCAGAAGAAACCCGATATCCCTGCGGAAAAATTACGAGCAGAAGCTTCTGAAATATCAATGACAGTTTCAGATGGTTGACCAGCCGGGTTAGCAAACGACTTATCGATAGGTATATCTCGATTTCGATATAAGTATTTTATCGTCACCTAATAATTTGTTGTTTACCTAGCATGCTCGCTCACCACGGCTAAGCATGTTACAATCCGATATCTGGTATTGGTATGACAACTAACACGACCCTACAGAAATATCAAAAATTCAAAATAAGAGTTAATTTAAGAGCACATGCTAGCAAATGTAGACTTAGCAAATGTAAACCCACAGGCATTATCGAGATATAATTATATTAATTTTGGTAGAGAATACAGGCGACAATTTATTTCTCAATTGTCTGTGCTAATGCGTGCAGGTATATATTTATCACAACTCTATCAACGCTTGAATAATTTGGCAACTAATCTAACCGTGTAAAATAGAGTGCCAAGTGTGGGAATCGGTAGTTAAATATTTATGTGATCTGAGTATCAAATATCAAAATTAACCGCTCATTGTTGCTACTGCTAATATTATTAAAAAAACTTAAAATCAGTGAAACTGTTTCCACGTACCTGGGTCCCATAAGAGCAATAAGTGTCCCTGGTTTTGCTATTCCGCTTACTGTGAAATAAAAAATGGTGCTATTATAAAATGACACTTTTGGTAGCTGTGGAACAAACATTTTTTATCCTATCTATAGTCTTAAAACTGTGTTATTGCTGAATGTAAATAAATGGTAGGTATATTTTTTTTGTGTAATAAATCAGCTCGCCATCCTGCAGTCCGACGTAACGATAACTCGACGTTTATAAACCAAGGTGTAATGCGCTGTTACAAGACCCGGTTACGAAAAAAATCGTTGAAACCAAATTCGACGTGGCAGGCATCCACGTAAAACGAGTCGGAGTGACCATTCCTCTTAATAAGGTGCAAATTCCTATATGTTATCTAGTCTACGTAAGTAACCTGCTTTATTATTTTAATTCAGTTAGCTATAAAGTATTTCACATAAAAACTAATTGATAGGCACACTTCACTACACTTCTGAACCTTCCACAGTGAGGACTGTTTTCAGGTTACTATATATTATTAGCATAAAAACCATGACTAACCATTATTAACAAGTCGTTTTAGCTTCCCGTTCTTCTGCATGAAGTGAACAGTAACATCTCTCCACACTATCGTGCACGGTTGAGGAGCTCTCGAGCTGCCCAGCACCTCTTCCACTTCGGGGAATAACGGCTCATATTTCTTACGACTGGGGTGCTTCAGTTTTTCCACGTAGACTAGGTCGGCTGGCGTTAGTTCCTACGTGAAATGAAATAATGGTCAAAGTCATTAGATAGTAATTAGATTTGAGGAACGTTTAAAAATTTCTCTTAAAATCTCCACACTCCACCGCGCGACGAGTCTTACAATATCTTCTCCTAAAGGCTTAAAGATAGGTATACTATACATATAAAGTTCAATGTCTTGACTGACCTAGAGCCCTAGAGCACTGCTGGTCCTAGAGACATGAAATTTGGAGAGTGTGTTCTTTGGCGGAATTGGGACCTGCTAGTAAAGACACTATATTGTACCAAAATGAACAAACCATCTACAATCTATTATCTAATTCAGCCATGCTCAAAGTGTACTCCGCGGAGCCCTGGGGCTCCACAAAGCCTATGTTGCGGGGTTCCGCGAAATTACGAAAAAAAAAGAATCAATGAATTACCCTTCTTTGCGTGTCGCGCAGTCGGGTAAAAAATCATGTTTTTTTGCGATTTGCGGAGTTTCTGATCATTCTAACATTTATGGCTCCATAAAATATTTAGCTTTCCAAAAGGGTTATGTCACCGAAAAAGTTTGAGAGCCGCTGATCTAATTTAAGCTTATGGTTAAACGTTTCATAAGAATTGTAAAAATAAACCCTCCTCTTACTCTCGTATAATCGACCTTGTAGATTATTACTTTAACTCACGGATTTTCGTTCGGGCCGGGGATCCGACTATCACTTGACCGGTTTTTTACTAATTCTTAAAAACAAGACCAAAACTTGTTCGAAAGATAGGCCTATCAATGGCCCTGTTTTAAATAGATGGTATTTGACTACGGGCGTATTAATTAAAATAATATTTATTATGCTGTTTTTAAGTAGGTATTGAAAATCTTTTATTATAATACTTTATAGATTTTATACAAAGTAGTTGTGTCCCGCGGTTTCACACGTGTGAATTATAGCATGTGATAGGTACTCCTCGGTAGTGTAGCTTTCGATTGGTGCAAGAATTTTTGAAATCGCTCTACTAGTTTCGTATATTTACATCCAAATAAGTAAATCTTCTATCAACTTCTATGGGTATGTATTTAAAATTCAAGATTCGACTGACTTATACAGGGTGTCCGGAGACCAGTGGATATCCCTGCACGGGCGGCTTGCGGGGAAGAGTTTGCTGCCCAGATTACGTTTTTTTTTTTTCTATCTCAAACGGTTCGAGCTGTACGTCACTTTTTAGTAAAACTTGAAAAATGCCTACTTTTTTGCACATTTCGGGGCATCACGTCCACAAATTAAGCGATAGCATTGTTTTTTTTTTCGCCATGTGTTCACTAATATTGATGTTAGTAAATCACGTTAAAAAAAATTTATTACTATAGGCTGTAACTTACTGCCGAAGATCGTGCGAAGTGGAGACGTAAAAGTAGGAAAGCGGACTCCGGGCTCTCGAGAGAGATGCAACCGGGAACAACGCTCGGATGATGATGAGTAACTTACAGGATGTCCCCAAAGATAAATTTATTGGTGGTGTAAAAAAAATGTATGTAACCTGTCTGACCGACTATTGTGAAAAATTGCCCATTTCATAAGGATTCTAAAACTGTATTATACTAATAACTTTTTGTCATAAGTTACTAAGCTAGTGCTATGAATGCACCGAAGGTACTATCTTACATGAAAAAGTTAAAACAAGTATTGTACAAAAAATAACACTTATTAAGATTTAATATGTCATAACGTTACAGCAAATGCTCAAATTGTCCTCCTCTTGCCTTTATACAGACCCTTAACCTTTTTATAAACGATCTCTTAAGGACACGATTATAATTTTTTTTCTCCTTTTTGTTGTGCCGCTTCGTGGACGCGTAGACGCAGGTCTTCAATTGTGGTTATGTTTTTTTTGTATACTTGTTCTTTTAAACACCCCCAGTAAAAAAAATCAAGTGGATTCAGATCAGGCGAACGTGGAGGCCACAATATTGGAACTAATCGGCCAATCCATCTTCTTGGATAACTTTCATTTAAATAGTTTCTCACTCGCATGGCATAATGTGCGATGAGTCAACGTGCAAAAGAGATGGCTACCCAAACTTGTACAATTTGCACAGCTGGCAGCTAACCAACCCAAGATTAGCCAGGGAAGACCGATCACAGTACCAATTTAATATACCGGTATATTAAATGGCCAAATTATTGGCCCTTTCGAATTGCAAGGCAACCTAAACGGGGCCAACTATTTCCACTTTCTCCAAAACGAACTCCCGAGACTACTCGAAGAGGTGCCATTGGCGATCCGGCGAAGAATGTGGCTTCAAAATGACGGCTGTCCTGCACATTATGCCATGCGAGTGAGAAACTATTTAAATGAAAGTTATCCAAGAAAATGGATTGGCCGATTAGTTCCAATATTGTGGCATCCACGTTCGCCTGATCTGAATCCACTTGATTTTTTTTACTGGGGGTGTTTAAAAGAACAAGTATACAAAAAAACATAACCACAATTGAAGACCTGCGTCTACGCGTCCACGAAGCGGCACAACAAATACGAGAAAAAAAATTATAATCGTGTCCTTAAGAGATCGTTTATAAAAGGGTTAAGGGTCTGTATAAGGGTAAGAGGAGAAAAATTTGAGCATTTGCTGTAACATTATGACATATTAAATCTTAATAAGTGTCATTTTTTGTACAATACTTGTTTCAACTTTTTCATGAAAGATAGTACCTTCGGTGCATTCATAGCACTAGCTCAGTAACTTATGACAAAAAGTTATTCATCATCATCATCATATTCATTTATTGTCCATAAACATAAATTAAAATATAGTACAGCTATGTTTCGCCTGTCGGCGAATCTTAGAATCCTTATGAAATAGGCAATTTTTTACAATAGTCGGTCAGACAGGTTTCATACATTTTTTTTACACCACAGATGCTCAAACTTAGCAGAAAGTAAAGTTTATAAAAATAAATCAATCTTTGGGGACATCCTGTAAGTTACTGCCTAAAGTAATAAAAAAAATTTCAACGTGATTTACAAACATCAATATTAGTGAACACATGGCGAAAAAAAAAACAATGCTATTGCTTAATCTGTGGACGTGATGCCCCGAAATGTGCAAAAAAAGTAGGCATTATTCAATTTTTACTAAAAAGTGACGTACAGCTCGAACCGTTTGAGATAGAAAAAAAAACGTATTCTGGGCAGCCAGCCAGCCGCAAGCCGCCCGTGCAGGGATATCCACTGGTCTCCGGACACCCTGTATATAACAACGCAGAGCCCAAACCGTTGGTCCTAGAGACAAGAAATTTGAAGAGTGTGTTCTTAATGGTACCCATGTACCTATAGAATATCTCACGGGATCGGGAAAAACGCGTGTGAAACCGCGTTACTCTGCTAGTAAAATCTAAGTATAGAAATAAAAAAATTACATGGCCTGAAGTTGAACATCATTAGGTAATATAATAGATCTAAGTCTGGCCCGGAAGTAAAAGATTAGTCAAATACCTACCTAACTTAGGGCTATTAAAGCTAACCCAATTTTAGCTACTAATCTGAAGAACAATGACCTACATGATACAAGCGTCATCAAATTCATCTATACTATATTTACTATATCTACACTATCCACACTAATATGTTACCAATACCAATATTATAAAGAGGAAAGATTTGTATTTTTGCGTGTACCTATTATGACCTAACTACTGGAGCGAAATTCTTTCACTATTAGAAAGCTACATTCACCCTAAATAACATAGGCTACTTTTGTTCCCGGTATTCCCACGAGATCGGGCACTACGCGGGTGAAACCGCAGGACGCAACTAGTCATACATAAATTAAAAAGCAGAGTTCCGATGCCGCGGGATATTCCAAAATCCCTTTAGTGGATCTATAACTAAACACCACAATTTCCAAATTTCTAAAATAAAATTACGTTTGTTGTAAGTATGGGGAACATTTTAATGATTCTGTTTTAGTTTTATATGTTGTTAAGTAGGTATAGAGGCAACAGAAATACATCTAACATCTAGATTATAACATATGGCCTTGTAACAGACAGACGAATAGACGGACAGTGGATTCTTAGTAAAAGGGTCCCGTTTTTACCATTTGAGTACGGAACCCTAAAAAGTAAAAGTAAACGAATTATTCAATAACAGTCGCAAAGGAATTCGCTACGCTATGGTGACGCGTCTGCGCACCGACTTAGTAGAGCGTGTGAGTATAGCTTTAGGCCAGAATTATACGGAAGGGACGTGGAAGCGATACGGCACAGATGCGGCACAGGCGCAGCGCAGGCGTGGCGCGGATAAGGCACAGACACGACTTATACAGAAGAGGCGATGAAACGGCCCGGCGCGGCGTGGCGCGGACGTGGCGTGGTATTACACTAAATGACACAAGATGACCATACTATTACGATTATATCGACACACTATTGCCATTATTTCGAGACTGTGACAAATTTCGTAGACTTCAATAGTATCGTAATGGTGTTTCAGTGGAATTGCAATCGTAACCATGGTACCAACCATCTCTGTCTGTCTGTCTGTCAAGTCTGTTAAAAATCCATCCTGTCATTAGAGTTTTGACAACTATCGAGACTCCGTCAGTGGCATCTCACTGGTGTCTCAGTGGTGTCGCAGTGGTGTGTCGATAGAATAGTTAACATAGGAAACTGCCAAATGTGTCAAATACACGTCAAATATGACGATTAATATTCTATCGATACACTATTGAAACACGATTGCGGAGCGTAATACCGACCCTGCAATGCGGCACAGGCGACAAAGCGGCGACGGCGACGAGTCGCGACGGCCGGCGTGCGCGCAGCATCGCTTCATTATCGTTTAGAAGTTTCTTCAATATCGCTTTAACACGTTCTCTGCTGACGCGGTCAGTGCTGACCGACAGCGAAATTTTCCTTTAGGCCTAGTAAAAAATACAATTCTGTTTATAATAAGTCAAAATATTTTTTTGCTCATATGGTTTTATTTTTTATCCAAGTGTATGTTGTTTTTAACAAAAGTCAATTTGAGCTATTATTTATGGAAATAATTAATGTCGGGCAGCATTGACCGACGCGGCCTACAGAGCGAAAAATTCGAGATTCCGTTAGAGGGGGCCGCGCGGGTCGCGGTGTCAGGTCAACTATCGCGCTCTTGCGTTCGCGCGCGCCCGCGCAGTTGACGCCCGCACCTTAGGTTGAGCGCTGTGTCGCATTGTTGCGTCGAATATTATATTTTACGATAACGTATTTCGATTGTCTTGAGTAGTATTTATTTTTATCACTATGGATGAATTCGAAGATTTTGATATAACGCAAGAAATCTTAACACAGATCGAAAATATAGAAATCGATCTTCTCGACAGAACTTTAAACTTAAGTCTTAGTGATAACGAAGACAATATTCCGCCCCCCGAATCGAGAAATAGGCGCCTGCGGATCCTTTCTACAAACGAGGGAAGTGATGACGAAATTGATGCCGCTGTCCAGAATTTACAAAGTACTCCATCATCTAAGTGGACAGATCCCAAAGGTAATCAACGGAATGTAATTCCTTTTACTGAATGTTGTGGCATGCCGGTTTCTATTCGCACGTCTATGACTAATCAATCTCCAGCTGATTTTTACGCACTTTTGGTCACGGATAATTTTTTACAAGAAATTATTGAATGTACTAATGCTTTCGCAATAACTAAAATAACTAACACTGCTGGTGCTTCAAGAAATGCTAGAATTCGCTTATGGTCTGAAACTAATCTCGCTGAGATGAAAAACTTTTTCAGTTTGATTTTGTATATGGGTTTGGTAAAGCTTCCAAAACTTGCTGATTATTGGTCCACGGATGAAATCTTGGGCCAAAATTTTCCTCGAACTGTAATGTCTAGAAATAGGTTTGAACTGCTTCTACAAATGATTCACTTTTCCAAAGATGATGACAATAATAAATCGGACCGTCTTCACCGCGTTCAGCACTTGCTAGATATGCTGAATTTTAATTTTCAACAAAATTTTATTCCTGGTCAAGACATATGCGTTGATGAAAGTATGGTTCCGTTTCGAGGACGCTTGGTATTCCGCCAATATAACAAACAAAAACGCCATAAATACGGAATTAAACTCTTTAAACTGTGTACTTTACCTGGTTATACATTCAATATCAATGTATATGCTGGTAAACAGAATGAACAAATAAATGTCACCCCTCACAGAGTTGTAATGAACCTTTGCAAGGACTTACTAAATAAAGGGCATTCATTGTACACAGATAACTGGTACACAAGTGTACCTTTAGCCAGGGAACTTTTGCAAAATGAAACACATCTGATTGGAACTTTAAGAAAAAACAGAAAGCATTTCCCTAAAGTTGTAGTTTCTACTAAGCTTAAGAAAGGCCAGTTTATAGCAAAAGAAAGTGATGATGGGATAACTGTTTTGCGGTGGAAAGATAAACGAGATGTATTGGTCCTTTCCACAAAACATTCAACACGTTTTGTTTCCGTCACCAAAAACAATAAAACCACAATGAAACCGGCTATAGTCATCGATTACAATAAAGCTAAGGGAGCAGTGGATTTAGCTGATCAGATGGCGGCATACCAGAGCCCATTAAGAAAATCCCTGAAATGGTACAAAAAACTTGCATTTGATCTCATTTTAAATGTCGCTATGGTAAATGCTTTAGTTTTGTATAAAAGCGTCACAAAAAAATCCATACCCATTGTAGAATTTAGAAAAGAAATACTGAAGAGATTTTTGACAAAGCCTTCAATACCCAGAGTACCTTCAGGACGGACGACAAGAAGAAAGCATGTGCTTCAGAAAAAAGAAGGACCTTCTTTGAAGGTGCGTCGTTCCTGTGTAGAATGTTACAAGAAAAATGTGACCACATTTGGGCGTGCAATGGCTAGAAACAAGACTAAAAAAGTACCTACTTTCTGTAACACTTGCCCCGATAAACCTTTTCTATGTGTTGAGTGTTTTGCCAACGTTCACACATAATTCATATTTTATTTATTATTGTTTCTTTTTTATATACGTAATTGTTTTTTATTCCTACCTGCTAAAATGGCAAAGAAAATATTGTGATAAAATTCACTTTTGATTGTGTCTTAGTTTTAGTAATAATATTTTTTAAGAAATGTGTCTCTCATTAAACTTTTTTTTAACGGTAATTGTTGTTTTCCTATCGAAATTTGTCATTTTTTTAAAAACCAAGTCGATATAGAGTAACTACAGGGCCACGCGGGTCAATGAATATGGGATTTAGTTTGATAACATTAACCAACGGCCTGTAAGAACGAAACGAAAATCCTCGTAAAAGGCGGACATCATTGACCGACGCGGCCCGAATGGAAATTCTTGATGTCAACCAGCACTGACCGACGCGGCCTGAACAGGAAAATGCATTTTTTCTCTTGGCAGATAACGTGTTAACGTTACCTTCGTATATTTTTGTATGAAAACATTTTGAGGCGGCCTTTTTTCCAACGGCTCGCCGTATCGTTCCCACGCCGCTTCTATATAATTCAGGCCTAAGATATTCCAAAACCAGAAAGACAACGTATCTCAATTTGGTCTTATGTACATACTGTACAATGTACATCTCTACGTTACCTACTAATGTGGGAGTAGGTATATAGGTAGGTAGGTATTTCACCAAACGTAGGTTTACATAACTAAATTTACATAACGATAAATAAATATTCATAGGTAATATTATTTTTTAGACAGAGTTACTTTCGCATTTATAATATAATATTATATAAAATTGTGGTGAGTCTGTAGACCGGCTCGGTCACCACGGATTATCCTGCCCAAAGAGTGCGGGCAGGATACCACGGCACTCCAGCCTGAACGATGTCATCCGTCGGGCCTTCGGCAGTGCCGGCGTCCCGTCAACTTTAGAACCTAACGGACTTTTACGGGACGACGGCAAGAGACCCGATGGAATGACTCTCGTTCCTTGGAAGATGGGTAGGCCCCTAGTTTGGGATGCCACTTGTGTGGACACGCTGGCTCCTTCCCATCTTCCAGTGACCACGGTGCGGGCAGGAGCTGCCACTGATAAAGCGGAAAACCTTAAACGGCACAAATATAGTCATCTAGATAGGGGTTACATGTTTGTGCCGTTTGGGGTGGAGACTTTAGGTCCGTGGGGGCCGGCCGCTCTGGAGCTGTACAGAGAGCTAGCTAAACGTTTGGTGGAAGCTTCGGGTGACCGGAATGCTGGCTTGTATTTTGCCCAGAAAATAAGTATTTGTATACAACGGGGCAATGCAGCCAGTATTCTGGGCACTTTTCCCTCCACCAAAAGTTTAGCTGATTTAGATTTATTTTAGTTTTTAGTTAGTTTTATTTTAATCAGTTTTAGTTTTAATTTAGTTTTTAATTTTAATTATGTTTTATAGGTGTTTGGTTTCATATTATTATTTGTTATTAAATTTTATAAAAGTAGCCTATGTCCTTCTCCGAGGTCCCATCTATCTCTATACCAAAATTTATCAAAATCGGTTCAGCGGTTTAGGCCTGAAAGCGTAACAGACAGACAGAGTTACTTTCGCATTTATAATATAAGTAAGATAAATGGACTATCCAACACCGAAAGAATTTTTCAAATCGGACCAGTGGTTCCTGAGATTAGCGCGTTCAAACAAACAAAAAAACAAACGAACTCTTCCGCTTTATAATAGTAATAGATTTGTAAATAATTAATTGCTAATTAAGTTTCCGCATTATATTTAATTTTTAACCCCCGACGGAAAAAGAGGGGTGTTATAAGTTTGACGTGTCTGTGTGTCTGTCTGTCTGTCTGTCTGTCTGTCTGTCTGTCTGTGTATCTGTCTGTGGCATCGTAGCTCACGAACGGATGAACCGATTTGAATGTAGTTTTTTTTGTTTAATAGGTGTCATTTGCGCGTCCCCCGACGCGGGAACGTAAGGTACCACGTACCTACTCAGAGACATGAAATTTGTTTTCGGCTTATTATTTTTGCCTTTTTAAAGTTTAGTTTTGTTTTAACTTTGAAGATTTTTTAAGTCGGGGGTTTTTTAAATTTTTAATTTAATTTTTGGCTACTAGATGGTGACCAAAAAGATGGCTGTTTTCTTAGCCAACACCCATTAAAAGAGGCAGCCTTCCTCTCCAAATTTTATGTCTCTATGACCATTGGCTTCGACTAGGGCATGAATCCCGGGATCCCGGGATATCGTAATCCCGGGATCTCGGACGCAAAAGTTCGATATTATAATCCCGGGATTGAGTGATCCGATATCGAGATTTGAGCAATTAACTATTTGGGTATAAATTAAGGTTTTAGCTATATTTTTCCTCATGGAATGATTGAATGGAACTATTAAAATTAAACCCAAATTAGTCTATCCCTGAGGAAGAGATCTGTAAAGATTTAGAAGCGTAGGGAATTGGTAAAATGTTTAAAACAATAAAAGTAACGTGATTCATTGCAATTTTTAAGACAAGTATTTTTTATACAAGCTCGCATGCAAAATTTTTCTGCTAACAACATTTTAGTGGTGCGCCTAGAATTTGGCGCGAAAGTTTAGACACTTTCGGGTTTAGGCTATTTGTCCGCCATATTTCCAAAATGATGGGGTGGACGGCCCTCGGGGTAACTTATTTACGCAATGAAACCACTAGAGTCTTAAATATATTAAATATTTTATATTTAACACATTTTTATTGTATTAAATTCGCTTTTTTAACGATATCTAAAATTCCAGTATCAATCCCGGGATCCCGGGATTGAGCTCTTAATATCGATATCGCCCCGAGATTGAAAACCTTCCGATATTGCATGCCCTAGCTTCGACTCTGCGTTGAGGGAGCGTATTCGCTAAGTATCAAAATGTAGGGAAATTATAGCTATTTTTCGGTACCGTTTTCTGCTTTTCTGGCACAGTTTAACATATTTCAAGGGTATCAAATGAACCAGAAAATATTAGTGTATCAAATGGGTTATTTTGTTATTTTAAATAAAATACTTTTAATACCAAAAAGATGTTTTCCGTACCGCCGCCCCGCGAAAAACCATGAAAATAGGCCAAGTTTAGGAACACATTTCTCAATAACTTGTAGCTTGTCATTAACAAAAAATGTACTATAATAATACAGAAATATTGAATATTAAAATGCGAAAGTAAAAAAGCAACAAAAATATTCTCAAACTCTAAAAATAAATCAAAAAACTTATAATATTTTCAAAAATTTTGCTTATCCACGTAAACCTTCGTGTTTATGAAATAAGGTTGAATTCATTGCTAATTGTGTCAGTTTTGATGTATATAGTCACGAACATTTCAAATGAGATCTCAGACCGCGCTCAGGCGCTATGGACAGAGCACCTCCACGTCGTTTGGAGGAAAAAAATAAATCGCTGTATAGACACATATAAATTGATCATCGCTTTTGATACTTGATACAAAAAAGTAAATAAGAAAACTTGGTAGGTACAGATTTATTTTATTTTTAAGCTATTGCATAGCTTTTATCACGGAATTTGAGCTTTGAATTAAGAAATTTCGTAACGAAAAAAACCTAACACCCAACAATTATCCTTGTAGCTCGGCCGAGCTACATTGTAGGCGGATTTTGTAAAAATAATAATAGGCCGAGGGGCAGCTCGGTCGATTTTTTTTTAATTCAATAAATAATTTAATTTTTTTTATAGGCGATTAGTGAAAAACAAAAGACGATCGAAATAGGCACAAAATATGACAGCCAGACAGCCTGTCAAACTTGAACCGATAATATCTCGGAAACGTTGGACCCCAGACCACTACTTTCTTAGGATAATTGATAGAGCTCGTCAAGATCTTCATTTTGGATGACAGCTGTCAAACTTAAAACGTCAATATCTCGGAAACGTTGGACCCCAGACCACTACGTCCTTAGCATAAGCGATAGAGCTCTTCAAGATCTTCGTTTTAGATGACAGCTGTCAAACTTAAATCGTCAATATCGCGGAAACGTTGGACCCCAGACCACTACGTCGTTAGCATAAGTGATAGAGCTCTTCAAGATGTTCGTTTTGGATGACAGCTGTCAAATTTTAAACGTAAATATCTTGGAAACTATCGATTCTAGGTCACCACTTCTTTCGCATAAGTGATAGTGCTCTTTAAGATCTTCGTTTTAGATGACAGCTGTCAAATTTAAAACGTCAATATCTAGGAAACTATCGATTCTAGGCAATAGTTTCTTTGCAGAACTGATAGAGCACTTATAGATTGCGCTACTTTTACGTAAAAAGTGATGTCAGCGATTTGACGTCGCTGCCACGCCCTAAGTCTTAAAATGACGTCCTGAGGCGGTCTCAAGATGACGTGTCGAGGCTAAAACAAATTAAGGTAAAAAGAGGACCTTACTTTGTTTTAGCCAAATGGCAAAAAACGGAACCCTTATAGATTCGTCATGTCGTCTGTCTGTCTGTCCGTCCGTATGTCACAGCCGCTTTTCTCCGAAACTATAAAAAACGACTATTTATAATTATGAGGATTCAAAAAGCTTGTTGCTTGAATTGTAACCCAAAGGAGATCGGCAACTCTTCATAGAACCTTGGGCGGAAGGTGGACTGAGATGAACAGTAGCAGTTTGGAATCTAGATTTATTACTAACTATACAAAAATCTGTTTTTCTAACTCCGGAATAGTGAGATATTTGGAGTTTTACTTGATCAACTAATTGTCAATTTAATAACCTTAATTAATGTAATAAGTATATCGTTCAAGTTATCCAAACCAAAATCCAGGAATGCCAAGTTTAGTCGTGTAAGCAAGATCAATCAGTCCGTAAACGTAGCACTAGGTTGTCGATTTGAAAAAAACTCGAAAAACATACAAAAATACACCGAACACAAAATCCTCAAAACAGAAGCTAAGAGAATGACAGAAAGCGAGCTGTCAATCAAACACTCGAACATCTGCCACAGATACAATATCGATCTGTCCCACCATAGACGTAGTCGATAACCAAAAATACCTTGGCTTGCACATTGACAACAACTTAAACTGGTCTACTCACATAGAACACGTCTGTGATAAACTGAGACAGTTTCTAGCCAACATCATTATACTCAAGAACAGAATCCCCTTTAAAGTTAAATTAATGCTGTATAATTCATTGGCTGAGTCGTTTATACAGTACGGGCTTACTAGTTATGGCCGCTCGTTCACCACTCATCTCAACAAAATCTACGACTTACAGATTAGAATTTTAAAGAATATCGTAAATCCAAAAATTCGCAAGCAATTTTACAATGACGACTGTGGACTATTTAAACACTGTAAAATTTTGCCAGTTAACACACAGTTCAAATACATGTTTGTAAAACAATTATTTTTCGAACCGAATCTCCAGGTTGAAACGAGACGCCGTGTATGCACTCGAGCGGTCGCTCAGCGTCGTCTATGCTTATTTCAAAGTACCCGAAACAATGTATACGGCAGTAGGACATCGGCTTACCTACTCCCGCGTTACATAAACAAACTTCCATTGGATGTACGCGATAGTTTAACGCCTAAAAACATAAAATATAAGCTTAAAACGCACTACCTAAACACCCTTCGCAACTGTATTTATATCTATGGCACATCTTATCTATCTTCATAATGTTTATTCACCCAACTACCTACCTTGCATTATACCCACAAAATTAATATTTACGAAATAACTTATCTTTTTTTTTTCCCGACGTATTTATTTATACTTTTTATATTTATTTATTTTTCTCTATTTGTATTCTCCATATACTTATTTATTAGATAGACGTAGATTATTAGCATTAGTATCTAAACCTCTGTGGTTTTTTTTATGCTAATTTTAAGTAATCAATGTTATTTAAGTTTAATTCGGTAAATAAAAAAAAATAAAAAAATAAAAAATCTGACATCGATTATTAAATCGATTTTTATTAAATTATTAAACCATTTTCTCATAGTTCTCTAGTCATTTATTCATTGAATTATTATTATCAAATCCAATAAAACGTCGTTCACAAATAGTTACGATAATAATTAAAACCAAAACAAAGAAGACAACGGATTATTTAGGTACATTATTATTGATTCAAAATCATTCGATTATCGACACAGCAATCGTTTAAATAAATGGTAACTTTTGGAATATTGCCATATCTGAAAGGACCGAAAATGGTAGATTTTTATTGAGGTTTTTTACGATTTTATGGTAAAAAATCATTCCATAGTTGTAGGAAAAATCTAAAATGCTCATAAAATAAAGAAAAATACAAAATATTTTATGAACATATCGAATAACTTGTCTATCTCCGCCCAATTCAGCCGACCTCCATTTGTAACTTTTCCGATGTATTAAAATGTAATAATAATAACAAACCTTGTAATGGTAAGACGCGTCTTCTTAAAAACATTTTACTTTTCAAACTTTTTGAAAAGAGATCAAATACTGGAATAAAATGACATAATGTAACGACTATTAGACTATAATAATAAAATCAATTTCAAATTTCAAGACATGTCAGTTTTTTTATAGTTTTCCGCTTATCACTCGTTTCTGTGTTAGTGAGCCGTGCACGTGTAGTAGTAAGACTCAATCCAAAGAATTGAACAGCGTTAAAATGATAGAACGTCCTTAATATACAGGTTGGAGGATTTTTCAAAATCTTTAAATGTAGTTTTACTTATTTTTGAAAAATTTAGCAAAATTAAGGGTGTTTTTCAACCACGCTCTTTTTTCCAACCTGTATAAGTGAGTCAGTCAGTCAGTCAATCAATCAATAAGTGAGGACTTTGAATTTTATATGTACCTACTTAGAGATGAACTCATGGAATCTATATGCCGCCACTTTCATTAAAGTTGGTTTAGACACAGTTTTTCTAGTAGTTGTGCGCCTCGGCGCTTGTTACTATTGTTTAGACGACAACCACCCTCATGGGGTGTCTAGAGACAATTGAGAATCTCACTGGGAAGGCATGGTAAGCGCCAAAGCCAACATAAATCAAAACATAATAATATTGATAAAATGGTGATTACTGATTAGTTAATCTTAATGTACCGAACCATTTCCAAAAGAATGCCATTAAAATTCACCTAAAACTGGTATGCTATTATTTATTATGCTTTGAAAAGTAGTATGCCTAAAGCGGCCGAAAGATTTTAATAAAATTAACGCAATCGTGGCCCGTGATTAAGATAGGTGTAAATGAA
Organism: Idaea biselata; assembly: GCA_958496205.1. Classification (NCBI taxonomy): domain Eukaryota; kingdom Metazoa; phylum Arthropoda; class Insecta; order Lepidoptera; family Geometridae; genus Idaea; species Idaea biselata. The sequence continues at coordinate 12,974,701 of OY292398.1, forward strand.
TTAGGTCTGAATTATTATGTCTAAATAAATAATTTTTGACCTCAAATTTTATTTTAGCTCGATACTGCTACAAAGCCGAAACCGAAGGTATTTGGGTAACTATTACTTACTTGGCATTTTCATTTTTAAAATTTCAATCATTTTTCGGTTTCAATCGCTTTGCTTTTATTATTTTTAGCATTTTATCAACGCTTGACGTTTTGATGATCTTAAATCTACATCGCAAAGCGATATATTATACCCAAAGATATAGATCGTTGGATATAGACAACTTTATACGAGTAGGTATATCCACAGAGCAGATATATTTTAATTATTTTGTTTATTTGCAGTGAGTTTATTCCCGTTTCTTTTTATCAATAAGGGATGTGAAACAAAATTAAAAGAACTTACAAGATTTTCAGTTTGAGTTAACTTCTGCCCGCTTTCCACAATTTTCCCACTACTTTTCTTTCCACCTCTACCACTAATCGATTTTTTACTCATTTTTTTTTTAAAAGAGAACGTGTTTTTATTTTTTATTGAAGGAAAACTCACGTACTGTCATCTTACACCGCGTGCCCGTAGGTGAAATTCAAAATGAGAACGATCGTAGAGGCGCGCGTCTGCCTACGAACGTAACAAACTCTGTTTGACATTTCTCTACGTGTAAGAAGAGGACAGTAGATAATTAGAACGAGACAGAATTATAACGAATCATAGGATTCTTGTAGAAAATTATAAAGCCCATCTAAAACTATCTACTTGGACTATAATAGTTCTGTTAATATTATGGGCAATGCAGTCACAAACAAACGTCGATAAATGACTAAATGTGAAGCACGAAAGAAAAAAACGGGGCAAGTGCGACACTCGCGCATAAAGGGTTCCGTACCACTATCACAATTGGATACGGAACCCTAAAATGGTTTACAACAACCAATTTTTAAATTTTATAGGAAAATATGAAATATTTATCTTCGATTCTTACTCCCATCAAACGACCGAATCACTCAAAAAAAAAAAAAACCTTGGCACAAAGAAAATCTGAAACATAAAAGAAACTCTTTGGTAAGTGAAGGCAGACTGGTATATTTGACAGATAGGGCAGCCATTTTGAATTCCATGACCAACTCGATTTGTCCTCCTGTCTCTCTTCCTGTCCTGACTCCTTGTTATGTTTGAAACACGTTTGTTGTATGGGAGCCCCTTTTAAATAATTGTTTTATTTTGTTTTTAGTATTTGTTGTTGTAGCGGCAACCGAAATACATCTTCTGTGAAAATTTCAACCTTCTAGCTATTACGGTTCATGAGATACAGCCTGGTGACAGACGGACAGACGGACGGACGGACGGACGGACGGACGGACGGACGGACGGACGGACGGACGGACGGACGGACGGACGGACAGACGGACAGACAGACAGACAGACAGCGAAGTCTCAGTAATAGGGTCCCGTTTTTACCTTTAGGTACGGAACCCTAAAAAACTAATTAAGGACATAATTAAAAAAAAACAAAAATTAAAAAGAAATTGGCCCTTTATGATGGCCAGTCATAGTAAATCTAACTTCTTCGATTATCCAATAGTATATCCAACCTCCTTTATAGATTATACTCCATAATGAGCTATAATGAGAGAAAATAGATTTTTAAATTACAAATAATCTCATTAACTCATATAATGAACGTAGATAAGTAGGTATTATAATATGTAACTAGCTAATGAAGACAAAATAGCAATACAAACTGAATTTTCTTTAAATAAAATAACCAAGATTTGCGGCCTGTAAATTTAGAAAGGCGAACTTTTTCGTTTATCGAGTTGAAAATGCTTAACTCCTTTCAAGTAGGCAAGTAAATAATCACTGGCTGAGTGTACATATTTTTTTTTACAAAATATAATAATAGGTTTTTTTTTAATCTTTCTCAAAGTTTCTTGGCCAGTCATTTGGTAAAACTTAAATTCCGTTTTTAATCTGAAGAAGTTTGAATATACCTATTCAAATAATTATAATATTTGTTATTTTATTAAATTAAATTAATTTATAATACAAATATTAAATTATAATACAAATGTTAAGCCAGGCCTAACATTTTATATTCCGGCCCAAAAAGCAGCTACCGGATTAGTCGGAGATCCGAGCATTTCGGTCGGAAAACAATTTGACAGCCAACATTTGTTCGGCTTCGGGTTTCATGTAACTTATATGGGGTCATTCGATACGATACGATATTATTATGTCCGCACTCGCGAATGGGTCAATGAGCACTCGAACGTTGCCGTTACAGTTTGCACCAAGTTTCTACACACTATACTTACTTACTTTCGCATAGCGACCCGATGTGGATCTTGGCCTCCGACACTAAGAGGCGCCATGCGTCCTGTCCCCTATTTTCTACTATCCCTATTTTATACTCGCACTATGCCGGCGACAATGCTGTCTTGCTATGGTGCTTCCGCCCGGCCCCAATAGATTGGATAGACCCATGAAGTGCTGGCTTGTTGTCGTGCACATAACCTTACTACATTAGTAACTGAAGATCGTGTGAAGTGGAGGCGGAAAAGCAGGAAAGTGACCTCGGACACCAGAGAGTGATATAATACCATCGCTCGGATGATGAATAGGTGGTTTTAAATCGTGCGGTTAATAAACTGCCTGCAATTTATGTCCGATAAATATTAACATCGCTTCTACGGTGAAGGAACACATTGTTAGCAAAGTGATATGTCCTAGGACTCACTGCGGTCCGTCACCATGGGAGAACCCTTCATAACAATAAATCAATCATAGGTATTTATGACAAACTGCGGTCCCACGGTTTCACCCGCGTAAGTCCGGATCCCATGGGAATATTATATCGAGATCAAAAGTAGCCTATGTAACTCCCTGATAATGTAGCTTTCTTGGTTAAAGAAGTTTTGAAATCGGTCTAGTGGTTTCAGAAATTACCTCCAATAAACAACATACATACACACAAACATGTTACCACCGTTACCTCTTTATAACATTAGTATAGTTTTATATATTTGTAGCGTCCCCAACTACACGAATCATGGTAATTACCTACATCCGCCAATCTGGAGTAGGCTCCCGTGGCGTCTTACCGCTAAAAGGATGATAAGTATTGTTTAATCCGCAGGAACATTTCTTGCACGTGTCCCTGGAATGGACTTGACTAGAGATGTGACCTGACATCACTCCAGGCGATCTGCCTACCTACCTATTGTTTTTGTAGTAAGTAACCTTTAATTTGTAACTAGTTTTATTATAAGATCGATTGTAAATTCCCTTTTCCCATACCAAGCGCAACGCAACTACCTTTCTCGTAACGTGCTGCTACGAAGTGATTGCGTCGATTTTCCCGCCTTGGAGTCTTCAAGTTTAGAGTGAATGGATTTCTTCTAGGTAAGCATGCTACATCGTTGACTTCGTCCTATCAAATCTTTCCTTCAGGTGAGGTGAGGACAAATATTATTATCTTATAAAAAAAACTATTGTAGTTTCTAGGTAGGTAGAAAAAGCCAATTAAATGAAACGTATAAAACATTTATTTCTTAAAAATAATCGTAATAGTAACAATTTATTTGCTAGAATGGTATTCAGTATTGTCGTTTTGCCAAAGTTTACATTATAATTTGGTGCCCCTAGTGGTATAGTACCCCTACCGTAAGTTGATAGCGGGCATTTGAACTCTCAATTGAATTCAAGGACAGTCACATTTCAGCTTATCTCTTAAAAATAAGGAGGTTTTTTTACAGATCTGTCGATCAAGCCGACCAAATTTGGATAAATGTTTCGACACTTTTGTCTTGAATATTTATCAAATATTGATCGGAAATTTATCAATCTCATCGACAGATTGCTTATTAATTTCACCCGTAATTCGATTCATAAACTAAGTTACTTATAAATCATGCTGTATGTTAACTGTTCAATAAAAACTCCTGACAGGTATACTTACCTAAAATATAAAAGAAAGATTTACTACGGATAAAAATAATCTAGTTTGTACTAAATAATTCTCATATATAGGTATTAATATGCTTATTTATTATCTAACAAAGAAATAATTAAAACATCAATTTATAAAATTATTTTGTTGTGAATTATAATGAAAGAGTATAAACAGGTTCAGGTTTAATGTATGGCGGACAATATATTATTGCATGCACCTACTAAGTATATTTATATAAAATAATCATTGTACTTTATTAATTGTTATCATAAAGGTGTCTATAATAACGCCGTGTAAGTTTTTACGTTTTCACACAATTCTGACTAAACTGTTTACGATGAAACTTAGAAAATTATAAACACATTATTATGAAGGTAGATAGTGGTACTCTTGAAATGACATAAAAGTTAGTTTTACTTTCAGCAAATAATGGTCTTATCGCTCAAAGCGACCTCTTTCAAACAAACCTACAAAAACTATACAAAACAAGTACAAAATGGAAGTACCTATATTTTATTTAAAGATTCTAATATAGTTCGTACATGTATTTATTTTGCTCTCCGCGTACGTAGAAGTAAAGCAATATAAGCCAGTAGGCGGAATCCGATGAACAGTAAAACCATATTGACGACGTCCATTGTGAAGTCCTCCTGAAAATGTATAGAAATCGAATTAACAAGAAGCCTTTTTTCGCGTCCGGTTCGCGTTCGGCGAACCGTGTGAACATCACACAACGCAATCTAACCCCGTGGTAAGGTTCAATGCTTGTGTCATGTGGACACCATGACACAAGCATTGAACCTTACCACGGACTACGGATAAAATATTTATATTTGTTTTCTTTTGTAAATACATATCTATTATACATATTACAGACACTAGACCTTTTGTTTCTTGACCAGAAACACAAATGTATTTTTAAAGTTTCCAAATGGCAACTCTCTAAATTTGCAGCAAGCTTTTAATGAATATTTCAATTAATAATTAAAGCACTACATTAAAATAATAACACATTATCTATCACTCTATATTAGTACTACGTATTTATAACGTTTGCTATATATATAAAGAACTCGAGGTAGAGGTACAGTGCATGCTAAAAAACAACTTTAAAACTACCAATGTTCATGAGATACAGCCTGGTGACAGACAGACAGACGGACGGACATAGAATTAGGGTCCCGTTTCCCACATTAAATACGGAACCCTTAAAATGATCAACTAAAATGTACCAACCTCAGAGAAGCTCAAAGTATCCAGGACAACCTGTCCCGAAGCAGGGCAAGTGAAGTTCTCTCGGGTACACGCGATGCTTTCTATACCGGACCATTGGTTTACAAGCAGGGCCTCGTTGCCGTAACGGAACCATGAAAGATACGATATCCAACCCAAGTACGGTGGGACGGATCTGAGAAAAGAAAACGAAATATGTTTGTGGTGAAAAAATTTGTTACTAGTATAAAATAAAAATACCTATGTGTTAGTCCAGATCTCCAGCTATCTGCATACCAAGTTTCATTGCAATAGCTTCAGTAGATTTTGCGTGAACGAGTAACAAACATTACTCGCTTATAGTTACTTACCTACATACACGGAACTGATCCGTGCTTACACACAAAGTTTCACCTTAATAATATTCATAGGATTCTTACCCGGAGTTGAGGAAGAAACCTCCGAACAACATGAATGGAATTATGATTGGAGGTCCAACTGAGGCGGCCATGCTGACGCTGCTACTGGCACATGATATCAAATATCCTGTTGAAAAAAGTCAAAATATGAATAAAGCTATCCCACGGGTGCTGTATACTCTGGATTGGCGAAAGACACATGCAAAAGAAGTTTAATAACCCTTGGTACCATCCTAGTCTTACCAATCGGTAAAGGGTGATTCGGCATATCTTACGAACGTTCGAAAGGGATCTGGTTGCATCCCCTTTGGGAGCCCGGGATAAAACACAGTAGGTTATAGTCTTATTGACCATACCTATAGACCTATATCCCATGCATAGATTTAGCAATATTGTACCGCGCCGGGAGAACTCCAAGTTCGCTAGTCTTCCAAGATATCTTCGTCGTCTTTTAGGATACCCTCAGACAAAGATGGGGTAGCCCTGTTCTATGCCGGGGCTACACGGTCAATTTGAAAAATGTTTGTGGGCTATTAACATCGATTTTACGGCGAAAGAATAAACAGAACCTGAGGAAAGCCACGTCTTAAAGTCAAGGGGCAAGTAATAGGGCTAGGCAACTAGCCCTGTGACTTGCTCTGTGATAGGTATTCTGAGAGGATCTGTATTTAATTCTCAGAATATAAATTCCTCCTCTATTAAATATTGATCTCACGTATTTTCCCAATTTAGGTACAATAAAATTGTGAAATACTCATTACCATGATTCACTAAACTTTTTGTCCATTAGAAATCTATTAATGTGCGGTTACACTACTATACCTTATCATCTTTCACAATATTTACAATAACTGTTATTTAATCGTTAAATTCATTAACACCGCATCTTTTGGTTGTTTAATTTAGAAATTTATTTAATAATGTGTTAGATAGGTAAAATAGTTTTATATCAAAGATCTTCGGTTGCATCACATTTTAGGCGCCATTTGTTACGTGTGTTCCGATACGTCGACCGGTGCAGCCATTAAGAAAGACAGGACGGATCTTGTTCCACTGCCATCTTCCTATCGTGCGTGCTAAATCTTAGGCCCCAATATAACTTACCATCAGGTAAGATAGTGGTCAAACGCTGATCTATCCGTTAATTTAAAAAAACTTGTAGATGATAAAATATTATCAGTTTTTTGGGTTTACAAAGGGCCCTGGGAAAAGCCTCTCAAAGTCATAAAAACAAGCTATAATACAGTTTCTCACTCGCTGCACACACTGCTGGTAAAACGTGGAGCAGTGCAGAGATTATTTCGCTTTCTCTCGCACTTATGATTCTTATGGGCCGATGCAGCACTGCGTCGTTATGCTCACCGCTTTGCCATTACTACGACCTAAGACCTGTGTGCAACAAGTAAAAAATTGTATCTACTTTAGGTTTTTTATAATCTAATCACTCACCAAACGATGTAGCTACATTGGTAATCAAAGCAGCCAATCCAGACGCAATGAAGAATCGCTTCGGATCCGGATTCAAACCGATCATATAATACGCTATAGTGGTGAACACGAGTGGTATAGTGGCGAAGACAGGGGCTTCAGCTAGAGTCTTAGATAAGAAGTAGACGTCTGCTCGATACATTCCTGAGTGGTGCTCGCGGATGAATATTGGCAGTTCTGAGCAAAATACCTGTGAAGGATAAAATGTAAGTTATATTAGACAATTAGCTGTGATAAAAACGATTAATTTTATTCATATATCATCTTTCATGAGCTGTGTTCCCTTTTGCATTCCTTTCGAGAATCCGGGTCCAAACCTGGATTCTGTGTTCCCTTTTGCATTCGAGAGGAATGCAAAAGGGAACACAGCTCTTAAAAGATTAGTGGTAATACCGCAAATTATTTGGGGACGGCAGACCACACCTACTGTAAGTCGATTTCATTTAGTCATTTAGTCGCCTTTTACAACCCCAAGAGATGGGGTAGCCCTGGTGGGTTACTGCGGTTCGTTTCGATACGACATCGATACTGTCATACGATAATACTGTCTACTGTCACATTCTGATAGTAGGGTGACAGTAGAACCATCGTTATGACAGTATCGTTGTCGTATCGAAACGAACCGAAGTAACCGTCCTGTTTCATTCCGGGGCTATACAGAACGGGTTTACTCATGAATCATGATGCCTTAATATCTAAAAAGTCTTCTCGCTCGTATGCTATGTCTTCTGAAATCTACTGCTGTGGTCAACCGATTGACGTTAGCCAAATGTAGACCATTCAGCAAAACAAGATGTTTGCTGTGCATGCATGATGATGATTTAACGTAAATGTCTGACGTTTCTTGCTTGAGTCAATCCCACATAATCCCAATAAATGTACTACATTAAACATTAAATTTCATTAAAATCGGTCCCGTAATTCCAAAGATTATAACAAACATATACATCATAACGTTTTGTTGTTGGAGTTCGTTGGAAGTAATCTATCTATTTTATATATCTATCTATTATCTATCTATTACTATTATAAAGCGGAAGAGTTTGTTTGTTTTTTGTTTGTTTGTTTGTTTGTTTGAACGCGCTAATCTCAGGAACCACTGGTCCGATTTGAAAAATTCTTTCGGAGTTGGATAGTCCATTTATTGAGGAAGGCTATAGGCTACTTTTGATCCCGATATTCCTACGGGATCGGGACTTATGCGGGTGAAACCGCGGGGAGCTGCTAGTCTCAGATAAAACATCCATCCAAACATATATCCAAATTTTACCTCTTTCTAATGTTAGGATAGATAGATAAATTATGGGTTCACTACTTTCTCACCTAGGTACGTATTCTATAACTAAATCGTCTCAAAATAGGCTCAGCATATTTTTGAAAACAGTTTATCATTTTTTGTTTGCAAAGTTACCAAAAAAAAATTCAAATAATGCTAAAGACGTTTTAGTTATACAATACGCCTGATGGTAAGTGATGATATAGGTAAGATGTATGATTCTGAATGTATGAATATTCTATCCTTCTCACAAGGTAAACATCGCCCACTGCTTGAATAATTTGTTAGGAGCTCGACTCTCCACTTGATGTCAAAGTGTACCCAATGTGGATAAAAATAGATACTTACGTTAATAACAGCGAATATGTTCTGGAAAGTCATGTTAGTTAGGAACATGAATATCGCTCCATTTATGTTCATGACACCGTCTTGATCTAAATTTTGTCCGAAGTAGATCACGCCGATAAGGATTGATACCATCTGAAATTAATGGAATGAAATTACCCCAAGAAAAGATTTCAACAAAGTATTTGGCAGGTACCAAATACTTCGCCTACAAGCAACATTCAGATCTCAATATCTCAAATTTAGTTGTAGGTACATATTTGAATCAACCATCTCACAAATTTCACAAACTTTCAGCTTTAATCTTTGTTATACGTCCAGCTTCATGGGCCTTTGGCCCCGGATCTTTGGAAGGCGTGGCTGGTACCAACAACAACCCCTGCAATAACGCGTAGCGACCCGCGCGTAGCGTCCCCAACTATGGCCAACATTTAGGAATAAATGGAGATGTCCGCTATACCGTCAAGCCACTCCTACAAACTACCATGCGGGATCAGTTATAGACAGACCATGACCCCGAACGTTTGTTTAGGTGGAGCCGAAGCAAATACCTTTTTAATAAGAATTTCACTCGCAAACTATGAAATGGACAACAAACCAGAGAATATCCCTGTAGACCTGCACTATAAAATGCAGCCAATCAGTCCCTTTATATTATTTGTAGGAATGAATGGTGATAATGCTCACAATAGTCTGCAAGAAGCGCACTTTGATCAGCATTGGTTCTTTAGTGACAGACAGCCAGGATCGCCACAAGACTGCTCTGAACTGGGCACACCATGAGGCTTTGTACGGCGAGCGATGGGCGCGGATAGCTGCGGCACCGGTCCACGCTGCATCCGCCCAACCAGATTGGATTTTACGCTAAGGGACAAACATATAATTGAGTAATTAAAAATGGTACTTGGTAATTATTATATTGCACGATTGCACGACGTTACGTCAAGTTAAGGGCCTTAGAGAGACCTAAAAACTCTAACACTAGGTGCAAAAATACGGATAATTAGATAATAATTATTGGCTGTTATGAAATAAGAGCACGGATTGATCGATCAGAACACCCAAAACAACATCTTCTCTGATTGGTTGGTATATTCTGCACCTACAGATACAAAGCGTCTGGTGTTCAGAACAGGTGGAGTCTATCCACATATTCTGGCCTGGTTATAGCTAACCTGATGTTATAGAGCTTTCGCAGCTTCAGTAGTTATGTATGAGCGATGAAAACTATGTCTAAAGTGTGTCTGTTGCCAGTTTGTCCAAGTTGCATGTAGGTAGAGATTGTAACTGACCTGATGGTATAAGGCGTTCTCAGCTTCAGCAGCGATCTTGCAGCCCATCTCTGACTTGGCGAAGGCAGTGCAGACCGTGTCTATAGTGTGCCTTGTGACGTCTTCTCGGCCTGGGACGCCGGACAACAGCTGGATGAAGTGATCTGCTGGGTTGTAGTTCGATGGACATGCTGCGCCTAAGCTGAAAGAATCAAACAGTTTTATGTATTCGTACAGACTTTCATTTGATTTTTAACTATTTTCGTGCAACCTTTGGGGCTTTGTAGTCAACGAAAACGCTTATTTATGGATGGGTCTACCATACCACAATGGTAATTTTTTCTTGGTTGCCTATTTGAGATTTTATCTGGTACTTTATAATTTGATCAGGTCTGTATTATCAGACTTTTACCCACTCCAATACACGGGGCGTTCAGTCCCCCCAAAAAACTGAACGGAATCCATACATCGAAAAACGTGAAATATTTTATTTTTGTGTGTTGTCCTTTATATAGTTTTATTTCGGTTTAAAAAAAACGTGTGGCACTCGGAGACTGCCGCAGTAAAGCTATTGCATAGCATTTTTATAAACTTAAGCATGATTTATACTAGACCGGGCCGTGTCCGGACGGGGACGGGTTATTTTGTATGAAGCCATCTTTTGTTTTGCATGTTGTCCGTGCCGCGTCCGTGCGGTCTTCAGCCAAAAGTAGCCCGCCCCCCCAGAAATTTCGTTACGGAATTTCTTGGTGGCCGCGCTCAAAGCCCGTGATAAAAGCTATGCAATAGCTTAATAATCTATTGGGAAACAGCTGTAAGTATGTACTTACTCTCTAAAGAACTCGGTAGCCTGATCCGGCGACCCTAGGAAGGCGACTCGTCCGTCAGCCATGATGAGCAACTTGTCAAACATCGCGTACAACTCCGAGGACGGTTGGTGAATCGTACACACTATCGTCTTGCCTTTCTGCGCTAGACTTTTTAATACCTAGAAAAATGTTGAGAAGAAATTATGAGAAATAAGATTCCAACTAGAAGGCACATAGACATCAGGTTTAGGTAGTAAAATAGGGGTGAATCATTTCGGTGGGTTTAATCGTATTATAGTGCGAAAATCTGCACAATGTTATTTTTAACTAGCTGCGCCACGCGGTTTCACCCGCGTAAGTCCCGATCCCGCGGGATATACGGGATCAAAAGTAGCCTATATGTTATTCCAGGTCTCCAGCCGAGTTTCATGGTAATCGGTTCAGCGGTTTTTACGCGATTGAGTAACAAACACTGATAGTTACATACATACACATACATACATACTGACAATCTTTCAGCTTTATCATATTGGTTGGATAAGATAGATTAGCTCACCTGTACAACATTTTGAGCCATAAACGAGTCAAGCCCCGAAGTGGGCTCATCGCAGAACATCAGCGGCGGATCTGTCAACACTTCACTCGCAAAGGAAAGACGTTTCATTTCTCCTCCAGATATGCCCTTCAGTCGACCAGGAATTCCTATCACTGTGTTCTGACATTTTGATAACGCCAACTGAAATTGAATAGCATTTGCAGAGTAGTATTATTTGTTTGAAGTCTAAAATAAAAACATATAGAACCGATTTAAATATCTACAGATTGGACGTCCTGCCGAGTCGGCACCCAGCTTACTATGTATGTCATGTTAGGTAGTCTGTTTCGTCTCCGAAAATCGTTTGTCCGAATATCAAAATCCTTAACGCGTTTACTATAATCATCATAATCCATAATGTTCGAATGTACGAAATTTAAAAATACCTAATTATCAATAATTCTAATGATTAGGTGTCATAATATCGGGTGCTATAATAATTAAATGTCCTAAATTTTCTTACTATAAAGTCACATGTCCTAAGTGTTACATAGTATAATGTTCGTTACTACGAATGGAGGTTTATCATAATATTGTTAGTCCGAATTATAGGTTAGAATAATAGTGTTTGTCCGAATGATGGTTTATAATAACATTGTTTGGGTAGTCTGTTTCGTCTCCGAAAATCGTTTGTCCGAATATCAAAACGGTTGTATCAAAATGGAGGTATCCATAACCATTAAAGTCATACATAAATGATAATAAATTGATTGATACTGACGTTGCTGTATCGTTTTTAATAATCAATGAAGAGTGAAAGTTTTAAAGATCTACCTACATTCACTTAATCTTGTCATATTAACGCGTGATTTACTGAAACTACGAGTACGCACGCAGAAAACTAACAGAGCACCCCGACTAGGATAGGTTAGGTTTATGTTAGAACATGATTACGCACAGCGCCTAATATTATAAATAAATAAGGTGAGATGTATAAAAAATAAAAATCTTTATGCCATAGGGTGAGATGCCAATAAATGTTATGATTAGTAATCGTTATATTCTAAAAACATTTATGCAAGAACATTTTATGCTGATAAATCATTATTATAAACGAAGTTATGCGAAATGTGTAATAATTATAGAATAGCATTATGCATTTCAAATATTATGAATTGTAATATTTATAGCAAAAGATGTTAGGACCTTTTATATTTATAGAATTTGTACTTTCGGACTTACAACGGTTATAGAAAAGAATTTTATGTCTTTTAAATATTATAGATTGTGATATTTATGACAACAAATTTTAGAATAAATAATATTTAGGGATTTCGGTTTTAGGGCAAGTGATATTATGAGACATTTAGTTAGGGCTAATTATTATTCGGGCAAGTGATGATTAGGTCACAAAACGTTATGAGATGTAAGATTATGGATATACCTAAATTTTATGAGACAAAATAGAGAACCGTCATGTTATTCATCTAACCACTAAAAGCTGCACTTCGGAGATCATCGTCCAATAAATTTAATGAAAAAAACGTGCTCACCTCTTGTATGACTTCGTTTACTCGCTTCATTCTCTGAGCATAGGGAATATGACGGTCCATTCTTACAAGAGCCTGCAAAGAACAATAGGTGTAAATCAATAGGTGCAATAGGTGTACATCGAAATAATTTGTTCTGCATAAATCGTTGATCCATTATTCTAAGTTCCAGAATGATTTTTGCAAATCATATACCTAATCGAAATACGAAATAAAAACTCAAAGGCCAGATGTTCTCATAGGTCATTCAATGTACGAATGTAGGCTGAATACCTAACACAAGTTGTACAAAATTAAACAACTCTTACCTGAAACACCAAATGTTCCCTAACAGTGAGGGTCCCAATGAACAGATCTTGCTGCTGGACATACGCCGACAACGCTGCCATTGCTTCCGGGGTCGCTGGTAGCCCATTCAAAGCCCGAGTACCACTGGCTACCACCCCACTCGGTGTACGAAATGTCAAGGTGTTGAGCAGAGTGGTCTTGCCGGCGCCTGATGAGCCCATTAGAGCTAGAAGTTCGCCTGGATATGCTGCACCGTTTACTGTAAAGAAGGTAAGAAGATATTGTAAAGCGGCGTTGGGTCCGCCAACGAGAAATGATTCTTTCATCTCTATCGCACTTTGAAAAAACATACAACGACCATTGTTTGGCTATGAAAGCAATCGAGTGTTTGAGAGAGGGAGGAACGAAGGAGTCATTTTTCTTTGGCGGTAGGAACAGGGCTCTAAGAATATATTTTTGCACAAAGTCTTTTTCTTGTTTAGACACTTGTATATCAAAACATTTTACTATCTCTAAATATACTCAAATTATCTTTTTTCTCTTTGCTTGGAATGAAAAAAACAGCCTATGCCGGTTTGACAATATTATAGTTACCTACGTACCTATGACTCGTCAAATAATAATAGTATTTTTTATGGGACTACTGGAATTTTAAATTTGATAAGAGTCAAAGCATTCAAACAGAAGTCTTAAAAAATATAGGCCATATAACAATCTCTTATCACTAGTTTTATATGATGTTGATGACATTTAATTCTGCGTCCTTCCTACTTCCTAGACACCTATTATCTTTCTAATATATAAAATTTCCATGTCAACTGTGATAAAGATACTGAAAAAACTGACAAAACATTGGTTAGTTACCGTACTCCTCCGAAACGGCTTCACCAATTTTTATGAAATTTTATATTCGTATTCAGTAGGTCTGAGAATCGGCTACTATCTATTTTATAAGGCAAAACAATGTTTGCCGGGTCAGCTAGTATCTATTTAAAAACTAATCCTCTGCAACTTTACCCCAACGATGTCAATTATATCCATTGAACATTATCCAAAATATCTACTCACCAAATTACCTATTAGACTCAAGAAAGTAAATAAAGGTTCTTACTATTTCTCAACAACTGCTTCCTCTGCTGGAACATGCGATCAGAAGACGATTTCCAGAAGCTCCAGAATCTCTTACTCCGACTTCGATTTTCCGTTGCAAACGCGTTGACATCGGCCCAAGTGTAGGTGACTTTCTCGATGCCCGCGCTTCCGATGGCTCCATAGTTGCGGTTTGCTGGTATTGACAGGGTTACTTCGCCTCCACTAATACGAGGTGAGTCACTTGGTGATTGTTCCTGGAAAACAAGAACGCGTTGGATAAGCGTGGACGCTATATCATAATAAGAGGTAAGGACACTTACTCGTTCACCATACACAGCCTTTAAGTCAGGAAATAGTCTACTACGTTTGTATGGAGAGAAAAAGTGGTATCCTTTCCCCTTGAGCATGATAAATTAGTTGTTCCTAAAAAACAGAAAACACTTGCATATCGCTTGTCTGGATAAACAACCTAATAAATATATTTCGTTCGTACCGAAGCGAACCGAAATGAGTCTTGGCCAAAACTGAAATGACATATTTTGAATAGTTCAATACCAGGGATCGAACCTTGTCTTTTTGCAAAAAAATAAATATCCTATATTATTGTACAGATCGATAGTTATTAAATTCAAGCTCCGATTATAGTGCACAAAATAAACTATACCTATCTATGTACCTACTACCTGCCGATATATACTATTTATACTCGTATTTTCTATCTCGACTGGAAATCAAATAGGTACTCAGAAGTAGGTAGGCAACACTAATTTTGCATCCAAAAAAACACGACAGTCAGTTCAGAAACCATTGACTTGCGGTTTCAAGGTACCTATAGGTACCTATATTGTGGTTAACACAAATGATAAATAAGTAAAAGAAAGAAAGTTTACTGTTCCGTAGCAAACATGTAAAATAAATAAATAAAATAAATAAATAAATAATTTCTCCGAACAACACACAGCGCCATCTAGCCCCGTGGTAAGCGACTAA
Source organism: Idaea biselata (assembly GCA_958496205.1). Lineage (NCBI taxonomy): Eukaryota > Metazoa > Arthropoda > Insecta > Lepidoptera > Geometridae > Idaea > Idaea biselata. Next base: position 12,989,916 of record OY292398.1, read on the forward strand.
GCTTAAAAAAAAATATCTCTAAAGATATTTTTTTAAAATATAAAAAAAATATCTCTAAGTACCTATATTATGGAAATTGACTCGACTATACAGAGCTAAGCTGAACTAGCTAAGTTCAGTCGGTGGTGGACGTTCTTTCTTATAGTTCAAAATATTTCTACAGTTCCTAACTAAACGTTAAAGCCATACTTTTTGGTCAGAATGTAGAGTTAATATCTCTCAAATAAACACATACCTAGCTACCCGTTATTTAACTACTAATTTTGGGGTAAGTATTAGGGGTTGATGTCTTTTTAATTCCTTCCTAACATCCGGATTCTAGTGTCGTATTACATAAACGTGTGGTTAATGCCCTTATTAGGCGCCGAATTAAGCACACGACATGTTTTGGGCAGGTGTTTTGAATACCTACCTACCTATTTGGTTTGGTATGGCTTAGGACATTGACATAGAGAAGGCAGTGAAGTAAAAAAAACGTAATATATACAAACTGTAATTACCAAGTAGCTACTACTATTTTTTATTGCCTAAATAAATTATTATGTCTCGATCATTGATCTGGGTTATTGTACATTTGTCACAAAGTTAATTCGTCACGAAAAAAAGTATGTGTAAATTTGTCACAGTTCTATATTTTGTGATAAAATACTTGTTTAATAATTTAAACTATAGTTAATTCGTCACAATGTTTTTTCCGTATAGTCAGCAGAAAAATCAAACAATTTAAAGAATAAAAACGTTGTTTATTTTTCATTGGTTCTGATTTAAAAAAATAACATTATACATAATATCTATGTGTATAAAACAAAGTCTTGTTTTTTTGAATTTATGTGTGGTAATTACCAAAAAATAATGTTTATACAAAGTCTTGTTAGTTACAACACTTATAACTATTGGAAGGATAGGAAGGAAGTAAAAGGATATTGATTATGAAAACCAAGCTTTGCAATTATGTTATTGTGATATTCGAATTAAAATCACACAAAAAAAAAACTTTTTAAATGTACCACTGGCCGATCTGTTCGCCATTTTGTTTAACGTTTCATACACTTACATCACGTTAAGACTACCGCAATAATACAAGACCATTATTTACAAAATAAACAACTTTGTGTGCAAAAAAATAGTATTTCGCCTAATAATAAAATACGTATACTTACACCATGACTACCCGAGCTTGTGCTCGGTTGATTAGGATAAATTTCCAGAGATGCACACACAATCTGATGTTACAATATCACTATCACAGATCACCGGGCGGACGCTGACAATGAGACATTTAATTATTACTAATTTGTAATAATGAAATGTCTCATATGTTATATACTAACCACTAAGTTTTTTTTACAAAAGTTTATCCTTTCTTTTATTTTGAGTACCTAAAAAAATTCACTTGCTAACCATACTTTATGCAAAAATTATGTAAAATTAGAGTTTGTGACAAATTTACCATGACTTTACCTAATATTTGAAAAAAATGTGACGATTTTACTTTCAATGTATGGAGTTTTAAAAACGTGACAAATTAACTTTGTGACAAATGTACAATAACCCCCATTGATCTCAACACAAGTACCTACATAATAAATATCTCAATGGTCTCGAAAGACATCAGTACCTACCATCTAAAACCAGTAAGAAAATGAATGTCTATGCCCACTAATTTCAGGCTACCTACTTACCGGCACCTTTTAATTACTATATCGTTGATAAGGATAACAGATTTTGATAGGCATCTGCAGAACAGTACCACCTACTTCTTTAACGTAACGTGGTAAACGCCAGTGATTACTGCATAGTGGCTATCAAACTGAGTGAACTTAGAGTTAGATAATACGGTTGCTGCTTTAATAAAACCCATTTTAACAGACTCCCAAAAAAGGAGGAGGTTAGTAAATATCTATCAATTCAGATGCAGTATTTTTTATCACAATAACTATTACCTAACTAGCATAAGATAATCATGTTATAATTAAATTATATAAAGGGCGAGGTCAGACGAGCGTAAACTTTTGGGTTGTGACTTGTGAGTCGCGTTTCTCGGTCGCGTAATTTCTGCTACCTACATTTACCTAGTTTCATATCATACAATTTTTTTGCCACATCAAAATGATTTGTTAATTTCTATAAAACCGAATTACGCAAAAAAAACATCCTAAATATACGTAAGCAAGTGTTGCTTTCAATTTGCTCAATATGATCCCACATCTTCTCTATTATACTTAATAGCTAGGTACAGCTTCAGTATCAACGTGCCAGTTCCAAGAAGCATTCACGACAATTGCTTTCCCATCTCTCATTAGATCTGTCGTCTTGTGTAGCTATTTCTACTATAGCCCTATGATCTAAGAGCAATTGAATTCAATTCATTGTGATCACTTATATCCTGTCTTTCTACTAAACTATGTTTTATGTGGTGTTAAGCAGGCGATTAGGTACCCTTTAGGTAGATACCAACACGACCGATTTATGTACCCATGTGTTAGTTTTTTTTAATGCTTTCCAAAATTCTACACCCGACATGATGGGCGCCTGTGGGGTAAACGGTCGACGCACTACAATGAATTTGTAGGGGTTGCAAGTAGGGCATGCAATATCGGAAGGTTTTCAATCCCGGGATGATATCGATATTAAGAGCTCAATCCCTGGATCCCGGGATTGATACTGGGATTTTAGATATCGTTAAAAAGGCGAATTTAATACAATAAAAATGTGTTAAATCTAAAATATTTAATATATTTAAGACTCTAGTGGTTTCATTACGTAAATAAGTTACCCCGAGGGCCGTCCAACCCATCATCTTGGAAATATGGCGGACAAATAGCCTAAACCCGAAAGTGTCTAAACTTTAGCGCCAAATTCTAGGCGCACCACTAAAATGATGTTAGCAGAAAAATGTTGCATGCGAGCTTGTTTAAAAAATACTTGTCTTAATAAAAACATATACATAATAAAAACTGAAAAGAAAGTAAAACAAGTCCAGTAGTCACAGAACATAGCGACTTTAACAGTCGGGACCCATTGACTACCTAAAATCTAGCTCATAATATACCTTTTCAGTAATGGGTCCCGACTGTTAAAGTCGCTATGTTCTGTGACTACTGGACTTGTTTTATTTTTTTTTCAGTTTTTATTATGTATATGTTTTTATTTAAAGTTTTTTTAAGCAGGCGGGTTAATTAAATTTTTATTTAATTTTTTTATTTTGCGCTTTTTAGCCAGCATTAGGTGCAAGACGTATTATTAAATCAATTTTATTGTATTTTAATCGCAATCGCATCATTTCATTGAGAGGGTTATTAAGTTCAGGATTATTCAGTAAGCTGCGGTAATCTAAGGTATGGACGATTTCTAACCAACTTTAAACCGTTGTAGATCCCAAATGGTTACATTTAATGAAAAATGGTTAGAGAAACCTAACAATGATTTTTGAATACCTATTTAACGATACCCCACTTGATATAGTCAGTCAACTTTTGTTTTCTTAACCAACTTTAAGTCGTCGTAGATCCCAAATAGTTGAACTAAATGAAAAATGATCAAGGAAACCTAAGAATGATTTTCAAATACCTATTCGACGATACCCCACTCGACATAGTCAGACAATTTTTTTTTCTTTTTTACAATATGGCGGCTGGTGGACGCCATTTTGAATTTTGATAAATGTCATGTCTTCAGTGACACTCCCAGGATTAAGACAAATCGATTGACGTGCGAATCATCAAAATCGGCCCAGCCGTTTGGCCTCTGGAGCGCCACATAGGAACAAACATACAAACAAACATACATACATAGACTGATAAACACATAACCCTTCTTTGCGTCGCGCAGTCGGGTAAAAATTGCAACGAATCACGTTACTTTTATTGTTTTAAACATTTTACCAATTCCCTACGCTTCTAAATCTTTACAGATCTCTTCCTCAGGAGTAGACTAATTTGGGCTTAATTTTAATAGTTGTATTCAATCATTCATGAGGAAAAATATAGCTAAAAACCTTAATTTATACTCAAATAGTAAATTGCTCAAGTCTCGATATCTGATCACTCAATCCCGGGATTATAATATCTAACTTTTGCGTACGAGATCCCGGGATTACGATATCCCGGGATTCCGGGATTCATGCCCTAGTTGCAAGCTTAAATCCTGTTGGGGGCAGAATTTTGGAAAGAATTAGTTTGAATTTGGCTAAACCTGCCAGTTCACTGTTGATTTCGTAAGGATGTCCCTAGTCCTCCAATCTTTATAACCAAAAACACAATAGTAATTTTTACTCTGATAAAAACAGTCCCAAAAGGTAAATACTTAGTAGGTGAGTTAACAGTAATGTATCGTTTGCATTAGAGCTAAACTTATGTCATACACGAAGTCTTTGAAACCAATTTTCATTTAGATAGATATGCATATTACTGGCTTAGAAATATTTGTACTTGAACGAAAATAAAATCAAATCGTCATGAAAACAGGTTTATCAAAATAGTGGAATAACACAGCATTCTCTATGATGTTGGTCAATGATTTTAATGTGAAATTAACTCTAGTTTAATAACTGTTTAGCTATTGATTACGTTTTGAACGATGATAAAATAATGATATTATATTTTTTATGTTAAACTAGAACTTATTCAGAAGCCTCTACCTTCTTGTTTTCATAGGTAGAGTCACACCATTATACACTACTGTGTAACATGAAAACACGTGAATGAACATGAAACTCTGAGACTGGGTTACTACCCAGTTTTTATGTCTTCCTAAGATCTATATAATTTGACATAACAACTGCTATCAGAGATAACAACCAGGACCAACTACTCAATGCGAGCCTTCCGAATTCCGAATGTCGTAGAAGGATTTGTCAAAATTCAGCTGTGAAAACTTCCAAGACTCCCAGTCTTGGAAGTTTTCACAGCAGACCTAATTAGCTCACAATCTACTTAGGTAAATCTTTTTATAGGTACCTAGGTGATCTAGATCCGGTCGAGGGTCACGATCTTATGATTTATTTTACAACATATTATTTGTACAGTATAATAAACAGGGAGCTCCCGCACCTGCTCCATGTTTTTATACTTTGTCTTTCAGGATAAAAGCCCGAGATAAAAGCCATTGAAGTTTTTAGGTGGGTCTAAATTGGACACCATAATTATATAGGTAAGTAGGTACCTACCTACTTTTCTACTATACTCAAGGAAAAGCAAAATGAATAGTTTAAAGAATATTAGATTAGAATACAGATTCCGTGACCACCGAAAACCGGTGCATTAGACAAACAGGTTTGGCCTTTTTATAGTAACTTTACGGACGAATAGACGAATCTGAATGTTGGTTGACCTTGGTATTTTAATAGAAATCTAATTTTCTATAATGTTAATGAGGACTTTTTATATTAGTATTATACCGACCTTCAGGAACGAGTACTACTTATATGTAAAGATTCCGAATACCTATTACATAAAAGCTTTTAGGTAGAACGGATACCTAGCTTTTTAAGCTTTATTAGGGACCGTTTTACAGCAAAAAATTAATATTTTCATACAATAATAATTATAAATATAGATAATACCAAACATTAGGTACATTTCACTGAACTCATAAAGTTAAAGAAATCTAATTAATTCGGACCCTATGGATACAAAATAGTAAGTAATTACAAAACAAATCAGTTAGCAATGAAACCAATAATATGTTATGTATAATTAGTATCTAATAATAGCTCTATATTATTATAGGTAAGTAAGTCTTATACTTTCCAATCCCAATACGAAAAACAGAAAAACTCACCGTCGGAGTATTGCTATACGTGACCCGCTGATTATCCACCGAAGTCGAAATCAGAGGCTCATGTTCTTCATTTCCCGCCGTCATCTTCAACGATACCAAGCACTGTATCTACCAAAACTAAGATAAAGAAAAATCCTCCTCCTTTTCTTGAAGTCGGTTTAGAAAATTACAAAACCACAAACATTTTTGACGCAAACAAATTGTTAAGAGCCCGCGTCGATGCGTCGACGTCCAATTCTCCGCGCGGATGCGTTACGTCTGCTTTCCAAGTAGGTATTACAGACTTGTTCTAATGCGCAACGTTTAATTAATAATTAGTTAAATGATAACACTATTTTCTAAGGTGACGAAAGTATGAGAGACACGAGCATTCTGATGTGCATAAGTTAAATAAATGTGTGCTTTGGTTTGAAAGATAATGCGGCTCTACTACACAGATTTATTAAGGCGCATCCCCGAGCCAATTTCTGGTTTTCCCTGTCTATACCCTCGATAAATAAAGGAAGTGGCAAATAACTAAAAAGTCGACAGATAAGTTTAATATTTTATCTTCAAATTTAACGTTTAATAAAGTTCATAAAACGTTGTTATTTCTGTGAAATAACCTAAAGAAAAAACCTCTAAACTAAAAAAAATAATCTTCATCTATTCCCAAAGTAGATGTTACTTATGTTTCTGGTTTACACCAATGAAGGACATTTCAATGATGAAATTATGTAACGTTTCATTTTGGAAATATATGGAATTAAATAAAAATAAGCAAGAATAAAGATAATTCCGTCAGGCGTTATGCGTAGTCGCATCACCTCGCACGACGCACGAGGCGAGATTTCAGTCTGCCGCTGGCTTTCGTACGGGGAACCCGTGTCGCTCGTCATCGTCCGGACGCAAAATATTGTTTTGGACCTAATTTGGTTTTATTTAGTGTACGTGTGTTGTTTGTTTAGTGTGTAGTGACTAGACATTTGCGAAAAGAAGCTTGTTTGTGAAAATGCCTAAATTTTCTAAAAGTAAACGCCAAAAACGTCTCAACGCTCAAAAAATGAACAACTATCTGTAAGTACCTACCTTGCCTACTAATTTGACTTACCTACCTAAATAATAAATAACACTGGACGTTTTGACACAGTCTAGCCCCCAAGTAGGTAGGTACCTACCTACCTACCTAAGCAGAGCTTGTGTTGTGGGAACCACAAGTTCACATAACTGAAATATTTACCTCTTACCTATAATTTTTAATCTCAGTTTATATAATTGTATACCTATAATATTTTCACTTAGAATCACACAAATAGTCGTGTGGTATGTTCGTCCAAGTGGCTCGCAAACCCTAGGGAAGTTTTCGTCGCAACGAAAATCTAAAACAAATTGAACCTTATCTCCAGAGTGTAATGTTCACATTACTTCTGAGCAAATACCTACCAGGTTTGGTCGAGCGCGCGCCTCGACGCAGATTATTCTTATGAAATAATGTGAGCATTACGCAACGGAGATAAGGTTGAATTTGTTTTGGATTTTGTCTTCGACTCTGCGCTAGTATAAATTGACCCTAAAAGATAGGTACTACCCATAGAGTAGGTAGTACCTACTAGCTGTATACCTACCTACAGATAGGTACCTATAAGTGGGTAAGTATCTAAATAGGTACCTACTCACTTAGGTAGGTAGGTACCTTATGTATGAGTAATTTTCCCACTAATTAGTAGCTTATTTTTATTTTAGGCGTGCCAGAAAAGGATTGGAATCGGGTCTGAACAGTCTGGACAAGCAAGAACCGTCATCATCATCACATTCGGAAAAAAGAAATGATGATAATACTGGGTAAGAAAAATTAGACCTACGTAGTTAGGCCCCATCGGCCATATGGCGCAGTACCTACCTACTTACAAAATTGACCAAGGATGTAGGTAGGTAGGTACCTACCCACCTAATAAAAATTACTTCTGCGCATAGGTAGGTACTTCTAGTAGGGCCATAAATAGGTAGGTATATGCCGGCCGGGGCTTATAATACCCCACGCACGCCTTCTAAAGGTCCGGGTGCTCCATAGCCCCGAGTATCAAAAATGGTAACAACTAATAATAATATTGCAGGACATTGCACACAACGCCATTTAGCCTCAAACAAAGCTCAAGCTTGAATGAGTGACTGACAACTGATATTATAATACCTACTTACCTAAAGTTTTTTTTTTTTTGGAAATACATACCTACATATAGAAACACACCCAGACCAGAAACAAATATTTATAGTCAACATAAGTTACTTGATCCCGTCAAATTTACGTGATCAAGCGGCACAGAAAAAAATGTAGGTACAGTCGGGGTCAAAAGTGCATGCCCAGTTTTCATTCGAAAATAGTTCTTATATTTAGCATGCCTTGAGCGTGGAAGTGGGTATGCACTGCCTAACCCCTCTAAGAGGAGGCCTTTGCCCAGCAGTGGGACATATTAACAAACTATTTTTTTTATGATCGAATGACGCGATGCCAAATTTGGCAAGGAAATAACTATTTTGGTATTGGTATAACTATTTTTAACCGACTTCAAAAAAGAAGGAGGTTCTCAATTCGTCGGAATATTTTTTATGTATGTTCCCCGATTACTCAAAGACGCCTAGACCGATTTGAAAAACTCTTTTTTTGTTTAAAAGGGGACACCTCACAGATGCAGTAGTTGCATTAGATTATGCACTAAAGGTGATGAAATGAAAAAAATCTCCCAAGTCTGAAGTCGGGCAGGTGAATTTCAAACAGAAATGGTGTTTTGTAGAGAGGTGTTTTGTTTGTTTGTTTTTGTAGTATGTTTGACTTGTTTAATTGAATAAATATCATACCAGTTTTTAACAGAACCTATGTTTAACTGCACGACTTCAGACTTGGGAGGTTTTATTTATTTTTCACTTTTTGAAGTCGGATTTTTATTTTTTTATTAGCCAACTTCTAGTCTATTTATATTTTATAATGAGTTACACTTTCTTTTGTAGAACAACTGCAGAACAGCAATGCATAGAACGAAATGCAGAAGACGTGGAACAGTCGTTGACAAATAAAACTATGGACTTGGAAGAGGTAAGAATACTTATTGGCGAATTTAGAGTGCGGGTAATTTTTAGGGTACCGTACCAAAAATACCCCCGACTTCACTTATTGCTGGGTATATATAAATAAACTGTTGCTCCTTTTGGCTTTATGTTTTCATTAATAATGTGTTTTCGTTCTTTTTAGTTACCACTTGCAATTGAAGAGGAAACACCTAAAAGTAGCATAGAAAAAAAGGTTGGAAGAAGAATAATCGACGTGGGTTTCTTCTTAGCGGAACTGAAACGTATCTCACAGCATGGGCCATTGGGATGCGGTTTTAATGAGCTGGATATTGTAGGAGAAAAGCAAAATGGTTTAGAGTCACAATTTACTTTTATGTGTAGACTTTGCAATCAAAAATTCTATGTCAAAGGTGATAACTGCAGTGAAAATTATTTACCTTTAAACAAGTGCGCAGTAGCAGGTACCATTGCAACAGGAAGTGGACATTCACAGCTTACAGAACTATTATCGGCTATCAACTTACCTGTTTTATCTGAAAAGACATATTTGCAGAACCATGATTTTATTAGTAAGAAATGGGAAGAAGTTTCAGTTGAGTCCATGCAGCAGGCTGCAGATGAAGAAAGAAAATTTGCAATTTCTAGTAATAGGGTAAACAAAGATGCAATTCCAATTATCGACGTCATTGCAGATGGTTGCTGGTCCAAAAGAAGCTACAAAAAAAATTACAATGCTCTTTCCGGCGCAGCTGCCATAATAGGAAGAAACACTGGAAAAATATTATTTTTAGGAATAAAAAATAAATATTGTTTCACCTGTGCCCGTGCAGATAAGAACAAAGTGGACCCAGAACCGCACAAATGTTTCAAAAATTATGTTGGGCCATCCACGAATATGGAGAGCGAAATAATAGTAGAAGGGTTCAAAGAATCTGTCAAGATGCATAATCTAATTAATGGAAGACTTATTTCTGACGGGGACGCTAACACATATGCAAAAATATTACAGGCCCGTCCATATTCTGACGTTACAGTCGAAAAAATTGAGTGCCGCAACCATGTGCTACGCAATTTCTGTAACAAATTGCAGGCACTTAGCACAGACACAAAATATAACATACAACATAGAAAATTAATTACAAAAAAAACCATACTTGGAACAAGAGGAGCAATTAGCAAAGCAATCCACAAACATAAAAACAACTCCGATGTACAACTTTTATATGAAGATATCATGGTTAGCCATCTTCATGGATTCGGCGATCATAGTAGATGCAAACCATACTTTTGTGAAAAAGTTGGATCGACAGATGTGGGTAATGAGTTTTTACAAAGCGCATTGTGGCAAAGAATATGCTTACTCACACAAAATGTTGCAGGACATGCTCGCAGCCTTATACACGACGTTGACAGTAACATAGTTGAGAGGTATAATAGCGTTGTAGCTAAATTTGTAGGCGGAAAAAGAGTTAATTTTTCGCTAAGAAACTCCTACCAAACAAGATGCCATGCTGCCGCTGTTGCTTTTAACCAAAAGAAGAATATTTCTAGGTTGTATAAACTAATAAATCAAGGAGCTAGTCCTCAAGGTAAATTAAATTATATGGAAAGAAAAAGAATAAATAGAAATGAAAAAAGTAAACTAACCAAAAAACCAAAAAAACGGATTTTGTTTCAAAAAGAAACCTTAAGAGACCACAATTACGGACCTGATTGCCTGAAGCCTGATGTACCTCCTGAAACATTTAATATGCAAAAAGAAAGTTTTCTTCAAAGCCTAAAAAAAACAGAAGAAGAGAGGCGTTTCATTGAACGCAAAACAATATTACAAAGTGAGAGCAGTGAGTGGCTGGAATTGCGCCGGTCATTGTTGACCGCGTCAAGCTTTGGGAAAGTAATTACGCGGCGCAACGATACCAGCTGCCAGAACATGGTAAAAGAACTTTTGTATAAAAAAAATATCGACACCGTGTCATCAATAAAACATGGTAAAGATAATGAAAAAATTGCAATTTCTCAACTGGAGAAACAAGAAAATATCAAAATAGAACCGTGTGGTCTATTTATCGACGAGCAGGTACCATTTTTGGGGGCAACTCCGGATGGTCTTTGTGGAAGCGAAACCATCATTGAAATAAAATGCCCGATAACGGCTTCCAAATTAGGATTAGATGAGGCGATAAAGAAAAAAAAAATTAACTTCTGGAAAACCACAACAAACACCATGCTAATAAACCAGAACCACCAGTGGTATTACCAGGTTCAAGGACAATTGCATGTCACCAAGAAAACAAAATGTTTGTTTGCTGTTTGGACAAATGAACACACCCCACTAAAGATTGAAATTATAGAAAGAGATGACAAGTTTTGGCAAGAAAAAATGGAAAATAAGTTAAAATCGTTTTACTTAGACTGCATTTTGCCAGAGCTGATAGACCCCCGTTACCCGAGAGGTATGAATATAAGAAATCCTCCGTATATCGAAGAAGCACTCAAGAAAAAAAAAGATAAAACAACAAAATAAATTAGATAAAGTAGACATATTTTTACTGCTGCTTACTTTTCTTGAAAAATAAAAAGAAAATAATAATAAAATACATATTGTATAATTTATTTCCACCGATGTTCGAGAAGCAAAGTTTTCATACATCCTATTATTTTATTATTAGTTTATGTCCTACTGCTACTGCTGCTGTTAGGTTCCTAGTATAATAGTACGTACCTACGTACGTAGGTAGGTTCCTAGTATAATTGTATAAGTACGTAGGTAGGTAAACCTACCTACATATAACTACATATACGTAGGTAGGTATGCCTACCTACGTTCACAACGTTCAAAAGTTCTCTAGCACCTCTTGGTTCTAAACGTACTAAATATAAGGACGATTATGGATTGAAAAGTGACAGTGCACTTTTGAACGCGACTGTACGTAGGTAGGTATACCTACCTACAGTCACGTTCAAAAGTACGTTTAGTTAGAACCAAGAGGTGATAGTGCACTTTTGAACGTTGACTGTACTTATAATAATAGGTTCCTAAATTCATATAGGTAGGTATGTACGTACTATGTGTATATACGTATATGTGTCTTACGTACTTATACATGCTTATACTATTAGGTTTCCAGTATAATAGTACGTACGTACTATTATGTTTCATCGAAATAACATAATAGGTAGGTATACCTACCTATAAGTACGTAGGTAGGCTACCTAGGTTCCTAAATTCATATAGGTAGCCGTACTTATAGGTAGGTATACCTGTAATACCTATTGACTAATACTAATAGGTTCCTAGTATAAAAGTAGGTAGTATAATACCTACCTAGACTGCACAGTGCACAGTTGTCACTAAAATAAATATTTTGCGAAGTATTGCAAAGGGGTCGGGCCGTGTCGGCCGCGCGGCGGTGGGGTGACGAGGTAGGAAAGTCTCAAGGTCATTGGCTCGGGGATGCGCCTTAAGAGCCCGTTTACAAAATGTTTTATAGCTTCGGTAGGTACAAAAAAATCTTATTTTTTCTAATTAAGTTTGAAGTCTAATAGTCAGTTTTTAGGCTATTTGTAATTTCTTTTTGATAGACAGATATAATCAACTCTTTTTACCCCTATGAAATAAAAAAAAAACGTTTTTATAAATAATGTTGGTTCCTTTTGTTTCAATTCGCCTCTCTCTCTATGTTACGCCAGAAAGAGAGAAAGAGAAACTCTTCAGACCCCTCTTCAGACATATACAAGCCTTTTCTACTTTAGGCGGATAGAACTAGTGAATTTCAAAATTAAAAACAATAAAAACCTTGTATGTAAATGTTTATTCATAAAAACTTATTTGAGATAGCAAATAATTATTCGGTAAATTATTTTTATACAATATTTATACCTAGTTTTTATGTTTCGTTATGAAAATAAATGACACATGGCAAAGGAACTTGATGTTGGTTTGAGATGATTTTTATGCTTACTAACTTTAGTCTTATTATTTAGTAAATCATAGATTAATGCTCTTTTCAGTGCAAGCAAAAATAACCACTATTTGTAACGATACACATCTATTATCAATCTTACTTCGATTACATCAAAGATCACTATCGCATGCACCTATCGATCAGTGAACATAACCTATGATTCACTAAACATGAACAGTGCATCATATTGCAATGGCTTAAATAAACGATTCTTAAACTATTTCTTAAATAATTCAATCGTAATCTGCGTGTAAAATCTACTCTTGCGACAATTTCGAGATATACTTGACAGCTGTCAAATGCGTACGCGCGCGTTTCAGCGGAATTTTTCGAATTATATTTTTACGTTTAATGTACTTATTAATACAAATATTTTAATTGGTGTCTGGAAATATTCTATTCTATAGTCTATAATAATTTATAATTTACATTTCAAATGGATTTTTGAAGTTATTTCCCGGACAAGATTTCTCTGCAACTTTGGTTCATTTATTAAGTAATGAAGTCTTCAGTTTTTATTATTGTGCCTAAAATGAGATCTTGTTCGGGGTATAGTTCTTATAGTGAATGTAACACAACCTGCCAAGAACCTCTTAAAATGTAGCAGAAAGGGGACTAACATACATTGCGTTGTGTTAAAATTCAGATGGATAATTGGCATAGTGAAAACGCCAGTCCTCTCTCTGAAATTTAATGAGACACTTTGTCAGGCTGTGTTAATTTCGTGGTGATAGTATTTATAAGTTGTTAAGTATAAAAAGGTAGGTATAACTTGATTAATTTATTAAGATTTGAGAAGTAACATAGCAGGTAAGTGTATAATCTTTGTGAGATATAAAGCTTTGATTTAAAATGTTATACTTTGAGGTCATTTCACCAATTTCAATTCAAGGATTAGATCTAGGTACCTATTTTAACTAATAGGATATCTAATAATATATTTCAAATGTTGGTGAAATATGCCTTTTCCGTACCGGACAAAATCTTGCTGTCGTAAAGGCATAAAAAATCTTGTTTTGTAGTATTTTTGCTTTGAATCTAATGATGTTTACAGAAAGATTTTGTTCGGGTTAAACTATTAAAAATGACGGTTACATTTTGAGTAGTATATTATATTATAAGTTATGATAAAACAGTATATTTCCTAATATATTCTAGTAGTATACAAATACTCGTTCGATGAAACATATTGAACTACGAAGAATAGACATTATTTTAAATATGTACAAACGATACAGTAATCGGAAGAAGTAGGTTATAAATAAAACTATTAGGTATACTGTAGTTATACCAATACCAAATGCACCCGCGAAAAAATACCTATAGTTCGTTTTTTTAATTGTAGACTAAGATTTGACACATCTTCCTGGACAAAAAACATCAAATACAAGGAGCCAAAACGTCAGATTTCAGTCTGAAATTAAAAAACATACTCAGTCTCAGAATCTTAGATCAAAAATCTAAACAAAATTTCCTGTCTACCACGACTCGACGACGTTCGGTTTTTGATTCTGCTCAAAAACCGTGAAAACGTGTAAGTTTAAAAAGGGAAATAACAGTTCTTTGTTTACATTTTTAATCTAAGTTTTGAAAAGGGTAATAGTCGATTTTACTTTTCGTCTTGCATTGCATGCACTCCGAAGTGCAGCGAATCGAAATTAAAAGATACATTAAAAGACGAATTCAATTTTATAACGATCTGTTTGATCGTGCAAGACATATCTGGTTTAATTCTTAAAAAAGAAAAGGAAAATAATATTAAAATCTGTACAACTAGCGATTTATAATTGAGCTTTTATACTGTAGGAAACTTATTCTAACATGTACATATGTAGGTATGTGGTTTCAGACTATTTATCTTGGCAGTGTGTATTTGTTTTAGCTTAAGTTGATTGTTAGAACCAGATAAGTTCGAGGGCTGTATGATAAGGACCCTCGTTTACCGACTGAGAGCACCACCGACGCAAAATAAAACCATGTAGCGCCATCTTTATAACCATTACAGTCAAAATTTCAGTCAGATTTTCTAGTAGTTGTTTTCACAACTGTTGAAAGTCATCAAATGCGTGGTTATTTGCAACCACTGATCGATATTCCTTGTTCTTTTATTATGATTTTTTTCGTCAGTGATGCCCTCGGTAGACACGGGTATTTAATAGTACTTATCATACAGCCCTCGTACTATATAGTTCAGTTTCTTAGATATGGCCTTTCTGCCAGCAATTTTATGCACTGTTATCTTCACTCCACTGGTTATCTTTTACGAAACTAAATTGATTAATATGTTACCAAAATTAAACAATTTACAAAAAGAGTAGAATACTGTTTGAATTCCTCATATTATTAACTGTTAGCCTTTAATAAAGTGCGACTCATTTAGTTTAAAATCTTTAAAATAAATTTTAATAATAGTTTTAAATAATTCTGTGAAACGAAATTACCGAAACGAAACTTTTTTTATCAGAAAAGCTAGTTTTTAATTCTAAATCTGATATCAAGACAAAAATCTTTGAATACATAAGCCACAATGAATAAAGATAGGTTCCTAAAATTTTAGGTAAAGTATTACGTTTACTTAAAAATATTTGATCATTCTATTCCGCGCAAATCAATTATTAATTCCTCCAAATATTATAAAGATAAGCATGTGTATGCTCCTTCAAGAAAAACCGCTGAGCCGATTGTGATAAAACTCGGTATGTAGATAGACTGAGTCCTGGAATAACACTAGCTACTTTTTATCCTGATTTCTCCGCGGTATCAGGGCTTTTGCAGGTGAAACCGTGGGGCACTGCTAGAATAAAATAAATTAAAATCATATTTAAAATCAGTGATACAAAAATATGCTTATTGATAAGAAAATATTAATAAAATTCAAATTAATAAAAATCGCGGAACCGGCCTACTGCATTGAATAATAATAAATTATGATAATTTTAGGCCTACAAATAAATCTTATACATCACGACGACATCACAAGGTCAGAATTCGACCGATTTCCCGCGCAAATTGTCTAGAAGTCTATCGTTTGACTTTTTCGACAAGAAAAAAGTTATACTGGTAAGTTACAGTATAATAAACGGAGAGCGAGCGGCTAGATAGATAGATAGATAGAACGCTTTATTGTTCTCACCAAAAATAAATTACAATAAAATAAAGCTTAGCTAGCCAAGCTAGCTGGCTAGCTTAGTTTGAAGTTTTTCATCACGGATTTTTTACTGAAACAGTGCCTTACATGAGCAACATAAGTATTATTCTTCGTCTACTGGACGCCTTCCGTAACCCGACCGAATAAACTAAGGTTTTTTTTTATTTATACTTCGATTTGTAATAAAAGCAACTTGGTCTATCACGGACCCGATATATACCAGCCATAACATCAACAGCTTTCCAAGATTTCCGCAAACCACAAATTCAATAACATTATTCGCGTGATTTCCCTCTGAAAATGCGATCGTAACCGACACCCTGACCTGATAACTCGATCTATTGAATCGGAGCCTGGCCGCAGCACGCAGTATTAGGTTACAGATATGGTAATAGTTCGTTGGACGAGCGATGTGACGCTCTAGAAACTGCAGTCTGTTGGAATTAATAGCGACAATTTTGACAATCTGATATCTTGCAAGGAGAAAGGGTAAGCCTCATCTACGTCAGACAGAGTTAACTTTTTAACCCTGGACTTGACAAGACAAGAAGAAGAAAAAGAGACCTGGAAAGGTCTCGAAACGTTGAGCGTTGTAACAATGCTAAAAGTAATACAAACCACGCGATTCAAACCGAAAAATGTCTTTAATTTCAATACAACATCGCGAAAACAGAAGAAGAATCTAAGACAAGACAAGACAAATTGTGTAATTGACCCAATAGTGCCAAAAATAAATGTTAATACCACCGTATTCGTAATTTTTGCTGTCTTACTGAAGCTTAAATTGATTTATGCGAAGAATTGTGATTTATTGCTAAGTAAGCCTTAACGGATCTAATAGTTTACTTAATTTTTTTAAAAATTTCAAAATAGACAGCTGCTTTCTGAATTTTCTGTTAGGAGTTACACAGTTCCATTTTTACTAGCAATAGGTTTTGCACTAATGAATATTCGGGAAGAAACTCTCTAAATCATAGTAAAAGAAAACCGTATCGTGGCGTGGTTTGGAACCTAGCGGACAAACAGACAAACGAAATCGAAATTCTTTAACTTATTTAGTTCAGATTACATATTCGCTTTTCTTGAAGCTATTTCTAATGTAGAATTAAATATATTCATAGTTATTGAGACATTTGGTTCCATAACTGGTTTTAAGAGCTGTACAAGTAGAAACTATCATTTTATTCTGTGGTTATATTTAAAGAGGTGAAAATGGCTACATTTAAATTCAATGACGTTGATCAAAATATGCATGTTTAAATCAAAATATGTTGAAAATCAATTTAACGTATACGGGTAACCGGTTTGATGATAAGCACTACTTTTTTTAAGGTTCCGTATCTCGAGAGGAAAGGGACCTTTACTAGCACAAGCGGTACTGTTGATCAGTCCAAGGGTAGGGATAAAAAGGGTTCAAACTTGTTTTCGAATATTAATTTCTCACGGATTTGGAAATAGACTTAAGAGGAAAGTCTACCGACTCTTTTTTCCATTTACACTTTACAAACGTAGTCGACTGTTTCCTCCTTGGATAAAAACATAAGGGGAAAATATATTTATACCACTAATCCTATATCAGCCATGCCCCTACGTTTTGAATTTTTTTTCATATTAATTTTTTTCTAAATTTTATTTCTATTCTAAGTAGAAAATGAAAAAGGACATTTTAAAAGCAGATATAGGTTTTATAGCCTTTATCTATTTGCTTTACATATTTGCTCTGATGTCTTTATCCAGCGAGGAAACAGTCGACTACGTTTGTATGGAGAAAGAGTATGTAGTAATTGAAAGTTTAAATTGTTTAAACTTTCAATTAGTTTGCAAAGTATCAGTTTTTCATTTCGCCAAGTATCACTATCTACAGATTTCTCACAAATAATGCTTTTATAGGTATTTGGCTCGAAACGTATAAAAACAAAATGAAAACCAAGGTATCGTAAACGGCAAAAACCTGCTTACACCTATTCACATTACAATTTACATGAGAGCATTATAACATTATTTCATATACATTTTGAATACACTAATATTATGTAGTTCGTAAAAGCGCGGCGGCGTTTCATATCCTTTACTTCTCTTTTTACATTACAATCGTTTTAAATTACAATTAAACTAGAAAACGCAGCTATAAAATTAGATATAAACTTTTCTAGGGTTCCATACCTCAAAAGGAACCTTTAAAAGATAACTCGCTTGTCGGTTTGGTTTTAAAGTCCGACTGCGCCGGCCTTAATTGTAGTTCTCAGTCCGGAATCGTCCGATACGTTGACCAGTTGGCCATAAGTCGACGGTCGGGCTATCTTCTAGGTGACCGTGCTGCACCTTAGACCTAAGACATTATCCATCTGAAGAGATAGTGCCTAAAATCACGGATTATTCCACTTTCTTCACCTGGATGAAATAGCTGGGTGAAGAAAGTGAAATAGTTTAGCTCACCTATCAATGAATAAAAAAGTCGGTTCACCTAGAAAATTGTATTTGGTGAGCGTTTGACCACTATCTCACCAAATGCAGTAACTCTAGATAAGGTCTAAGGTTTGGCACGCTCAACTAAAAATTGTTTACCCGTGACTGGGGGGTCTTTAAGCTTGCGTTTCATTAAATCTAAACTTTTAAAAGAAAGATAAATCTTTACATATATCTCTCTTCTTCCATTTCCTAAATCTTCTTTTTTCCTATATTTTCCTTATCTTTCCTTAAATCGGGTAAGTTTAAAAAGTTTATCTTCCTTAGTGCGCATACATCCTATATCACAGCCAAATTCATCGCCACGCTTTCTACAATACGATATTAAAAATGCTTACATTCAAAACAAGTGATCGCTCAATGTTTATGAAAAAAAAAACAGTTCTATTTAGGGTTCCGTACCTCAAAAGGGATAAAAAAGAACCCTAATAAGTACCCTCTTGTTTGTCTTTTTCATTATAAATTGCTCGATTGAAGCTTTTATTTATTTTCTGAATAATACAGGGATGAGTCATTTAGACCGACCTTCGGGGGGATATCCTAATCTATAAGAGATAGGTAAATATAATAGGCAAAAAATGCTTAAGGAGGCGTTCCAGACAAAATACTCGGTTTAATAATGTTTTATTTAATTAGGAAGCGTTTTTCTTTCGGGGTCTTTACAGGCTGTAAAGAATTTAATTTCAAATCAACATCGCGAAAACCAAAGTAAAATACAGTAGGGTTTATTTTTCGCAAAATGGCAGATTGATTTCTGGCTAGGGTAATGAATTTTTAAAACATCTAACATAACCATCATTATTAGACACAATGATTATCCATAACGCGATCTAGACCCGTGTTTTATAATAACGATAGACGGAAATAGTGTAAGTTTAAAAAGTATGATCTAAAAAGACCGTTTTAGTTTTTGTCAAAATTTGAGAAACAAATCCTTTCAGCATTTTTTTATTATTTTTTAAAGTTATGGAAACCCCCCAGGGAGACGGTCTAAATGAGTATACTGGTGGACAAGTGAAATTAGTTTTATTAATTTCTTTTCATTTAACTCCATTGAACGATACACTAAAAATAAGCGTCTATAATATAATACAAGGGTAGATTGAAAAAGTTGGCAGACTCACTATACTTTGTAATTGGAATTATAAAGACAAATTTTACAAATATCAGTCATCTTCAGTTATTACAGCAGATAAAAGTTCAGTGCAAGATGTCTATTGCACAATAACTATAATCAGAGACAACAAAGCAGCTATTGTAATAACCTGTTGCGACATTTTAATGATGAATTTATAAATGAAGGGAAATATATTTTCAGTATTTTAGGTTTTCTCTCTACCTTAAGTAAATTGTTGCTTTGCTATCGCATTAAGAAGTCTTCTTCTTTTCGTGTAGTGGTGTGGCTCACCTAGTGTTAGAGTTTTTAGGTCGCCTTAAGGCCTCTAACTTGACCTATTTACTGGTATATTTTGTACACATAGTTACCTTGACGGGCGGGACCTCGGTCGCTACAAAGAATATTCTAACAAAGTCGAAAAGTCGTAGTAAGAAATAACGCAACTAAGACGAGCGAGGAAGAAGACATAATTATAGTTTTTATTTATTTTCTTTAAAATTCCAATCACATCTAAACGAGGCCCCGAACTTATCGATCGCCCCAAGTATAAAATATGCATCATTATAATATTACGTAGACTAATATTAAGTTATTATAAATAACCTAAAACTTAAGTTTTAACGTTTCCTAGCATTATAATGCCAAATAATTAGTACCGTCAGCAGAACAACTGCTTCACCTCTCTCTATCAGTCTTGGGACAACCTCGTCTTCCCACTGATAGAATAAAGTACCGTCAGAAGCAAAAATATGACGAAACAAACCATAGACACGTGGTGACGCTGTTTTAAAAGTATTAAATCCCCAATTTTTAGGGTTCTGTACCTTAAAAGGTAACAAAGGAACTCTTGTTTGTCCGTATCTGTCTAGTTGGTTACTGACTAAATAGTAGGGTGTAGTATTTTTAATATCCAACTAAATGGGAAAGTTTAGTTGTTTGTGTGTTAATCATGCAAAAACGGTTGAACATCGTACGGAAACCCGAGGGGCGTAGCTAGTAACATAGTTTTTTAAATTTATAAATCGACCGATTTCAGATAAATGCTCGACAATTATTATGCCTTGAAAACGTGTCAAATATTGATGACATCTGACAGATCAGTTATTAATTTCCAGAATCAATCAATTGTCTACTCTAAGCGAACACAATAAGGTTGGTTTCACATATTCTTGCTCGCAACTAGGTATCCGCCGAAAACGAAAGCAGCTTCGTATAATACAAGCTTAGTAAGATATAATTCATAGTTAGGTATATTATTATGATAGTGAAACTGAACTGAAAAAACGTGCCCACAGATTTTAAGCTAAACGCTGAAAGGATCTTTCTCCATACAAACGTAGTCGACTGTTTCCTCCCTGGATAAAGACATTAGAGCAAATATGTAATAAAACCTATATCTGCCGTGACTTCTATGTTTTGTTTTATTGTCATTTTCTAATTAAAATAGAAAGATAAATTAGAATATGATTAAAAATAGGTTATGGTGATGGCAGGTATGGGTTGTATGGCATAAACATATTTGCTCTAATGTCTTATTCAGGAGGAAAACAGTCAACTACGTTTGTATGGAGTTTAAGTACGTTTGTTGAAAGGTTCAAAATGTATTGGGACATACAATCCACTGATCCGCAGAATCAAGCCTTTAAACACCGACATTACGGTAAATACAGCTCAAAATACCAGTTCGGTAGTTCACTGAAGCAAAGTCCTTCGATAACCAACCTTACGTGTAATACAATACTAGCTGACCCGGCAAACGTTGTTTTGCCTTATAAATTATAGATAGTAGCCGATTCTCAGACCTACTGAATACGTATATAAAATTTGGTAAAAATCGGTCAAGCCGTTACGGAGGAGTACGGTAACTAACATTGTGACATGGAAATTTTATATATTAGAAGATAGAAGAAGATTCATAGTATTGAATTTTTTTTATTTTTAAGTGCTTAAACCCGCACTGGGCTGTCATAGAAATATTTTAAAGGAAAAATGCTACGCAACGAACGATTGACGCAGGGCGGAATTCGAAAAAACAACGCATCTTTACTCAATCCGGGATCTTTTTTTTTCTTTTAAAATATTTCTAAGATTTATAGTGTCTGTGGCGTCTTTTGAAAACCGACTTTACGCTTAAGGGGTTTATTTTTAAGTGCTTAAACCCGCTCTGGGCTGTCATAGAAATATTTTAAAGGAAAAATGCTACGCAACGAACGATTGACGCAGGGCGGAATTCGAAAAAACAACGCATCTTTACTCAATCCGGGATCTTTTTTTTTCTTTTAAAATATTTCTAAGATTTATAGTGTCGGTGGCGTCTTTTGAAAACCGACTTTACGCTTAAGGGGGTAAGTCCTTGGGTATTTTTTGTTTTTTTTTTCGTTGGGATTGCTTTAGTTATTAGTGGAACTTAGCTATGGCACGCTAGGTACAGTTGCAATATTTAAAACCGAATATATTGTATTTTTAAGTGCTTAAGCCTACACTGGGCTTTCATAAAAATATTTTAAAGAAATAACACTTCTGCAAAAACACAACGCACGATAGACGCAGGGCGGGATTCGAACCAAGAACGCATCTTTACTAAATCCGGGAGCACTGACTTGACCAATTGGTCTACCGGCGTCGTCGGTGACTCATACGCTGTACTTTCGCATCAGTATTGTTCAATCTATCACAACTTAGGCATATTCGACACCCCGATGGCATTGAATTACACCAAAGATCCCATCCTAGCATTTTTGCAGAAGTATCATTTCTTTTTGAAAAAATGCTTTCAAAAACTTTAGTACCCGGCGGGATTTTGTTTTCAAAAAGCAGTATTTCTAATTGTGGATTAACACTAAGAAATAATGTTTACAAGTATTATTATTTTAAAATATTTCAATAGTGTTTTAAAGTCTGTTAGAAACATTGAAGCGTGCCATGTCATGTCTCGATGTGTCCGTTGACCGTTCCCAAAAACAAATATGCGAAGTTGACTTATAACTAACCCAATCCAAACAGAAAGAAAAAACTCGAGGACTGCACCCATCTATAAATACAGTAAATACAGCAAATAGTCTTTCGATAATAGACCTTAAGCTTAAACCGATAAAGTTTATAGTATCTATCACGACGATTAAAACCATTAAGCTAGAAAGTTCACTAAAACAGTCCTTCAACAATCAACCTTATGCTATAAGGTTTATAAGGTATCACTATAAACTTTATAGTGTCTGTGGCGTCTTTCGATAAGCTTTATAGTGTCTGTGGCGTCTTTCGATAAGATTTATAGTGTCTGTAACATCTTTCGAAAATACACTTAAAACAAACCATCAAGCTTAAAATCAATCACGGTAAAATATAAGTCCACTGAAGTGAGAACATAGTCCTTTGACAATCAACCTTACGCATATTAATATAAGGTTTATTGTGTCTGTGGCGTCTTTCGATAAGGTTTAGTGTCTGTGGCATCTTTCGAAAATACACTTAAAACAATAAACCATCAAGCCTAAATTCAATCACGGTAAATATAGTTCACTGAAGCGACGATATAGTCCTTTGACAATCAACCTTACGCCTATTACTATAAGGTTTATAGTGTCTGTGGCATCATTCACTTAAACCAAACCATAAAGCTTAAAATCAATCACGGCAAATTTAGTTCACTGAAGCGACGATATAGTCACCCGACAACCAACCTTACGCGTATCACTATAAGCTTTATAACGTCTGTGGCATCTTTCGATAAGGTTTAGTGTCTGTAGCATTTTTCGAAAATACACTTAAAACAAATCATCAAGCTTAAAATCAATCACGGCAAATATAGTTCACTGAAGCGACGATATAGTCATCCGACAACCAACCTTACGCGTATCACTATAAGCTTTATAACGTCTGTGGCATCTTTCGATAAGGTTTATAGTGTCTGTGGCATCTGTCGCTAAGTTTATAGTGTCTGTGGCGTGTGCTTAGACGGCTGCCGCTTGAGCCGCCTGCTGACGGGTCACTGTCAGTTATTCCGGTCGATGTTGTGGAACACCCATTGGAAGGATGTCGTCCAAGAATTCTTGACAGCCTCATTGAATTTCTGACGGAAATGCTCCATCGCTTTTTCTTCTGTTAAGTCC
Source organism: Idaea biselata (assembly GCA_958496205.1). Lineage (NCBI taxonomy): Eukaryota > Metazoa > Arthropoda > Insecta > Lepidoptera > Geometridae > Idaea > Idaea biselata. Next base: position 13,013,547 of record OY292398.1, read on the forward strand.
ATTACCTAAAAACGGACGAAATAATTCACTATCTAGACGTAATTTTGACAAAATAATGTGGAGTGTATGTAATCAACGCAGTGTTAGTAAATCCCGAAGGAAACATTGTACCTCAGCGTGGCGCAAACCAGCCGAAAATATCGATCGGTAAATTATCTGTATTTATAAAATGCTTTGTCCAGAATGACTGATTGACTAATCAACGCACAGCCTAAACCGCTGGTAGTAGAGCTGAAATTTAGAGAGTGTTCTTTTTATGATGTAGACATCCGATAAGAAAGGGTTTTTTGAAAATTCCCATGGGTTTGGATCGGGACTTACGTGGGACAGCTAGTGTGTTATAAAAAGAATAAAAAGAAATAGCAAACATTTTATGAAATTAAAATCATTTTTCGGTTGTAATCGCGTTGCTCTTATTATAATATTCATTTTTCAACTACTGAGCGACGTTTCGAGGTCTTTGCAGACCTCCTGTTCACGGGTAGGCTTTAATTACCATCTTGTCTACCCGGGAACCGAACAAAAATTGTTTGAAAATGGTTTTAAAGGTAACCTTTGAACCTAAATACTTACTAATGTCTCTCTCAAATACTGCAGGTCTTTTTCCGAGCTAAGTTCCGGCAGCCCCGTCGAGATCATCATAGAGAACAGAGACAGTATCAGGTGGCCGTGCTTGCGGAGAATCTTGAACGCCTGCCAGAACACACACAATACCATAAATAGATAGATACCTAGATACAGTAAATAGATAGATATTATAACGCTTAAATTTTACCAAAACACCAATTACAATAAATAAATAAATACATAGAAGAACTAAAGTAGTGCAATGGGCGGCCTTATCGCCTATGTGCGATCTCTTTCAGGCAACCAATAAACGCCTACCACGCCTAGCGTGTTGGCGCTGTAGGGCGCACTGGCGTTCCTATTTTTTATGAAATGTAACGTAACGGCTATGAAACACACATCATGCGTTTTCGCTGCACATGCTATAGAGCTATGGTGTTAACGCTCATCAATCGTGTGTAAAATAATTACACCTCATACGCCAAAATCCATTGAACGGTTCAGGCTACAGAGAGTGACAAACGAAAATTGGATACATACACACATACCCACATACATACTCTCGAAAAAGATAACCCTCCTTCGGCAGTCGGGTAAAAACAGCTTAGGATGAAAACAGTAGTGACCTTTTCACAGTGCTCCTTGAAGATCTTAAAGTCGATAGGTTCGTTTTCTCCCGAGCCGCGCTGGCCCTTGTTGATCACGTGTATGAAGTCGTGCGTCAACACGAAGGGCACGCGCTCGCGCTTGAACCCGTATTTCTGCTTGAAGTGACCCAGGAAGTGCCCGAAGTCTATGTGGAACAGCTGCGGGGAAAGGTTCACTTTAGTCATCCATGTCTATGAAAGACGGATCAACGCACAGACTTACGCAGCGTCCTACGTGGACGATTGGATGCGAACGCGATCCGATCCGGTGCGGTGCGGAAACAAGGAACAGTCGAGAATCGCGCCGCATCGCACTTTACGTGCATTTGGTCACGTAGGACACTTCAATAGCTATCGACTGTTCGTTGTTTCCGCACCGCACCGCACCGGATCGGATCGCTTCGCAATCGCGTTCGCATCCAATCGTCCACGTATTACGCTGCGTTACACCTGTATTTATAAACGAATCTAGGTAATTAATTCTTTGGCTAAGCAATGCCCTGTCTCGCTCTTATTAGTGATTTTTAACGTCAACGAAAATGTGACAGACACATTACTTGGACAAGTACTTATTACTTACTTGACTATAAATACGACTGTAAGCCTTTGATAGTAAAGAACTGAATTTTGGAGTTTGTTCTCTTCATGTACAAATAGAAAACACCTGAGTGTGTGAGTGCCTCTGATTTTGAAATCAGAGGCAACTCTTTATGGTCAGCATACTTGTCCCTGGCATGAATCAACCCCAACCTTTTGACTCGTAGTAGCCGGATGTTCGTCGGACGTGCCGCAGAGGCCGTCAAATAGTTGGTGAAATGATGGTGAATAGTTGATGAGATGATGGCGAATATTTGGTGAGATGATGGTGAATAGTTGCTGAGATGATGTTGAATAGTTGGTGAGATGATGGTGAGTAGTTGGTGAGATGATGGTGAATATTAGATGAGATGATGGCGAATATTTGGTGAGATGATGGTGAATAGTTGGTGAGATGATGTTGAATAGTTGGTGAGATGATGGTGAACCTAAACCACTGGTAGTAGAGAGCTGAAATTTGGAGTTTGTTCTTTATATGATGTAGGAATCCGAGAGGTATTCCATTGGATGTGTGAGGGGTAGCTACGTACCTGCCCGCTCTTCTTGACCATGATGTTGTCGGGGTGTCTGTCCGCGATGCCCAACACGTAGGTAGCGACGCAGTACCCCGCGCAGCTCATTGTGAACTCGTCCACTGCTTTGTTGAATGTCTCCACGTTGTGTTTGCGGAGCCATTCTGTAGCATACAACATGAGAGTTTAAGCAGTGTAGCCCCGGCATAGAATAGGGCTACCCCACCTCTTGTCGTGGGTGCACCCCTATTCCAGTTTATGGTGAAGATATGATTATAATATTCGAGAAAGGGTCGCTAGACCTACCAGCACCATACCGTAAGGCAACTTCGGGGATCTGTTAAAGACATAATGTATCTTGTGCCTAAGCTAGAGCTCGGTTCTCGAAAGGCTAGGGGTCAGGAGACTAGAGAACCTTTAAGTTCTCTCATAATGGTCACCTAAATGGTGGGGATTCTAACGACTATATTCGAATTTTGAACTTTTTTAAAGGTGTGAGTAATTACCCGAACAGTCTGAGCTCCACCAGTCTTTGGAACTGGTGGACCAGTTCAGTTCCAAGATCAGGCTGTTGTTTTTGGCCACTTTTTAGAATTAGGTTCACGTCTTGAACCTGCAACCCTGACATTCCGAGTCCACATTTTTGGAAAGCAAATAATCAAAATAGTCTTACGTAAAAGTGTAGCCTTATATATAGTAGAGGTGGCGTTAAAAGGCGCCCCTTGTTTCTGTATGTTGGCGACGGTCTCTGCGTCTTCCACCACCTCGATCATGCCGACCGCGTACTCCATGGATATGCAGTTGTACGGGTTCAATCTGGAATACAATCCATCAATCAATACTAACTGAGCGTTGTTGGTCTGGTGGTGACATACTGCGACTTTCATTCCGAAAGTCGGTCATACGGTCGACTGTACACGAACGTATTTTTCTTATATGTGTTATATGTATATGTTTCTTATATGTGTTTTTATACGCTCTTACGGCAAAGGAGAACCTCGTGAGGAAACCGACATGTCCTAGAACACCACGGTCCCAAAGCATGGGATGGAACATTTGCCGGAGTAGACTCTCGTGGCGTTTTACTACGCCCTTACTATGCTTTTGTGGCCCACTCCCTACATTGGGACAAATTAGCAAACTAATTATTTATAGTTAGCACGGGACTAGTTCTCGGACCAAGAAACTCTGCAAGTGATCCTAAAAGCCTAAGAGCCCGTGGACGCTAGACCTTCATTATTTTATAAAAGCTGAAAGTTTGTCAAGTAAGAACGCTGGACTATTATGAAGTTTGACTCGCAGTGGCTTTGGCAAATAAAAGGTACTAAAGGTATTAAAAATAGACATTTCTCTCGATCTACCACACTATGTTTGTTACCACACTATCATTATCAACGACACTATCGATCGGTATAATAATATAGGATGTTTATTTTTTTTGCAAAAAGACAAGGTTTGATTCCTGGGAATGAATTTTTATAAAATCTATAATAGCCATTTTAGTTTTTAGCAAAATCGGGGACGCAACTTCTTTCAGCATTTTTCGCTATCTCTTACCTTGCTATTATAAAATGAGTATTAAGGCCAGATCTGGTTTAAACCATGATGTAGGCATAGTAAATCATGGTTAAAACCAGGTCTGGCACTTAAATCTTTTTTTATAATAGCATGGTTATAGTTTAGGATATACCCTGAATAGTTGACCCTATATATACCTGAAGTCGCAGCCCTCGCTCTTCCACAGTCGGTCCATGATGCGCAACATCTGTAGCGTGAACATGTCCTGGCGCAGGTCGTCTCCTATCTTCAGGATGATGCGGATGTCTTTGCCCGTTGAGTCCACGTTCTCAAAGTCCAGCATCAGCGGACGCATCTTGCTGTCCATCACGCGGCACCCTTCCGGTCTGGGGAAATAGGAAACATTAAAAAGAATCAATTCTATAATGTTCGAAAACGTATATTATTTTACAATTACTCTACGATAATGTAGCTTTCTATTGCTGAAAGAATTTTTAGAAACGGTTCAGTCGTTTCGGAGATTACCCCCAATATACTTAGGTACATATGTACATACAAACATGTTACTAACGTTTCCTCTTTATAATATTAGTATAGATGTATAACTAAGGCGTGAGGTCATTGACGTAAACAAAATGTCAACTTTTAAGGTTTTTAGGCGCACCTAAAATATTTTAATTATTTGTGTTATTGAGTATGGATTCCAAAGTGTTACAAGTAGTGTACGATTCATCAGTGTAGAAACATATCAATAAAAAAAATGTGAGCTGTCACGGGACGCCTCGCGAATATGGAACATCGACTCGCTACGTATAGTCCATAATTATATTCCATCATATAGCGTGGTGATGGGTTACCACGGCGTGTATCGCCACGTCAACAATCAGGTTTTATGTATGTTTCACATCAGATCCATAGATTAATTTAAATAAGTGTGTTGTTTATTGTGAGGATGGCCGGTCTGGGAGTGTACACAATGCTCGGAGTAAAGATAATTCTTTATTGGGTAGAGTTCGGGGTTTTTATATTAATGTCTTACCACTACTTACACATATTGTTTTATCTTACTATCACGTAGCTAATCGTACCCTATGTGATCTTAACGTCTACATGTCTAATCTATGTTTCCTTAACAATACATCTCCTACGTGACTCCCGTACATTATAAAGTATACTCACTTGATCTTCTTACACACGAAGCTGGGGTTGAGCGGCGAGACGAACTCGCAGAGCGCCTCGACGCAGTGCTGCTCCTGCAGATGCTGCTCCAGCGCCGCGCGCGCCTTCGATATCTTCTTCTTGCGGATACATTGTGTATATAGTATATACTCACTTGATCTTCTTACACACGAAGCTGGGGTTGAGCGGCGAGACGAACTCGCAGAGCGCCTCGACGCAGTGCCGCTCCTGCAGATGCTGCTCCAGCGCCGCGCGCGCCTTCGATATCTCCTTCTTGCGGATACATTGTGTATATAGTATATACTCACTTGATCTTCTTACACACGAAGCTGGGGTTGAGCGGCGAGACGAACTCGCAGAGCGCCTCGACGCAGTGCCGCTCCTGCAGATGCTGCTCCAGCGCCGCGCGCGCCTTCGATATCTCCTTCTTGCGGATACATTGTGTATATAGTATATACTCACTTGATCTTCTTACACACGAAGCTGGGGTTGAGCGGCGAGACGAACTCGCAGAGCGCCTCGACGCAGTGCCGCTCCTGCAGATGCTGCTCCAGCGCCGCGCGCGCCTTCGATATCTCCTTCTTGCGGATACATTGTGTATATAGTATATACTCACTTGATCTTCTTACACACGAAGCTGGGGTTGAGCGGCGAGACGAACTCGCAGAGCGCCTCGACGCAGTGCCGCTCCTGCAGATGCTGCTCCAGCGCCGCGCGCGCCTTCGATATCTCCTTCTTGCGGATACATTGTGTATATAGTATATACTCACTTGATCTTCTTACACACGAAGCTGGGGTTGAGCGGCGAGACGAACTCGCAGAGCGCCTCGACGCAGTGCCGCTCCTGCAGATGCTGCTCCAGCGCCGCGCGCGCCTTCGATATCTCCTTCTTGCGGATACATTGTGTATATAGTATATACTCACTTGATCTTCTTACACACGAAGCTGGGGTTGAGCGGCGAGACGAACTCGCAGAGCGCCTCGACGCAGTGCCGCTCCTGCAGATGCTGCTCCAGCGCCGCGCGCGCCTTCGATATCTCCTTCTTGCGGATACATTGTGTATATAGTATATACTCACTTGATCTTCTTACACACGAAGCTGGGGTTGAGCGGCGAGACGAACTCGCAGAGCGCCTCGACGCAGTGCCGCTCCTGCAGATGCTGCTCCAGCGCCGCGCGCGCCTTCGATATCTCCTTCTTGCGGATACATTGTGTATATAGTATATACTCACTTGATCTTCTTACACACGAAGCTGGGGTTGAGCGGCGAGACGAACTCGCAGAGCGCCTCGACGCAGTGCCGCTCCTGCAGATGCTGCTCCAGCGCCGCGCGCGCCTTCGATATCTCCTTCTTGCGGATACATTGTGTATATAGTATATACTTACTTGATCTTCTTACACACGAAGCTGGGGTTGAGCGGCGAGACGAACTCGCAGAGCGCCTCGACGCAGTGCCGCTCCTGCAGATGCTGCTCCAGCGCCGCGCGCGCCTTCGATATCTCCTTCTTCTTGCGGATACATTGACTCACCCCTAAGGACGGACACATAACAATGACAATCAAGTCTATACCGCGTTGCCAGAATACACGACTGAAATGCAGATGCTCCAATGCACAGTTGCTGTTCTTAAAGCAGATTAAATTTGGAACATCATCAGCCTGTGTTCTAGGTGCAAGGACTTTCTTATTGCACAGGGAGGAAATGTAGTTGCTCATAAATATCAGATCCGGATTGTATCTAAGTTTCCTGCGCCGACTAAAGGAGGCAGTTTGCTTTGGATCGTGCATAAGAGTGAGGTTCTCGATATTGTTGCTTGAGTTACATGAGACCAACCAAATAGCAACTTTGAGCCTTGTGAAGATAGTGCTACCGTATTTTGTATGAGGAATCTCAGCAACCAGTAACATTCCTGGAACTTTGGGTTTTGGCTAATATAAACCCTATATGATTTCGGATTTCACCTTTAAAATAAGATAAAGATAAAAGATAAAGATAAAAATGTATTTATTTCAAAGCAAAAGTTTAACAATATATATTAAGACAATGGACACTCCTATTAAGCAAACATAATGCTTGTGCCAGGAGTCTCCGCTCCTCCGTACCTTACGCTATTACTCATGCTAAAAAGTATAAACCAATAATTACTATAAATAGATACAATTTATACTGTAAATAAATATTAATTTAGTTATATTTAGCTATAGTTAGTTATACTGTAAATAAATATTAATCTTAATTTTATGTTATTTAATACAACTTAAACTTAATAGGTTCTCAACTTCATCATAGGACATAGTGTGCAACCAATCAGCTACTTTCTTCTTACATTCATAGAATAATTTGGGATAGATGTCCAACATTCTATTTACCTTATTATATATATGAGCGGAATTATTATTAAATTGCCTATCGGCAAATACAGTTCTGTTAGTAGCACCAATTGTAATAGCTATGTCTTTTCTTCTTTTGACTGATACATTCGGATCATAGGGAATCAAAGTATGTATTTTTAAAATGACCTGTAAAATATAAAGTTTACGTATAGACAGCAGACTACATTCGGAGTAGAGATCTGTAGTTGCGTAACGTCTTTTTTAGGGTTCCGTACCTAAAGGTAAAAACGGGACCCTATTACTGAGACTTCGCTGTCTGTCTGTCTGTCTGTCTGTCTGTCTGTCTGTCTGTCTGTCTGTCTGTCTGTCTGTCTGTCTGTCTGTCTGTCTGTCTGTCTGTCTGTCTGTCTGTCTGTCTGTCTGTCCGTCTGTCACCAGGCTGTATCTCATGAACCGTAAAAGCTAGAAGGTTGAAATTTTCACAGAAGATGTATTTCGGTTGCCGCTACAACAACAAATACTAAAAACGAAATAAAACAATTATTTAAAAGGGGCTCCCATACAACAAACGTGTTTCAAAAATAACAAGGAGTCGAGTCAGGACAGGAAGAAGGACAGGAGGACAAATCGAGTTGGTCATGGAATTCAAAATGGCTGCCCTATCTGTCAAATATACTAGTCTCTTACCAAAGAGTTTATTTTATGTTTCAGATTTTCTTTGTGCCAAGGTTTTTTTTTTCAGTGATTCGGTCGTTTGATGGGAGTAAGAATCGAAGATAAATATTTCATATTTTCCTATAAAATTTAAAAATTGGTTGTTGTAAACCATTTTAGGGTTCCATATCCAATTGTGATAGTGGTACGGAACCCTTTATGCGCGAGTGTCGCACTTGCCCCGTTTTTTTTAAAATACATAACTTTAATTAGAGCTCTTTGAGCTCTTTCTATTTCTAAAAAGCGTGTTTTGCAGGCTCCACCCCATATTGGAATACAATAAGTAATTACGGATTGCACAAGAGAAATATAAATTCTATTCAATAAACAGTTTTTATCAGGATTATTATTAACACCTTGAGGGATAACATGTCTAAGCGATTTAAACATCCAAATAAATTTTCTAATTCGCGAAGACACTTTCTCAACATGAGGATACCATGATAGATTCTGATCCATTGTAACTCCTAGGTATTTTATTTGTTTTTTTTTGTAGATTGTAGGACAGTTGCAGTTGCTATTAGGACTATTCTCACATGAGTGAATACTAAGCTTATAGTCATCTTTGGGTTGTGAATTATCATAGATACTAAAACACATGAAGTTAGTTTTATCTGTGTTTAGTGTCAATAGATTGTATTTATACCATCTAGCCACCACGGAAATATCTTCTTCTGCACGGTTCTTGACAATGTCCCAAGTGGGTCCAGAGAAGACTACAGCCGTGTCATCGGCATACATGTAGACTTTTGCGTGTTTCAGATTCGCGTTACAGATGTCATTAATGTATATAAGGAAGAGGGTAGGTCCTAAAATACTTCCTTGAGGTACACCGTATGACACGACTCTGTCCTCGCCCTGGCAATCTCCTAGTTTAACCCTTTGCACTCGGTTTGATAAGTAACTTCTAAATAAATCTAGTTGAATACTTCTAATACCAAATTTCTCCAGCTTGTAGAGAAGGATGGGAACAGAGACAGTATCAAAGGCTTTTTTTAGGTCTATAAAAACTGACAGACATTTCTGCTTTTTATCTAATTCTTCTATGATGTGAGAGCTCAAAGATTGTACCGCATCTTCAGTGGATATACCCTGCCTAAATCCGTATTGAGTCGAAGTAAGCAAATTATTACTTTCCAAATGTTTCATTAATCTACAATTTATAAGTTTTTCCAAGATTTTGGATAGGACTGGTAGCACTGATATAGGTCTATAATTATTGACATCGTCTCTGGTCCCTCCCTTATGCACCGGAGTTATTATTGACTTTTTGAGAGAGGTAGGGTAGATGCCGTACTTGAAACACAGGTTAGTCAAGTGTGATATGATAGGTGACACTTCAAATCGTATGTATTTGAGATATACAGTTGAAATACCATCCCAACCTGGTGCGCTGGTATTCTTAAGACTGCTTATTAATCTATTTACCTCGTCGGGGTCTGTGTCAAGAAGAACAAAAGATTGGGGTAGACTAGGTATTCCATCTAAGTATTCTTTTGTTTTATGTGGAGCAATAGTAGCTTGAATTCTGTTAGCAAGAGATTCTCCTATATTAGTAAAAAACTCATTTACATAATTTGCTGATTTTTTTGTACTTGTTTTTAAATTCATTAAATCTATATTAGCGTTGTTTGTTTTGTGGGTATTTGTTATAGTTTTTAAATTCTTCCAAAGTAATTTGTTGTTTTTTAATGAGTCAGTAATCATTTCTTTTTCATATTTTCGTTTCAATTTCTTTAATAGACCGTTGCAATAGTTTCTGTATCGAGTATAGGTAATTTTTTTTATCTCATCATAGGGGTTTTCACGAGCATTTACATTTTCTGTAGTTTATTTCGATTTTTAATGCACTTTAGGAGACCAGTGGTAATCCAGGGTTTCTTAATACGTTTACTTTTGGGAATCAGTGTTGTGGTTGAGTTTTGCTTCGCTGATTCCACTATTTTATTTATTAGACATTCAGCCACCTCATTAGGATCGCTACAAAATAATAATTTATCTAGGTTAGATTCTTTTAAACATTTTAAGGCGTTTTCAAAATTAATCTTAGTGATAGTTTTAGTGACCGAAACATTTTCAATTTTAATTTTAGATTGTTGTAGAACTGTGGTGTAATGATCGGTAATTGAAGTGTGTATAATTGCAATAAAAGCCGATTGTTTTCTATTATTTAATTTCAACATGAAATGATCAAGGCAACTTAGCTCCCTAGTCGGTAAGGTATGGCCTGGTGTGATCCCATATGCTGCAAGGCTATCAAGGTAATGAATTCTATTTTTATATTCAAAAAGTTGCTCAGTTGATCTAGGAAGGAGGTTGATATTTATGGCGCCCGTTATTATGATATTTTTTTGGGAATTTAAGGTAGCAATATGGCTACATAACGAGTTCGTGAAGTTTACGGAGCATTTATTTGACGGGGAACGATAAGCACACAGAATAATGTTATTCAATATCTCTACTTGTAAACAAGAGGATTGAGTTAATCGCACCTCAGTTACATTCGATCTAAAATTATTTCTAATATAAACAACAACACCATCGCTTTGATTCACCTGATAAGTAGTTACATGCGATATGTAGTTAGTTAAACTAGGTATTGGCTTATCAGAGTTCAAATGACATTCTGTTAATACGATGACGTCGGCTTCGAAACTAAAGGTACTCAAGTTTATTAAAAAGTCGTTGAAGTTACGATAAATGCTTCTTATATTTTGTGAGAGTACGACAAAATCGGTTGTGCTAGGCTGGTAATATTTATATATCTCCATAGGTTCGCACTGTATAGATGTTGCACAGCTCAGTTCATCTATGTCTTTTATGGTTTTAACTAGATCATCCATACTAAGAAACAAAATAAATTACATACGTATGCATAGTATTCAATAGTATTTTGCATTAGATAGCACGTGGTATAGATGCAGTGAAACGATTCAATAGTAAACAAGTAAGCAGTAGTAAATATTTGAAGAAAATAAAAATAGAAATAAGGTTCAACAGTTAAAGGACTCTCAAACTACTCATCAAAAATGTGTGTAGGTTGATCTTAAGAGCTAATTTACAATATGTATTACAATACAACGTATATTGATCTATAACAATAATATACTCTATAAAAGAAAGATGTATAAAAAGCGAAGTAAAGAAGGTATACTTATAATTAATCGGTGTTTGGTACACCGTAACAAGATTTGTATAAGTTTCGTATTGGGAAAAGTGGTTATAAAAACACGTAAGTAATAGTCACTTATCTCTGGCTATCATGTTTTGCACCTGTGATTCGTTTATTATTTGGACAATGGCCGAGCTGTCGTCCCTACGTACAAAAATCTTTCCGTAGGCCGTCCAGCAGTATTTGTAACCGTTCGACTTAACTAGATCACGCGCAAGAAAGTGAAGGCGAACTGCCTTTGCCGTTAGATGTTCACTTACAAAGATTGGGGTCATTCCAGCTTCCGAAGTCTTAAGTCCTAGATGAGCAGCAGTCAGTTTGTTTTTTTGTTTGAGATTATAACTTTTGCAGGACTTTAAGAGTTCAGTTTTCAGTATGGAAGAAGTAGTTTCTACTATGATTGGATAGTTTTTATTGTGAAGATCACAATTACCCAGGACTCTGTAAATGTCTCTGATGTCTGACTTGGTCATAGAAGACCCTGTCGTATTCGCTAGGGTTAGTGCCATATTAATTAGGTCTTGTTTTGTCTCGTTTACCCCTTTAGGTACATTTTTTATCTCCAGATTAGATTTTCGTTGATCCCGCTGTAAAATTTCTACTCTATCTTCCAATAATATGATGTGTTTCTTATCCTCTCTTATTTTCTCTTCGAGTTGTTCTATCTTTTTTTTGAATTCATCATTTTGGGCCGACAAAAATGCGATTGAATTTTCAATATTGATATTGGTTTGCTGGATCTCTTTAAGCGTAACTGTGTGCTTTTTCTATTCTGTCTCATGCGATTTCATAAATGTAGAAAACATGGATTGGATTTCTATTTTAAATTTCGAAAATACCTCTGTGAAATCATCGTCCCTCTTTCTCTTTGCTCGAAGTGTAGATAAAGTTCTGGCAGAAACTTCTCCTTGTTTAGCTTCTGTATCCGAGAGAGATTTGTTAAGATATTTGTCCATTCTGCGCGGTATCTAGTCAAATCCAATCCTCGTAAAACAAGTACAGCAGCAGTTTAGCCGATGGTCGTGAAGCGCAGTACATATATCTACGTCTCGTGTGAATGCGACGGCAATTATGTCAACTGCTCTCTTCCCCCGAGGCAGGGCCTGAGGTAGGGGCGCGGGTCGCAAGTAAGGTTGGTTATGATAATATGATTTATAAGGTTCGCGAATCTCACTCTTATGCACCAACACTTTTGTTATATTCTCGTAAACAAGCAAAAATAATAACTACTTAATTTGATAAATTATCGGACAGCACGTCCACACTTGAAGCGAGTCCGGACGGAAGGGGGAAAGGCCTTCAAAGTTTGTGGACCGTTCTATGAAGTTGAATTTGAGCTAGAGCAGTTGTGGTGCAATATAAGAAGGTAATATACGATGTCAAACCACCTAGGATTTTGACGAAAATGTTTTCAGGGATTTTAGCAGGCAGTTTGATATATTGTTTAGTTTGCATTTATGTTGTTTATACTGATACTGTTTATACTTACATTTAAGTTTATCGAGACAGGATATCTGTCTCATCAGTGTATTGATATGATCCTGCGACCCTCGGCAGTACGCTTCCAACATCAGACCGAACCGTATCGCAACCGATGGCACGTGCATTTCAGATCTGAAGCAGAATTATTTATTGATATACTTATTTTATATATAGCTGCGGTCCCACAGTTTCACCCGCGTACGTCCTGATCCCGTGGGAATATCGGGATCAAAAGTATGATACTCCCTGATAATGTAGCTTTCTATTGATAAAAGAATTTTTGAAATCGGTCCAGTAATTTCAGAGATTACCCCTAATATACATACATACATACGTATTCACAAACTTTCAGCTTCATAATAGGATCGTCGGCTTAAAATAACTGTAACTCTAGTTATTTTTAAGCTAGCTAAGTATACTAACCTTAAATGCCAAAAGAGGTAGTGTCCAATAGTCATATTGCTGTAGGCTCGCGTCAGCAGGAACTTGGCTAGATCACACATCAGGTAGGACTCGTGTTTCAGCGCTTGCACTAACTGTAGTAGGTAAAGGAGGAGGTCGTCGTCACTGAAACAAACAACATCATTTTGGACTTTATTTAAGACTAGCAGAGACCCGCGGTTTCACCGGCGTAAGTCCCGATTTACGGGATCAAAGTAGCCTATGTCTTTCTCCAAGGTCCTATCTATCTCTATACCAAAATTCATCAATATCGGTTCAGCGGTTTAGGCGTGAAAGCGTAACAGACAGACACACAGAGTTACTGTCGCAGTTATAATATTAAGTAAGATGTTTAAGTGTATTCATCTAGGTTATGATTGAACTATCTGTGTGCTAAATTTGAGCCAAATCCGTTCATGCGCTTTGCGTGATTGACACACAAAAAACATCAAAGACAAAGAAATGGCAGCGAACACCCAGGCAGTGGTCGTAAACAACAAATCCTACATCTCACTTAAACATTTTTGCCAATTACTATCTGGTGAAGATGTGAGATAAGATGTTTCAGTCATTCACACCTAGATTTATAAGTGACCTAACCTAACCTAACCTGATACTCTCCAAACACGTGACAGCGAAGCTCCTGACCGCTGCGTCAGCGTACGCGTAGTCCAACAGTTCTAGCGCGGACTCCACCCGCTCGAACTGCTTCCACCGCGGTAACATCCGCAACACGCTCGACACCTCCGCCCGCTCCCCCCATTCTACGCACGATAGCAACTTTGGTAGCAGTTCCGGGGCTTCTTCTAGGAAACGCTCTCTGTGGAAAACATAGTGTGGTTTAAAAAAAAACGGATTTTGGACATCATTTCAGAGATTGATTTCTTTTTAGTCTCTCTCATCTGTTGTTCCCTGTTGCATCCCTCTTGGGAGCCCAGGATCCGCCAAAACCCCAAATTATTTGCCAAATAGATTTAGCAATTTTTTTACCGCGGACTTAGCAGTTTACCCAGTTAGTGCACCTGTTATAACAAGTCACATAACACAATTTTATTAATCCTTTAATGGGCGCCTTGAAACCTTAAAAGTTGACTTTTTGTTTACGTCAGTGACGTCACGCCCTATCCTAGCCGTTAAACCCGCGGTCGTTTTGGCACGAATTTAAAATGTGTAAACTCAAATATAATATATAAATTTAAATAATATACGTTTTCGAACATTAGGGACAGTTTTTTTTAAATAATTAAAAAAAATGCCTGGTATTTCTCTCAAATTTCGTCAATTATTAAGTAATCTTACCTCGCCGCCCAAATATCCTTCTTCTCGAGCTCGTGCATTTCATACATAGGATCCTTTTCGGCGGTCGCTCTCAGTCTTTCATAATCCCGACTCAATCGGTCCATTACAGCGGGCGATTCCTTCTCTATGTTCTCAGAATACGCCTCTACTAACTCCCGTTTCGGGAACATTATGGGGTATTTGCAGTCGAAGCTGGGAAGCGAACAAGAAGGATAAGTTATTTCAACGAACTCTGTGGGGCAGTAAGATGGGTGTACCACAGACATACATATAGCTAGACGTCACATGTACCTTGATTTATATTGAAACAGAGCGTGCTGAATTTTAATACCTACTGTGACGTCACAACCCCAGGAAATATGGTTCCTGCCTTTAGGTGCTCTAAGTTTTTGGGATTTTGCAGTTACTAATCACGCAACGTGGCGTTTTATTAGTTTTTACGGACGTTCGGCAACTATAGACGCGCGCGGACTGCCAGTTTTGAAGTCTTTCAAAACAGGATTAAAACCGAAAAACCAGTTTATTTTATACTTACTTATTAAACCTAACTTGCAGTTCAGCACAGGAATCCGTGTTAGGATTGGAGACCACAGTTCCTAAAGGATGCAACAGTAGGTCGTCTCCCTGCGTGTCATCGGCCACGTGCGTCCACATGGAGAGCGTCGTGCTTTCTGTGCGCAGTTGTTCTTTGTAGTCGAATATCTGGATGTTGGCCCACGCCAACTTGTTGATCGCTTCCTAAAGGGTAAACACACTCCGTGTTAGTGTTGTGTGTGGGGACTAGACGAGATTTATCATTGTTATTAGAAGTACGGGTCTTGATCGCGTTGTAGATAATCGTTGACTGTGTCTTCTGTGACCACGGCCGGTGTGACCCGTTTACCGAAACGTTGTGGTAATTAATAACAATCTATACAGGGTGAACCATTTAAATGGGCCTTTAGGGGATATCCTAAACTATAAGAGATAGCGAAAAATGCTGAAAGGAGTCGCGTCCCCGATTTTGACAAAAACTAAATTGGCTTAATTAGATTTTTCAAAAATTCATTACCCTAGCCAGGAATCGAACCTTGTCTCTTTGCAAAAAATAAACATCCTATATTATTGTACCGATCGATAGTGTTGCTGATAAAGATCAAATCCTGGAAACAAACATAATACAAAATCAAGACAAATGCCTATTTTTTAATAAATATATTTAATTACACCAAAAACTATTTTAACAGTGATATCCATCACTACTTTGAACAAGTATCAAAGCTTATGCTTTAAACTGTGGACGAAAATTTTAAAATTAGAACATGATCTGTAATGGTGATAAATGCTAGAGCAGTCGTTCAAATCGAGTAGCTCGTGGTACCTGTACGGGGAACGCTCGAGTACTTGTACCAAATACTCGAGTATTCCATATTTTTATTCAAAAATAGCCATTTCTCTCGATTTACCACACTATGTTTGTTTCCAGGATTTGATCTTTATCAGCAACACTATCGATCGGTATAATAATATAGGATGTTTATTTTTTGCAAAAAGACAAGGTTCGATTCCTGGTTAGGGTAATGAATTTTTCAAAAAACTAAATATGCCAATTTAGTTTTTGTCAAAATCGGGGACGCGACTTCTTTCAGCATTTTTCGCTATCTCTTATAGTTTAGGATATCCCCCTGAAGGCCCATTTAAATGGTTCACCCTGTATATATAAAGAAAGTCGTGTTAGTTACACCATTTATAACTCAAAAACGGCTGAACCGATTTGGTTGAAAATTGGCGGGGAGGTAGCTTAGAACCGGAAGAAGGTCATAGGATACTTTTGTTACCATAAATCGCGCGGGATCGGGAATTACGTTACGTGGGTGAAACCGAGGGCGCAGCTAGTAAATAATAAAAAATAAATAAATATTGCACGACGGTACACACAGCGCAATCTAGCCCCAAACTACCTCGGACGACCTCGGTGGCGCGTCGTGCAAAAGCGCGACTGCAATGCAGGAGGTTGCGGGTTCGATTCCCGCCGGGTGCAAGTATTTATGCTTAAAAAATAAATATTTGTGTCTGGTCTGGGTGTCCCTCTATGTATAATATGTATGTATTTACAAAAGAAAAATAAATATAAGTATTATATCCGTTGTCTAGTCACCGTAACACAAGCTTAGTCGCTTACCACGGGGCTAGATGGCGCTGTGTGTTGTTCGGAGAATTTATTTATTTATTTAAACTAAGCACTAGGCTTGTACAATAAGAACTGGACTACTTTTTTTGTAAATACATTATGATAGGTACTTAGAAGACACCCTATGATTATCTACAACGCGATTTAGACCCGTAGTTCTAATAATAATGATGGACGCAAATCGTGTAAGTTTAAAATGTGTGCAGACGAGATGTGAACCTGTCATCCTCTTGTTTTGCTAGTCAGGTCATCGCATCATGATGCCTGTTGAGCTGTAGGTGAGAGTGAGCAGAAAAATTGTATTAATGATAGCAATATACAGGGTGTGGGAGTTTATGGGACAGTAAAACAAAAAGTTGTTCGTCCGGACGTGTAGAACAACTTATCAAAGCATAAACTCCCACATCCGTATATTCCGAGTTCATTGGTTGGAGTTTTTGGCGGGAACGCGGAGACAACATGTCGTGCTCCAATTTTACTGTTGTTAAACTATATTGTAAACCCGGTTAAATTGTGTAATTTTGGTAGAATCTTATTCAATTTATTTCCGTGAATTTCCGTGGAAACAAAATTGAGTGTTAAACATGGACTTTCGTTCCCTCCAAAGCTCCTTGAAAGTTATGGTAAAGTTGCTACCGCTTTACCATAGCTCCTCACTTGAAACTATGAGCCCGATCGGGCCAAATTCATGCAAAATACTTGATACTGGAAAGAAGTACAAGATGTACAGCGCCAAAACTATAATAATAAGAAGAAGAAGAGTTCGTTGGTTAGCAACTACAATGCTATAGTTACCCCCGCATTTATAGATGAATCTGACTGATTACTTTGGCTAAGTAATGCTCTGTCTCGCTTTTATTAGTGTTTATAACGTCAACGAAAATATGACACACACATTTACTTAGAATTGACTATAAATACGAGTGTTAGAGTGGTGTCGTTCTAGCGGTAGATACCCTGAGTTACATTCAGAGTGTCGTGGTTTTGAAACCCGGCCGATCGGGAATTGTGTTTTTTTATTTAGATTTCTGATTACACAGGTAAATACCTAGTAGGGAATGCAAAACCGGACGAAGTAAAATACCGGTTTTTTTTCGGGTTTTTTGGTTTTTGTACAAAAACACTAAATATCTGCTAAAATGGTTCATTAGAATACGATTAATAAAAAAAGGCGTCACGAAAAAAAATCGAAGAAAATATAGACTAAATGTTTTTAAAAAATCAGAACCTTACCTTTTTTAGAACATATTTTTAGTGTTCCGTAGCCAAATGGCAAAAAACGGATAAAAAGAACTTACAGATTCGTCATGTCTGTCTGTCTGTCCGTCTGTATGTCCGTCCATATCTCACAGTCACTTTTTTCCGAAACTATAAGGACTATACTGTTGAACTTGGTAAGTAGATGTATAAGTACTGTAAACCGTATTAAGATTTTTACACAAAAATAGCATAAAAACAAAAAATGTAAGGGGGCTTAAACTGAAACTCATCTAAACTCACAATTTTTTTTTCATCAATCCTATACGTGTGTGGACAAACTTATACAGTATCATTTCGCAAATTTTAGAAAATTATAAAACAAATGAAATTATTTTAATTTTTATAACTACAAACAAACAATTCGATACACCTACAAGCTACAATATAACACTGCAACAATAATATGAAATTAAATTAACGTCACTAAAAACGATGTCAATTAAAATTATATCATAAAAAACTAGGTACTAAAAAAGCTAAGGTTCTGATTTTTTTTATAGCCATTTAGTCTATATTTTCTTTGGTTTTCGTAATGCTGATTTAGAATTTAACCTATTTTTTGATTATAATGAATCGTTTTAGCAGATATTCAGTGCTGTATGAAGAATACAAAAACAGAAAAACCGGGTAGTGAAACTAAAAAACCCGGTTTTTTTACAATTTGAAAAATGCCGAAAACCCGGTTATCGAATAACCGAAAAAACCGGGTTGCATTCCCTAGTACCTAGGTATACAAATTAATTATATATGTTGCAGACAAAACTCGAAAAAAGCGGTCAAAACAAAACATGTTTAAACCAACCAGGTTGGTCAAAAAAAGTCTTTAACCTAACCTATCCGTGTCGGTTTTCCTAAAAAAGTTTTTTTTTGGTTTTGAAGCTAGTTTGTATTGTGAATCATCGGTCAAAACTAGTTTTGACCACGACGCTCAGTACCAACATAATATACCAACGTAAAACAACGCTTGCGCGATTCAGGTACCACAATCCACTTACCTTATTCTTCCCTTTCTTGCCTTTCGCCTTAGTTATCTCATAGATACCGAAACACAATCTCGCCATTCTCGGGAGGTTGTGCACTTTGATGGGAAACGTGAGCTGCTGGTCCCACTCCGCGACGCCTTTACTTGAGATGGACGCCACGAGAGTCTTCTGAGACTCGCAGAGGGGCTTACCGCCGTGGAAAATACCAGCTTGGCAAACCACCTATAGTAAAACAAACGATTTAAATGCATATGAATGTCGTTTGAAGAATTCAGCTAATAAGACAGTGTTAAATAAAACCGGCCAAGTGTGTGTGGCAGACTCGCGCTCGATGAGCTCCGGTACCACTATCACAATTGGGTACGGAACCCTAAAATTAACACTAGACCTATTAATCTATGAACGCAACGCGAATATTACACTCCATCACTAGATGGCGCTAGTAGCAAAAAAACATCGCGGATTCGTTGCGTTTTATGTCAAAAATTACGTTTGTTGTATGGGACCCCCCCTTAAATAGTTGTTTTATTTTGTTTCTAATATTTTTTGTTAAAGCTGCAACTGAAATCTGTGAAAACTTCAAGTGAAGTCGTTAGATCAAGATCCTACGGCCTACGGCCTCTGTAGGGCGACCTGAGCACTAGGTGAGCCACTCCACTATACAAAAAGAAGAAGAAGTAGGTAATCCCCCGTACCTCGACGACTCGTCCCGGCTCGACGTTGAGTCGTCCCACGCTGTGCACGACACACATGTAGTTCTGGTCCAAGTTCCACGAGGACTCGTGTTTCCACGACGTGTCGTACTTCTTTGACCGCATCGTGTTCGAATGCTCCGAGGGCAGCCGCTTCCTTTCCGGTTGCATTGCCACTGAAATTACAAACGAAAGTATAGTAAGAAATATTCAATGTTTCGTATTTTTATTTTTCACTAGCTGCGCGGGGTTTTACGTATTACTTAAAAAAATATGTTTTGTTATCTTATAATTAGCAATTGTTTGATTTTTATGCTGTAAAACTTTGCTAAAACTACTGGACCGATTTTTAAAATTCTTTCACCATTAGAAAGCTACATTCACCCTGAGTAACATAGGCTACATTTGATCCCGATATTCCCACGGGATCAGAACTTACGCAGGTGAAACCGCGGGGCGCAGCTAGTAATAATATTAAAGTGAAAGTTTGCAAGTGCGTATATATGTTAACTTTGTTACCGGTTTACGCAAAAACTACTGAACCGATTGTGTTGAAACTCAGTACGCTGATAACTGGAAATCTGTATTAACATAAAGGCTAGTTAGTTTATCCCGATATTTCCTCGAGATCGGGACTTATGCGGATGAAACCGCAGGACGCAGCTAGTGATTTGTATTTCGTAACCTTACTTGTTAGAGGTAGTTTGTCTATCCGCACCCCCATTACTTGCGGCACACCGTCCTGAGCCAGCATCTCTTGGATATACATGAACTGTATGAGAGGATAATCGCCGAACAAGTATTCTTCACGACCGCACACCTGCAAAAACATATCAAATTAGGGTAATTTAGGGTAAGTACTACAGGTCTACAGGCAAATAAGTTAAAAAGTTTTGACGTGGTAGGGGAAAGTTCGCGCAGTACATTTTACATGCGACTTCTATGAAAAATCGACTTCTGCGCATCCGCGATTTTTTTCAACTAATCTGCGCGCCAATGTACTCCACTTAACTCTCAAAGTTTTTTGATGTAAAACAGCTATAAGCGAGGGTCAACCTCAAATTTGTCATGGCAATACAGGCCGTGGCGACGCATCGCCTCGTTATTTGTACTGAACGTAGCGAGTCGATGTTTTTTTATAAACAACTAGCTGACCCGGCAAACGTTGTTTTGCCTTATAAATTATAGATAATTAAATTTTTCCTGAATTTTCTTTGCTATAAACCTCACGGAGCCCGAGACCTTTCCAACGAATGCAAAACCGTGGAAATCGGTTCGTGCGTTCTGGAGTTATAGCGTCAGGAAGGAAAACCCGACTTATTTTTATATAGTAGATAGATGAGAGTTTGACCACTATCTCAAATGATGGTAAGTGATGGTATGCTGTAAAATGTAGCACGGTTATCGAGGAGAAGGAAAGGAACGAGTCCGCTAGGCGCTACGACTGAGGCCAGTAACAAGTCGCGGCCGAAGTCTCTCACCAAGAAACTTTTTAGACGCTTTAATTATGATATTAATATAAATAACATAGCAAACATAATCAATACAGGACGGTCTACATTGTACAATCTAGTCCCAAACTAAGAAACTAGGCTTGCAATACGACTTGAGTCGACGTTTAAAAACGCAAAAACATATTTTATTCAGTCAGATACATTTTTCCAAGTCTCAAAAACTATAACTTATCAGGATTCGTGACATTTTTAAGGAACGCGATGAGAAAAAATCATATGATCATAGTTTATTTTTCTTTTGTGATCATGTTCTCAATAATATGTAAAACGTCTTACCTTAAGGACATAGTCTCGATGATTTCCACGTAAATTGAACTTTCTTAAAACGTATTCTATATGCTCGGAGGGTTTGCGAGTTGCTTGCACGTTCGATGAAAACTGGAAACAAAAATACCTATATTAGGCACATCACTTTAACACAATAGTAAATTATAATACCTGTGTAAATAATATTCATCTTCGGAATAAGATATTCTAGCCCCGGCATAGAATAGAGTTACCCCCTCTATACCCATGCTAATGCGTGGGCTTGTATAGAAAGCCACGTGTTGCATTGTTTTGTGGTTTCAGATCTACGGGAAAATGCCTGCGTTTAATCGCAGTGTGTACACGCTCTTAGAACGCACTGCGATCAAACGCCTGCGTTTTCCCGTGAAGGTCTGAAACCGCAAAAAAATGCAACACATATCTAGCTTTCTATACAAGCCCACGCATTAGCGTTTTTTTAATGATTAATTTTGCGTGTTGATACGGGGTTCTGCGTTTTCAGCTATTCATAAACCGCTTGCGTTTAATCGCAGTGCGTTCTAAGCCTAGGCATAATACCTTGATACAATAAAATACTACAGTTACTACTATACACCAAAGGTAAACTTGTACACCTTTAAGCCAAATAAAACCTTTTTGAAATTCCAAATTGTACACTGTCAAATCGTCAAAAAACCTGTCATCATATATCTGTCAATCACTTGATAAACGTCTTAACTTAAATATAGTTTATTGATTTAAAATAATAACACAAAAAAATCATGTTGAAATCCCATTTCAACTTAGCCGAACCACTTGAGGAAACAGCAGCAGAAGAAGAATTGCTTGGTGAGCATGTCGATACAGATGTGGAAGTCGAAAAGGTTGAAAAAAATGGCTACCCTGAGAGAAGACTGAAAAAGGCTGAAGTAGCCATCAGGCTTAGTGTGTTAGGGAAAACTGCCGAAGGAGATTGGTAAGGAAAATATCAAAGGTCGTTCTTTATATTAACTAGGTAGCTGTGTACCGCGGTTTTACCCGCGTAAGTCCCAAACCTATGGGTATTCTTCTTCTCATTCGAACGACGCGTTCCCGGTTGGAGGGATGCAAGAATGGAGGGTCGAGAGCCCGGGGTCCTCTAAACCCCAAATAATTAATTTGGGGTCGGGACAGTAGGTAAGTCATCATTGACCATACCTTCTGCGATGAAAGTAAATAAAAATTAATAAACTTGGACATTGTGCACCTAAACGCTTCTGCAAATAGATTTGGCAATATTTTACGGCCGGCCACCTGCCTACCACCTATACCCTCCTAGCGACCAAGCAGTTTACTTGCCACCGCGCGGGGAGAACTTAAGGTTTGCTAGTCTCGCCCAGATCCCTCATTCGCCTTATACGACACCAACGGGAAGAGAGGGGGTAACCATATTCTATACACGATAAATTAGAAATAAACTTTATTAAAAGCCTATAAAGCCTACATAATGTAAGCTTTGTAAGGCCGTATACAGAAAGAAAGCTGGAAACTTATAAGCGCTGACAAGCGCTTCCCAGCGATTGTCAGCACTGGTGACCCGCGTAGGAAAATGTATGAACCCGCGCCGATAAGCACTGATCGGTGCCGACAAGCTTCAACACGCGCTGGTCAGCGCTGGGCTGCTGGCGTCATAACATCGTCCGATGAGTTCGACATTCTGCCTCAACCTGCTTCCTTTGTGTAGAACGGACCAGCGCTGACAAGCGCTGGTAAGCGCTTATAAGTTTCCAGCTTTCTTTCTGTATACGCACTAATACACTAGCTACGTCCCGCGGTTACACCCGCGTAAGTTCCGATCCCGTAGGAATATCGGGATCAAAAGCCTATGTTACTCCTCGATAATGTAGCTTTCTATTGGTGAAAGATTTTTTGATATTGACCCAGTTGTTTCGAAACCTATTCGTTCCAAACAAACAAATATATCTTCTTTATAATATTAGTATACCTAGATAACGAAGCCTTTGTTTTAATTTACAGTTATGCATACCTAAAGGTAACCGCTACAAGTCTAACACTGACTCATCTAAATGTACTACGACTATTCACACATCTCCAGTTCGTCGATGTATCCGACAACTTCATAGACCTAAACGCTTTACAAGTGGTCACAAACCTTCCATATCTAGTGCTGATCCAGGCGGATAAGAACGTCCTAGAATCAGGTGCTCTGAAGAAGTCAAAATACCTTCAAGTAATGATACTTAATAACAACCAAATCACATCAGTTCACGATGTGTATCAACCAGAACTATCTACTTTCGAGGCTGGTTTTAATAAAATACCGAAAATTGATTTTGAAAATCGAATGCCGAATTTAAAATGCTTAGATTTCCGATATAATATAATAGAGGAATTAATCGATGTTGACTTCCCTAATTTGGACAGCCTCTATTTAGCAGGGAACAAGATAAATTCCCTAATAGGGCTGGAGAAGTTAGTTAATTTAAGAATTCTGCATGTGCGTAACAATCCTATACGATTGTTGGATGGATTTGATGAAGGTTTGAAGAAGTTGGAGTATTTAAACATGAGGAATTGTAAAGTGTCGACGTTGAGGCAAGTTAAGAAATTAAGGGTAAGTTCTATTGAATAAGAAACTAAAGCCGCGGTTCCATTAGGTGTTAAGTACATTCTATAATAAAGAGCGGTGTTGGTCTAGTGGCAGACACCTCAATTTCATTCCGAGAGTCGTGGGTTCGAATCCAGACCGACCGCGCACCAATGTCTTTTTCTTTAAGAAAAAGTTATGTGCTTTAATAACATCGCTCTGACGGTGAAGGAAAACATCGTGAGGGATCCGACATGTCCTAGAACTGACCACGGTCCGAAGGCATGGAATATTCGCCAATCCGGAGTAGGCTCCCGTGGCGTCTTACTGCTTAACCCCTCTAAGAAATCACGTACAATGGCTCAATTGTGAGGCTAAGAGCGGAAAAGACCCCGCGAAACTAACTAACTATAGGTACTATAATAACGGTTAGGTTACCATCAACTTCTGTGACACATTCCCCCGTTTCCCGACGCGACCATATTAGGTACCACACACTTACTCAGAGACATGAAATTTGCCTTCGACTTATAAGTACCTGCCTAATTATTTTACCTTTTTAAAGTTGAGTTTTGTTTTAACTTGTAAGTAATACGGTTGTAATATTTCCTACGGAGATTTGATATTTGCATGCCATATTTCTTGTCAGAGCGATGTTCCCGGTTGCATCCCAATCGGGAGCCTGAGGTCAGTTTAAACTTTAAACACAGTAGGTGATTGTATTATCTACACTAATATTATAAAGAGGAAAGATAGGGTATAGATATTTAATACATGTTTTACAATTACTTTATAGCTAAAAATATTTATTTCAGATAAAAAAAATACACATTACAGCAAATTATACAAAGGAAACTTAAAACTTAAGTACATACTATTTTATTTAAACAGACACAAGTACATGATAAAATTAATAAACTAAAAATTAAATTCACATTAAATAACAAAACAAAATAAAAATAAAAACTAAATACAACACCTAATAGACGCTAGTCGAACAACCCGCCCCGGATCGTCCCCGATGCAAAAGAGCCCATCACACTAGCGGCATTA
Source organism: Idaea biselata (assembly GCA_958496205.1). Lineage (NCBI taxonomy): Eukaryota > Metazoa > Arthropoda > Insecta > Lepidoptera > Geometridae > Idaea > Idaea biselata. The sequence goes on from OY292398.1 coordinate 13,038,513, forward strand.
CCCCGCTGGATGGCTATGGCCAACCTTTGCATCAGGAACGAACCAGACCGCCCATCCAACCCTCTCTCCCTCAGACGCCGCCCTATCTCCCCAACCAATTTGACTGCCTCCGAACCCCAGCAACCAGCAGTTTCCACAGCAAAGGGGACAAAGATATAATTATCCTCCAACGGGGCATACTTGGAATGCTTGATCACCGCCGCTGATTCCGCCGCTGAGGCCGCCACACTAGCTGTACGCGGGAGATGACTAGGCGCGAAAGTGCTGACGCACGTGGCGTCCCAGATAAGGGCCCTACCCCTCGACCACGGCACCAACGTCAAACCGTCCGGCCTCTTTCCATCTAAACGGCTAAGACCCGGTGGCTCAAGCACGCACGGGACATTAGCCGATACAAGAGCCCTCCGGATTAGGTCGTTAAGTGCGTGGTGGCGAGGAAACCTCCCCGAACACCGGCGACAACTTAAGGCATGATGGCCATTGGCCTCCACCATTGAACCGCAGGTGCACACGTGAGGTTCACACACGCCGCAGCCCAAGCGAAGAGCGACAGCCACCCGCACCGAGTCGCCGTCAAGGAGGGTGCCCAAATGCGGGGACGGCAACGCCTGCAACCACGCACCCGCCTCCACCCCCACAACCCCCCGAAGCCTAGCCGAATCCACACCCGAAGCGTTCTCCAAAAGAAAATCACCCAACCGCTTGACCCCTACTTCATCCCACAAACGTTGAACACTAGGCACTCCTGGGGTCTCGGCATTGGGATTAATAGCCGACCAGGCAGTCAAAGCCTCCGACGCAAAAGGGATTGACACCCGATCACCATTGGGAGATAAAATGCAAGTGACCAGGTGAGAAACCCCATGCGCGGAAGCCAAGAAAGCCGGCAAGCCCACATCCTCCAGCCGCCGCACACCCAGGCCTCCATGCCGAATGGGTAAAGACGCTTGGATCCATTGACCCTCGTTCAACTCTACGTTGAGAATTGACTCCAGGGACGCCTTCAAAACCGCGTCAAAATCCGATACCTCAGCAGGAGACAACCATGTGGGACACGTTCTCAAAAGATACATGACCTTAGGAACAGCAAAACAGAGTCGCAACAAAACCAAAGCCACGTGAGCAGATAACCCAACCAGACGCTCCCGTGCGCCGATAAGGAGGTTCTTACGCTGCACAATGGCATCGGGCACTGCGGCAGGAAAGATAGGCGATCCCAATAATGAAAAAGAATCCACATCGAGCTCCCTGAGTCCAGGAAGGATCCCAGCAAAAAGGGGAAAACTAGACCTAGCGCCCGCGCAACAGGGAAAGAATTCGCACTTGGCCGTATTTACCCTCAAACCCAGCACCTCAAGTCGCGGAATCAAATTTTCCAAATCCCTCTTAACCTGGTCTGGCGAACCACCTATAGTACCATCATCTAAATACCACAAGTTAAGAGGCGATTTAATATCCAAGATGGCCTTGTGGATACCCAAGCTGAAGGCAAGCGGCCCCAACGGATCCCCCTGCTGCGCGCCCACCTGGGAAGAAATAAGGCTGTCATTATAGTAAAGATTAGAGGGAGAGGAATAAACTTGAAAAAGAAAAGGATAGAGAGAGGGAATGGTATCCATAACCTCACGCAACAGAACATCCCTCTCCAATGTATTAAAAGCATTCTGCAAGTCTAATTTAATAATGATCGAATCGGAGTTAGGTCTAGAAGCAAATGACCGAGTAGCGTGAATAGCAGCCTCACAACCCGACCGAGTGCCAAACCCAAGTTGGTGCGGCTGAAGATACTCCGCCATCCCCTCCCTGACAGACCCACACGCGATTTTAGCAGCCAATCTTCGGAAAACACTGCCAACAGCAATCGGACGCAATCCTCCATCCTTCTTTCTTAGAGCGCACAGCGACGCACCATAAAGAACCCTACACACTTCGACATTAACCTGGCCACTCAAAATAAAATTGACCAGACGAGTCAAACTTTCTAAAAGGAGAGGACCATTGTCTCCAGCCGAACCCGAAATAAGTTCTTTAAGGTGCGCCGGCCGGATACCGTCCATACCCGCAGCCGAACTCGAATGAAAAGAACCCAACGCCCGCATCACCACATCACTATCGACGACCAATGGGGTAAACGAGCTACCAGGGGCCTCCGGAAACATTAAATCCCGCGACGGAGCCGGATGCTTGTCCTTCAGGGACTCCAGGGTCTCAGTACCAGGCTGTGCGATCGAGTCTTCAGACATTAGTAAGCGAACAGCTCCCCTCAAATCCCCCTCATGGACCTTAGCCTCAACAACTTTGGGCAAAGATGACCGACCCGCACTAGAGCGCCTCGCCTCAGGGAACTCAGGCAAAGTGGTGTCAGTTGACATTATATTCTCCTTGACCTTGTGAGTCAAATTCCCGGCACCTGACCTGGCGGGCATTCTCAGAGCACGGAATGCAAAGGTCAGGAGCGCACACCAATCCTCAGGCCCATTGTTATCAACACAACTATCGACCAAATCACTCAGCCGACCCGCTGCTGAACTACGGGCACCCTTAGGGATGTGCTTCAACACCGGAATATTCCTCTTAAGGTACCCCAAATCCTCCACACAAATGTGTTGGTCACCACGCGCCCGAGGCGAAGGCGCACTGTCCCGGACAGTAGCGACTCCCGAAAGACGCTCCTCCTTGTGCATACGTCCAATATGCACTCTCAAGCCATGTGGAGAGAAAAGCCTCAACACCCCTGGACAGTATGGGCATGTCGACATTTCCGGGGTAGACATCTTTATATTGAAATACTAATAATACCTCCTAAAAAGAGAAAAAAAAAAAAAAAAAAAAAAAATATCCCCATTGAATAAAAATAATTAAAATTTCACAACAATAATATCTCTTTTCTCTCTTTTTAAACATACAAAATAAGTTCTGTCAATTAAATCTATAAAAGCACTTGTCCTGAACTAAATGAAATAACTAAAAACAAAAGGTAAATAATTACAATACTAAATGTCGAATTATTGAAAAACATAAAATTATAATAAAAGTAACAGTTTTGGAGTAAAAAATCAAATAAATTACAAAATAAATTATGACTATTTTAAACAAAAACAATAAATAATTAAAATACCAAATGTCAAACTATTGAAAACCATAAAAATTATAATAAAAGTCACCTTTTTAGAATTATAAATTAAATTAATTGCAAAATAAAAATTACTCTTTAAACAAAAACAATAAATAATTAAAATACCAAATGTCAAATTATTAAAAACATAAAATTATGATAAACGTCACACTATTAGAACTAAATATTTAAGTTGCAAAATAAAAAATAACTCTTTAAACAAAAACAATAAATAATTAAAATACCAAATGTCAAATTATTAAAAACATAAAATTATGATAAAAGTCACACTTTTAGAACTAAATATTAAGTTACAAATTAATAATGACAATTTATTAAAGTTACAAATTAAAAATGACAATTTAAACAAAAACGAACTACCAAAAAGCAACAAAAAGGTGAAAGAAAAAAAAAAAAAAAAAAAATCTCGGGGTTCGAACCGGCAGCGGCGCATTTATTAAATCCGCAACGACGAGGACGCGTTGAAGCCTAGCACTCCACCACTGAGCCACGCAGACACGACGAAGCGAACGGAATTTTGCCAACAGTTATCCAACAATGCAATGCAAAGCTCCTTTGAGTACATACATCTATTATGCATTCGACAGTCGGGAGTAGGCATAGGCGGTAGGTACCCTCTCGGCAACTGCACTGTCTTATTGAGAGGTCAAAGTCCAACCATTTAACCGACGAACAACCGTCTTGAATAGAAATGTTTTTTTCCCAAATTAACAAATTTTCTAATAACCAACTGGAAATCCGCTCACACATTTGTTGCATTAAACACTTTTTGATATTGTTCATTCGATTTGAATTGTAAGTAGTCGGAATTAAATACATTTATTCCTCGAAGATACAAACGACTTTTCAATTTACCAATTGTTGTAACAATAGTTTTTTTTTCACTGTTTTTTGTTATAATTTAATCGATTAGCAATAGTTATTGTAGATAATAACACAATAAGGATTTTTTGAACAATTAATTGGCGGAGCACTGTTTGTTTACATGTTTGCTGGCCGGTGTTGCCAGGGCAAAAAAAAAAAAAAGAGGAAAGATTTATATTTTGTGTGTGTATGTTTGTAATGAATAAACTCAAAAACTACTGGACCGATGTCAAAAATTCTTTCACCATTAGATAGCTACACCCTGAGTAACATACTTTTGATCCCGATATTTCCACGGGATCGGCACCTATACGGGTGAAACCGCGGGACGCAGCTAGTTGACTATATACCTACTGCCAAAGGATTTGGCAATATTTTTACGGTCGGCCGCCAGCCTGACACAACACTCTTTAAGACTATCTGTATGTCTTATTCTCTAGGTCTTAAACGGACTGGAAACACTAATAATGAAAGGTTGCCCTTACATGGGTGGAAGTGGGGAAGAAGATGGAGAAACGGCCCAGGAGGAAGAGGATCCGGAGATCAGGGTAGAAATGCTGGCTACTTTGCCAAGACTGAAGCGGATAAACAAACAAACAGTTTCTCCAGAAGAAAGGTAAGTTATATCACGCCGCCAGAAATCGGGTGAAGGCCAGAAGGTTGCGGGTTCGATTCCCGCCGGGAGCAAGTATACTTAAAAAGAAATATTTGTTTCTGGTCTGGGTGTTTTCTATGTATCATATGTCGAATATGTATGTATGTTTTTACAAAAAATAGTATAATATGTTGTACATCCGTTGTCTAGTTCCCATAGTACAAGCCTAGTGCTTAGTTTGGGACTAAATTTCGCTTTGTGTAACGAAGTGCAATTTATTTATTTTATTTTATCAATAATATGCTTTGTCCTGACTGACGAATCAACGCACAGCCTAAACCGCTGATAGTAAAGATAGAAGTTTAGAGAACGTGTTTTATATGAGGAAGGCATCCGATAAGAATGGGTTCTTCTGTACTCCCCTCAGGATCGGGACTTACGGGGGTGAAACCGCGGGACACAGCTAGTATGTAATAAGAGTCGGAAGACGGATATTTTTGAGTTTATCCATTGTCTGTTTGTCTATCTCATCATAGCTCCAAAACAAGTGAACTGATTTGCATGTAAGAGATGAATTTGCTTAGCTACCTAGTGGCAGCTTAGCTATTAGTAGGAAAAGATACCTACTCTTTCTCAATACAAATTTTAATGTAGTCGACTGTTTCCTCCATTAGGACATTACATAAGGACATTACAGGAAATATGTTTATACCACAAAACCTATAATCTGCCATGACCATGCCCCTGTGTTTGTTTCACCGCGATCTGAAAACTCTGACACTGGGTAAGCCGCACTACAAAACGAAAAGAAAAATGGTTCGTTTCAAGAACCTATTAATTGTAGGAAAAAATACCTACGTGGATACCATATTCCTAAGCATTTACAAAACCTGGTTTAAACCATGATTTAGGCAGAGAAATCATGGTATAAACAGGTCTGTCAGGTTATAATAGCATGGCAAGTACTTATTACCCTCTCTAAGGGATAATTCTAACACCATACGAAGAACTATAGTCTAACTTAACCCACGTGGGTACCAGATTCATTAACATTTACAAAACCTAGAACTCTAGTACTTATTAAAGGAGCCTACTCCGGATTAGTATTTATTTAAGTTTCAAATTGCAGAGCTGAAGCTAAAGAGATAATGAAGCAATGGCTGGAGGATGGTGAAAAAGAAGACGAGGAAGAGGTCATTGAAGAAGCACTTAAAGAAGAAGAACTCCTTAATGATGATTAGCTTATTCCCATTTGATGGTATTGTTGTTGTTTCTGAGTTAATTGTGTAATTTGACGACCTCTGTCGCGTGTCGGGCGAAAACCCGACTTCGACTCCGAAGGTTGCTGACTAATATCGAGATAAAAAGTAGCCTATGTGTTATGCCATGATTTCAGCTACCTGCTTACCAAGTTTCATCGCAATCGGTTCAGTAGTTCGTCACATTTATATTATTAGTAGGACGTAATAAAGATGCATTATTTTGGGTTAGCAACCCAAAATAAGAATGTTTTTTTAAATTCTTTTAAATCTACAGAAAAGACAAATTCAGATTCAACAAATCAATTTTTATTATCCAATAAACAAAAAAATAAATGCATATTTATTTCAGCGATAATTTACCGGACATCCCAGCCAAAATCCTACTAATATTATAAATTTGTGTAAGTATGTTTGTTAACTCTTTTACGCAAAAACTTCTATACCGATTGCGATGAAACTTGGTATGCAGATAGCTGGAGATCTAGAGTAATACATAGGGTACTTTTAATCCCGATATTTCCCCGGGATCGGGACTTACGCGAGTGAAACCGGGCGCAGCTAATGTAAAGATACTACGACACCAATATATTTTTCCATGTCTGATGTTTTGCCAATAATAAAGGTGTTTGTTATGTCTATACGAACACGACACTTGAGGATTTATATCGTTGAAAATGTTACTGTTTCACCTTCAGACGCTAGACGGTTGTTCAGACGGTCATGTTTGTCTGTAGGTAGTTCAGAATTACAGTCTGGCGGCGACACGGACTTAATTGAGCAGGTGAGTACAGACTAGAGCATTTTCTCGAGCATTTCTATGTTACGTTACGTTGCTCGGCTCGTTGCTGTTCGGTGGAATGCTCGCAGCAAGTGTGCGTTTACCCATTTATTGCATTTACATTTCGTTGTACCTTGCGTTTACTCTTTCTTGAATTGTCGGGCTCGTGCAAAGGTTCGACGAATGTTACACCAAATCGCTCGGACGCTCGTTGGTTTTTTAAATCAGGTTGTAAGAAAAGATCGAGCGTTCATGTTCGAGGTTTGGCTTGTGCGAGTTTAAAATTAGCGAATGCTCGAGGTTCGGCTCGTGGTTCTGCTCAAGTCTGTGTCCACCCTTAATGTTCAGTGCCTATCTCAATGGCCATAAAATAAAAGAATAAGTTCTGGAAACCACCTATTGAACATTTTGAAAGATTGAAAACGTTAAAACTTTCAATATTAAAGGGTGAATAACGAAATTTAAGGTACCGTGTAGCACGATCATCTAAAAATACGGCGCGGGCGGTCTGAGGCGGAAAACGGCAGTGAGACAAATTCTGTCTTCCCTAGTGACTGCACTGGCCTATATATCAGTAAACAAACACAAAGAACGACATTGTTTTATTTATACTATGTACATACATAAACAAGGATGAAGATAATGATAAATGGTTGGTTTTTTTTAATACTACTTATATTGTAAATGGTTTCCAATTTTTCACCTTGGAATGAGAAATCTAGTTTTTTCTCGTTATACTTTGTTGCATACTTCGCAAAAAATCACTCCAGTCAAAATGTGTGTCGTGGTTTACAAATCATCTACGGGGTTACTAGATACGGAAATTCACCCGGTTTTTTGCAGTATTTTTACACGACTACGGCAAAGCAAAAAGTAGGGTTTGACAGCATATGAATGTAGATTTTCTTATCGCTCGCGTTTTCGCGATGTTAGATAGAAATTAAACTCATTTTTCGGTTTTTATCGCGTGCTGTTTATTACTTTTAGCATTGTGTCAACGCTCAACGTTTTGAGACCTTTAGAGGTCTCTTCTTCAGGATTGACTGGAGAAAGTATCTGTACGTATGTATTTATGTTTGTATGTTCCACTGTAGCACCTAAACTACAACGATTTTATTATGTGACTAGCAGATCCCCCGTAAATCCCGATCCCATGGAATTTTCCAAAAACCCTTTATTAGTGGATACCTACACACCACAAAGAACACACGCTCCAATTGCTCCATTTCATGACTTCTCTAGGACCAGCGGTTTAGGCTGAACGGTTTAGGCTGATGTATCAGTCAGTCAGGACTTTGAATGCTATCTCCGACAGCAGTCGTAAGGTCAAGTTAGAGGCCTTAGGGCGACCTGAAAACTCTTGGTGAGCCACACCACTACACGAAAAAGAAAGACAGGACTTTGAATTTTATATATCTAGATGACGAAGCATCCTTGCCTAGAAGAAACCTTGAAAGGATAAAAAAAACTCCAAGCCTATAGTTTTAGAGGGCAAAAAGGTCCAAATTATAACCGTTCGCACAAGACAGGATGCGTGACTCTTTTGCCAAGTACCCGAGAATGATGCGCTTAAGCGTCTGCGAGACTTTTTGAATGAAATGAGCTATACTTTAGCTAGGTCATTGGGTAACGCGACATGATCGAAATACATCTGTTTCATTGTCATTGCCAATGGTTACGTGGTACGGGACGATGTCTAGACGACATCGACAGTCTAGCGATACAACTATTTTTGTGCACGAAAACAGAAACGTTGGAAATTGCACTAGGTAGTGAAAAAAAACATTTTCTCGAGTGCTTCCATATTTCGGAAGGCACGGTAGATAGGTGGTCCTGGTTGTTATCACTGATAACAGTTAGGTCAAGTTAGAGGCCTTAGGGCGACTTGAAAATTAACACTAGATGAGTCACACGAAAAGAAGAATAGGTAGAGCACGTAAATATGTATTTTTCAAGTACCTACATTGTAGGTAGGTATTTGAAAAATGTAGTTATCGTGGCATTCCATAGCATATAACTTATAAGGAAAGATGTAGGAACACATGCTAAGTATTTCCTTATTAAATGGTACTGGTTGTGACGTAAGTAAATAGATCATAATAATTTTAACTTTGAAAACAAACGTACCAAGTCAAATTTATCAAAAGAAAGGTAATTATCGAAATCGTACTAAATGCCGGAGTACCTACAAAGTGAACACGTACAGGTACATTATCTAATAATAACAATCATAAAAATCGGTCTACCCGTTGTTTCTGGAGCGCCACATAAGAATAAACATACACACACCCTTCTTTGGTTCGCGCAGTCAGGTAAAAATAATCCATGCTTCGGAAGGCACGACCAGCAGTTAGTCCCGGTTGTTATTTTATCACTGATAGCTGCGTCCCGCGGTTTCACCCGCGTAAGTTCGGGATCAAAAGTAACCTATGTTACTCCTCGATAATGTTACTTTCTATTGGAGAAATAATTTTTGGAATCGGTTCAGTGGTTTCGGAGATTACCCGGAAAAAACATACATACAGTTGTGGTCATATAATTAAGAACGATTTGAATTTCTAGAAGTTTTTATATAAATCATGCCACCCACAGAGATGTGTACCTTCTGAGAAGCATCTAGTTATGTTATAAAATAGTCACATTAATAGAGCAACGTGGCTTAGGAACATTATAATGAAATCGCTAACTATTTTTTTCACATTATATTGATTTTACAAAAGTAACACATTCAAACAGTACTGAAGCTGGACAAATAATTAAGAACGATTTATTAAACTGCTCGGGAAATGTTTTGTATGACACTTACATTTAAAAAATTACAATATAATATGTAGCGCAGAAAATTTAAAAATCAATTTAATACGTTTTTGACTAAGATTTATAGTTATTAGCATATCCACAGCTTTTAATTACTGCTTTACACCGGCGAGGCATTAACTATATTAATTTTTGATATTTCGCAAGCGAAATAGAGTTCTCCATTCTTCTACGAAAACGTCATACAGCTCGATAGCTCTCATAAATTTTCACACTTTGTATTGAAAACCTTTGTCTTTACTTCGAGCCACAGATTCTCTATTGGATTTAGATCTGGGCTGTTGGCTGGCCAATTTAAGACAGAAACTGATTTCGCTGTAAGAAATTTCTTTATGGTGCGTGCAGTGTGCTTTGGATCATTGTGATGCTGGAATGTTCAAATAACCGGTAGAACGTCTTCAGCTTAAGATAACATTATTTCTTCCAGTATATTTTTGTATTAGAACTGATCCATGTTACCTTCTATCAACTTTACAGGTCCAACACCATGTCCAAAAAACCATACCCAAATTTTCACATTCCACCACCGCGCTTTAATGTAACTTTCGTGTACTTAGGTACGAATGCTGTATTCGTGGGACGTCGAACATATCATTTTCCATCGAAACATACTCTGTTTATTTTCGTCTCGTCACAAAAAAGTACATTTTACCAATGTCGCACAGTCCAGTTTTCATACTTTCTCGCTAACGTCAGCTGGACTTGCCTGTGGCAAAGTTTCAACATGGGTACCTTTCTTGCTATCCTTCCGTGCAATATTTCTTCTATCAAACGTCTTCTAATAGTGCGTGCTGAGATTGCTGAAGGGTTGTTTTCTCCTAAATATTATTTTCTCAGCTCATTGGACCCTTTAGGTGGATTTTGTTTTGCCATGCGAACGATGTTTCGGTCATCTCGAGGAGTTGTTTTTCACTGTTTAGGTACACGCGGAACCTTCGAAGTAGTTTGATACGTAGCAAAATGGTTTACATTGTGGAAAACCATCGTTTTTGCACATTGCAGATGGTCGGCTATCTTTTTGTTTGACCAAATTCTTCTGGCGAACTTTTATTATTACTTCCCTTGTAGATTTATCACAACTTTTATTTTTTCCATTGTCTTTTCATAAGAAGCAATAACTTTTACCTTTTACAGCACTAACTGGCTCCAAAATTATACAAACAGTAACAAATCGACTGATTTTTCTCTAATTAAATTTGAATAAACGTATAAACTATTGAGCGTTCTTAATTACGTGGCCAGCCAGTAAATAGGAGTACTATGTTTAAAAGTAGTGTAAAAAGTTTGTGTATTTATTTTTAGCTAATCATGTGTATCAATGAATACAGTGGTATTATGGAAAAGTTTTACGATACCGAGAACAATAAAAAATAATGCCTGCAATTAGTTTTGCGTCTTATTTAAAAAAAATCTTCCCTTTATATCAGCGTTCTTAATTATATGACCACCACTGTATATAATTGTTGCCAACGTTACCTCTTTATAATATTGGTATAGATATCAGATGATAGACCGAGTTAGAGGCCTTAACGACCTAGATGACCTGAAAACTCTCACATTAGGACACACACCACTACACAAAGAGATGACTAGAATCTGAACAATTTTAATAAAAAAAAATATCCTCAAATAATCTAAACTCACCAGAATATCAGTTTCATCGAACTTGGGTGTGTAAAGTGAGAAGCTAAGTCGGTTCTTCAACAGCATCGGAGTCTTTTCCTTCTCAGCCAACCGTGGTTTGTACCTATACCGTAACATGTCTAGAGGTTCACTCATGGACCGTTTGATCATGTTCTCTTCAGCCATATCTCTCATGCGAAGCCTGAAGTCTTTTACTTCTTTGCTTCGAAGACTGTCGAATTCGTTTAAACCTGAAAATTCAATTCTGTTTAAGAAATAGGTTTGTGTTGTTCGTCTTAGTAGGATTTAAGCGTGGTTTATATTGCGGACCTAGTGGCCTGTAATTTAGAACTACGTACATAGTTGAAGGGTGTATTCTTTGTAATGTGAAGGTATTTATTCCAACGGAATCGGGAATCACGCGGGTGAAACCGCTTGACGCTGCTAGTTTTATTTATATGAAAATACAAGCGCATCAAAATCAGTTATTTGACGGAAATTAGTGATAAGAATTAGCGGAAAAATAGAAAGACTTTATAAATCTGATGATGAAAAGATGTTGGATAAATCTAATCCAATATCGCGAAAACTGAATAAAAATAAGTGCCTATTGGTAGCCTGTAAGAGATCGCCCTTAGGCAATAAGGCCGCTCATTGTACCACACTAGTTTCAAGTTTTTGTCAATGTTTTACTTCTTTTTGAAAAAATGCTTTCAAAAACTTAAGTACCCGGCGGGATTCGAACCCGCGACTATTAGTAATCCGAACCAACGCGTTTTGACCGCTTTGCCACGGGTAGCCAAGCATTTTTTCAAAAAGCAGTATTTCCTAAGTGTGGATTAACACTAAGAAATAATGTTTAAATGTAATATTTGTTTAATTTAAGTTTTTAGTACAATAAAGCATTTAAAATTTAAACATTAATTCATTCAAAAATCTAAACATACCTTTTCCAATTAAATGACTAATCTGTGTGTTCAAAGACTGCTCCCCTGGCCGTTCGACCGACCTCTCGACAATAACCAGCACTCCGAGCACCGGCTTGATGTCACGGATACGTTTGGTCTCATCATCCACCTCTTCAAGCACGGCCAATGAGTTGACAAACTGGAATACGTAGCCGGACATTTCGTGCAGAACACTGAAGAGAGGCAACGGGAGTGCCTTGTACCATAGTTCCTGAAAATTTAGGTTTTTTGTTTTTGCTGCTTCTTTTGATAATTTCTAGGCGAGTTTCTAAAGCTAATGTAATTCATTTGTAAATAGACTTGTGGCTTTTTAATGCCACAAGGAGAAGGATGAGGAGGTTATTGGCCTAGCTGTACCTGCCGATCGTAAACGGTCATGCCGGTTAAGCAAAGCAAAGCAAAGGTCATTACTTGGATGGGTGACTAATAATTTATGTGGTAAAAATTCATTTTCTTGAGCTCCTCCATGCTTCGGAAGGGACGTTTAGCAGTTGGCCCCGGTTGTTATCTTATATTGCAGTCGTTAGGTCAAGTTAGAGGCCTTAGGGCGATCTGAAAACTCTATCACACACCAAACATGTCCAGCCGTATAGATGAGTTGTTTAACCCATTATGAGGAATGGAATGTTCCTTAAAAATACGACTATTTCTGTTTTGAACTTGGGGTTTTTCATACTTGGTAGGTATGAAAAACCCCAAGTTCAAAACAGAAATAGTTTATGAATAACAAATTTTGTAAAAGATAAACCTATTTTCCTTGTACGTAAAAGTTTCAAGGAAAGTATAATCGAATGTTCCATTTTTGATGCCAAATATGGAATTCCAGACCACTTCCTTTCATAAACGGCTTTGTTTATCAATACCAGTTTTAATTTTAGGTAAAATTGTTAGGAATTTTCTCTGTACAAAATACTATTTATATTTTGCATTTGGTGCCTTTTGTGTTTGATGCTATAGTTAGCTCCTCGTATAGCCTATTTGCTATTCCAGGGTTTCAAGCCTAAGAAAAGGATACAAACGAAACGGACTAACTTATAAAATTGTTTTTTACATCCTACAATATCCTACTAATATTATAAATGTGAAAATTTGTATGGATGTTTGGATGTTTGTTACTCTTTCACGCAAAAACTACTGAACCGATTGCGATGAAACTTGGAATATAGGTAGCTGGACACCTAGAATAACACATAGGCTACTTTTTATCCCGTAATTCCCGCGGGATCGGGACTTACGCGGGTGAAACCGCGGGGCGCAGCTAGTAAGATCATAATATTCACTTTATATTTTACTAGCTGCGCCCCGCGGTTTCACCCGCGTAAGTCCCGATCCCGCGGGAATTACGGGATAAAAAGTGTCTCTAGCTATCTACATCCCAAGTGTAATGGTAATCAGTTTAGCGGTTTTAACGTGATTGAGTAACAAACACACATACATACTCACAAACTTTCAGCTTTATAATATTAGTAGGAAGTAGGATTTATTGCTTTTTGTTTTTGACAAAAACTTCACTTTTTTGCAATGACATCGAAGGTAGAAAGCTGTACACAAAGTGCTATACTGTGCATATTCCGAAGTATAAGATTTAAAGAAACAAGGAAAATTCAAAATGACTTTTAACCACAAACATACAATAACAAACTTTCCAAAATAGTTTTAAGGAAAAAGTTTTCAAAAAACCGTGACGTCGGGTGAGCTGTGTAGGTAGACAAATAGAAAGATAGGTAAATTGCCCAGTAAGTACAAGGTACTATATACAATTTAAAACTGCTGCCAGCGTTATGGGTACCTTTGCGCCAGGTACAATTTGGGGTGGGTTATTTTAATATAAGTTATTATTTTGTTCCTTTAGTTTTATATTTCTTATATGTACCTACCTATGTAAATATATGTAAATAAACTTTCATTTAAAACTTACATGGCGAAATATCGAGCTCTGTCAAAAACCAATTTAAAATGGCAAATACCCCGTTATTTAATAATATTTGTACAAGGTAGAAGTTCAAATCTCTTCACAACTAAAATGATCATAGATACATTTTGCCTAACTGGCTAAATGACTGAAGCTTCAAATACGTGATGACACTTTGGCTAATACTTTACCTAAAACAGACCACCCCTACAGCACATATATAAAGAAATTCATGCATGTGTGCTGTGTGGTGTGGTCTGTTTAGGTAAAGTGTAAGTTTCATGGTGTATTTGAAACTAAGGTGTGCTGTAGCTGTAGTTTTGGTATACTTTCAGTGTAAATGTCATTATCTATTTTGAGCTTTATGCTATGCACCTAAAATGCACAAGCAGAAAGACACATTACATTGGAATTTATAAGGTTGCAGGTTCAAGTCCTGTTGTGTGCAGAATTTCAAAAAGCATTTTTAAAAAATCTAAATTTCCCACTCTTAATTTCAGATTCCACCGTAGAGCAAAGACTCTGCTTTTGTTTTTTTCTAGTTTGAAGTAGTAAAAAGTTGTGAAGCATTAAAATGCTGATACCTTATGATTGGTTTATAGTAAAAACAACAAATTGATTTTGATTTACTATAGTACAATAATCGTAAGCAACATTTTAGTGGAATCAAGATAATAAAATATGACAAACAACTAAAGAATTTAATAAGTTGCAATGACAGCTTTCTACTTGCCTATGATTTCTAATTATTGTTATCTATTGATAAATAAAAACCTATATAAAAAAGGAATAAACATGATTATACCTTCTACAAACATTAAAACTAACAGAAGAGTTAAATAACACTTGTGAACAAAAGTTATTGTGTTACTGCAAGAAAGCCTATCAAATACTAAAAACAATTGGCTAATACAGCATACAAATTGTATTACCAACAATACAAAATATTGCAACTACTTTCTAAGAAACAAATCTGTCTTTAAAAACATGTTACCCAACAGTCTGACCCACTTTCCTAGAGTAAATAACATTACATAGACGCGTGAGTCACTATGAGGATGCGCCTTCCTGTCACTCACCTCTTTAACATCCTGGATGGTGGAGTCCCAAGTTGTCAACATTGTGATGTAAAGGGAGTTTGGGAGCAGGCACATCAGCTCCACAGTCTCCGGCTGGGACGAGGTCCAGTAGTCCCATCTGTCCGGGCTACTCGGCGCAGGCACCATTGTTTTGATTTCGACTTCACAGGTTACACGAATTTACCCTCGGGACATTTTATTTTATTCGGGTCTATAACACCGCGGTACCTCGCGAACCGATCGCCGCACTCACTGAAAATAAGCCACTGTTCACTGTTGTTGTAGCAACGTTATTGAATCATAGCATTTCCTGGTATTTTACGAGGCAAATCTCCATTCGAAATGAAACTGTCAGAGATTACACAAACAACATTGTAGCGTAGGTCATGTACACTTTCTACAATTTTATTACCTATCCAATCGTTTGTTTACATATTTTTGTAAAATTAAATTTATTCCATCAATCCGTATAAACTCGTAATTTTAATATTACTACGAGTTTTTCGCAAGCATGAGAGCAATGCTGAAAAACAAACTTGGAAAACACAATAGACAAGCTTTTTTTGAAGTTTTTTCTTCTAAATTAGGCCACAGATTATAATAATAATCATAATCTGTACTCTATGACCGCCTTCCCTTGTTAAATGCCAATGTCATTTTGACTTTAGTCTCGTGACAAACGCCAACATAACCTAAAAATCACTTTCTTAGTTTCTTCATTTTGCAATCGAAAAACAAATAACCAATGTTTTACGCTAAATAAAATGTTTGAGCACTCAGTGAAAGTTCCCAGACATTACAAAGTCGCTGCTAACATTTTAAAGAAAGTTTCCACTGAGGGCGGAAGTGTTAAAACACTTTTGTACGACGATAAACTTCGACATTTTGTAAGTATATTTTAATTTGTCCAAAATCCTCGTGATTTCTCTTATAAAACTTTAGGCTCTTGTTATTTAAACACGTCTCTACTATTTCCAGAAAACGAATGTGCTCTTCGCACTCCTAACAGAGACTATTAAACATGCTGCTGATATAGACAAACTATTCGAAAATTGTAACATTTTAAACACTGAAACTCGTTTAGACCCATGGCTAGCCAAAGTTCTAACCACAGAACTATTATTTGGCAAAAAAACGCTGCCAGGAAAAAGCAAACCTGAACAAACTATACTATCTTATAAAGAAAGCTTTGACAAATACATTTCCGAACACCAAGACGACTTGAAGAATGAAGGTAACTATTTTTTATATTTTTTCAGATCATTTAACATCATAACACTCCTCATTTGCAATGGCGGATTCAAACACAAGTCCTTTTCTCCCAGACCACACGAAAAGAGCAGTTGTGGTACTGGCAACACTCTTTTTGTATAGCATTGCGATGTTCACGATTCCTTTTGCCGCGTTTTTCGGTGTCCGTCACTTATTGACTGAAATATACCCAGTGGACAGATTCATGGTGACGGTATGGTCAGTGATAGCTGCCGTAGTGTCTGCGAACATTATCATAGGTGTTTATGCGTACAGAGCATACCACGAGAAGGAATATGATGATGAAGGCAAGGAGATAGATCAGCATTCATACGATCCTCCACTAGAACCAGAGAAAAGCAGTCTGAATCTGAAAGAAGATTAACATTCCTTTGAAGTGTTCTTTAAAATTATTTATACTTTACTTAAATACCCAAGTATTTCCTAGTTTATAATTTCTACATTGTAATTAGTATTGGTTTCAAAGAGTCTTATTTTCCATTTACAATTGTATAATGCCTATGCTAAATTTTAGTTATTTATGTGCTTTTAATGTGTAAGAACTAAAAATAAAACTAATAGGTACTTAACACTTGGTAATTTAATTAATTATTTTTTAAATTAATTTAACATAACACAAAATGGTAATTTTATTAAAATGTATAGTATGTACTCTGCTCTTATTTTAGCTAAAAGTAATATACTGTATTGAAAATTTAATTACCTACTACTAAGTCAGTTTCCTAGTGACTAGTGTACTAGGTGACTACTTCTTTCTCGGTTATTAAATGCTATGTGGGTATGCTAATGCTATGATAATCCCACTAATTTTAAAGTTGAAAGTTTGAGTGTTTATTCTTCCTTCACGCAAAAATAGCTGAACCGATTGTGATGAGACTCAGTATGTAGAAATGGAGGAATAAAACATAGACTCTTTTATCTCAATATTGCCGTGGGTTTTATCACGAATTTTGTGGCTGAAACCACAGGGTGCTGTACCTACACATTATATACACATTACATGTATTACATTTGAGCGTATTTGGCGTATATTAACGCCATCCTGTAAACTCCAGGAGAGATGAATTATTTTTACAATTGATAGATGAGTTCTTTACCACACTTCACTAGATGGCTGTAACACAGTGTTTTTTCAAGCACCACATTTATCTGGCTAGAAGATACCATACCTTTCACTAAGTTATACCTACTAATATTTCCTTTATTTATTAAACACTGCATTCTATTAAGAAGATTTTACAAGAAGAAATCAAGGCTTAAATCAACAATAAAATTAAAGGCTAAGTAATATTTATTGAGCTTGGAAAAACTATGTTCACCTTTCCTTCCCAGCCAAACCAAGACCTCGCTACGTCCGCGTCAACACCAACCTCTACACTACATCAGACGCCATCCGAACCTTCCAAGACGAGGGTTACCGCTTCATCCGCTGTACCTCAGGCTCCTACGACGACTACTTACAGCAGATACAAAGTCTAACCGAGTTTGATTTCACACAAGACTATCATGTTAAGACTGTGTTTGTCTTCTCTCCTGGTACGAAGTGGCATGACCACGAATTGTATTTGGAGAATAAGATTATTTTGCAGGATAAGGTGGGTTTTTTGAAGTGGCTTGCCACTGTTATTTATCTAAGTAGGTAATTTTCTTGGCAATCAAAAAATACTTATCTATACCTACTTATAAAATTTCAAAGTCCTGACTGACCTATATTTCAACGTAGTGTCCAAACCTTGAGTCCTAGAGACATGAAATTTGGAGAGTATGTTATTTTTGGTGTGTAGGTACAGTGGTTCCCAAACACCACAAAGACACAATAATAATTCATGTCTCTAGGACACTCTGAAGAAATTGTTTTTGGAAAATACCGCGGGATCAGGACTAATGCGGGTGAAACCGCGGGACTCTGCAAGTTATATTATAATGCTAAAGTAATTGCAGCTAGGCCTAAGCTTTCTGATTCACATCACTTTCTTTAGCTCTCACGAGCTAAATAAATAAATATTGCACGACGTTACACACAGCGCAATCTAGCCCCAAACTAAGCACTAGACTTGTACTATGGGTTCTAGACATCGAATACACTACATCTATATTTTCGTAAGTACATAGGTAGGTACAACATATGATACATAGAAAACACCCAGACCAGAAAAAGTATTTATTTTTAATCATAAATACTTGCACCCGGCGGGAATCCCTCTAAACGCTCGTATATTTTAGGCGACGACAATGGCGGTTCAGCTACTAGCGCCGCCGCCCGGCAGCGTCTGTGTCGACATGTGTGCAGCGCCGGGCATGAAGACCACACAGCTGGCGGCTTTTATGAGGAACGAGGTACGTAACACTGGGGGTTATTTCTGTGTTAGAATTATCCAGAATTTCGTTTCAACATCATTGCAATTCCAAACAATACATCATCATCATCCGAGCGATGTTCCCAGTTGCATCCCTTTCGAGTGCCCGGGGTCCGCTTTCATACTTTTACTTCCGCACGATCTTCGCCAAACAATAAACTTAGAATTTAATGACTCAAAAATGTAAACTCAGACAGACATGGCGAGTCCATAAGGGTTCCGTTTTTTGTCATTTGGCTACGGAACCCTAAAAAGGTGAACGCAGGTGAAACCGCAAGGCGCAGCTAATATTTAATATAATGGTCGAAATCACGCAGACCCTAGCAATATAAAGTCCAAAATTTGACATTGATTACCTGAAAGAGATCGCTTTTAGCGTAAGGCTGCCCACTTTACCTTTATTATAATTGGCTGTTAGTTTATTTAAAATTTGGTACGATAAAGTGTATTTATTCTTTATTTCTAGGGTAAAATCTATGCAGTAGAAAGGAACGAAAACCGATACAACACTTTAAGAGAGTTCGTCGAGAAAACTGGTTGCAAATGCGTAGAGACGTTCCACAAAGACTCTCTCGAGATGAAGCGGGGAGAGTACGATGATGTAGAGTATGTTATACTAGACCCCAGCTGCTCTGGATCTGGTAAGTTCTTTGTAGTTTAAAAAAAAATTAAAAGCCCTATTTAACGCTACTATATCTATTTTTTCTTATATTGCATTCATTTTTTCAAGATGTCAAAGGAAAATTAAATCTTAATTAAATAACATTAAAGCAATAAACATTGAATAGGCGTTATTGAAATTCAATTAAAATAAATACGACTTACTTATAATAACTCACAAAAATAAATAAAGAAGAGGATTATAGATTTAAATTCAATTTTAGGAATGGACTTCTCAGTCCACAACTACATAGAAGACACTAGACTCGCAAAACTAACATCTCTACAAGAGAAATTCTTAAAACACGCCATGAACGCGTTCCCCAAAGCAAAACGCATAGTCTACAGCACATGTTCCCTCTTTCCTGAGGAAAACGAGCGAGTCATCACTAACGTTGTCAAAACATCAAGGGCTAAATGGAGAGTGCAAGATGTTAAAGAGCTTTTGAAAGGCCAATGGAATAACTTTGGGTCTGCTATGTATGGTAGTATGGGTACTAGATGCATGTACGCTAAACCAGACTCGGATTTTACTACGGGGTTCTTCTTAGCTGTTCTTGATAGAGATGAGAAGGATTTGGCTAAAGCAAATAAGATAAGAGAGAAAGCAGATGACAATGTTGAAGTGATTGAAAATTATTCTTTGAACAAAGTTGATGTTGAAGACGATTGTGATAATGGAGTTCAAGACAGTGCCACGGAAGGTGTTAAAAAGAAAAAGAAGAAGAGAGACCAAAATGATGCAGAATCAGATGTAAAAGTAAATGAAGAAGTTAATAAAAACATAACTGAGGACGCAGAAGTCGTGAAAGAAAATGTAAATGGAAATACCATAGAAAGTATTAAAAAGAAGAAGAAGAAGAGAGATGGAAATGATACGCAATCAAAAGAAATAGTAAATGTGGAAGTTATTGAGAACATCAATGAGGATGTAGAGGCAGTTCCAAAAAAGAAAAAGAAGAAGAAATCTAAGAAAGAAAATGTAGATGTTGAAGACCCGGATAATGTCGGAGATGCAGAAACATCTAAAAATAAACACAAACAAGATAATGTCGATGACAATAGTGATACAGTTAGTGTATCAGTTAAAAAGAAGATAAAACATAATCACGAAGACAATATCGAACATGATACTATTGAATCTTCAGAAATAGATCTTTCAGACAAAAAATCTAAAAAGAAAAAGAAACGTAAACACAATGACAGTCAAGACATTCAAGAAAACATCGATAACAGTGCTGATTTGGATCAGGATAATAAAAAAGCAGCAAAAAAGAAGAAAAAAACATCAAGTATCAATCAAGAGTAAAATAGATTTACATGGAAGAAAGTATGCAGTAAAATTCAAGTTAAGTACTTAGGTACATAAGATAAAATTTTAATTTTATATCTTGAAGAACTGAAAATGAAAATATTTTTTTTCCTAACTTTCTTATGACATAAACACTATTGCATATACATTACCTTTTATTTTTGAATTTTAAAAATCCTAAGCATTGGGTGAAACAAGAAACATTGTACCGATGAAGCATTGTTGCACCCAATGCTTCATCGGTCCAGTAGTTTCGGAGCCTATTCGTTACAAACACATAAACAGATAAATCTTTTTCTTTCTTATAAATCTGTGGAACTGTTTGAGCTTATAAGCTATATTGCAATAAGCTAAAACATCATAATTTTCCTTTTTCATTGTTAGGTAAAGTACCCTTCTTCAACCCCTTCAGGTAAAGTCCTACTGTGCTTGGATTGCACTGCGACATTCTCACACGTCACAGCACGCATCATAAAGACGCCCGACGCGACGTCTTCAACTCGCGGTGGATAAGCGCGGCGTGGTAAAGCGCTCACGATAAACAAAGTCGACGTTAGGACACTCACGATTATTAGGCGTACCGTCAATGCTTTCGACGTTGACAGAACAATTCTTATAAATATAGATAATTATCAAATTCACGTAGGAAACCTGTTTCTAATATTATAGTACACCACCAAATATAGATAATTATCAAATTCGCGTAGGAAACCTATGTCAAAGATAAGATTATATAGCTAACCTATAATAGCCTTCTTAATAAACGTAGAGTAAGGTTGAAGAAGTGAGAACATGCTTTGTCTTTTTCCGTGACAAGAATTTTCAAAGTTGACAGACAGGAACAAAAAGCGGTAAAATTATTCCGACCTTATTCCACGTTTATTAATAAGGCTATAAGGGTATAGGTTAGCTATTTAATCTAATCTTATCCTTAATCTAATCTAAGGTATAGGGATACCTAAACAAATTAGTTCTATACAACCATAGATTAGGGATAGTAAATTTACTCTGTGATATGATTTAAAATATTCATGCCATTCATTTAATTTAAAAATATAGGTTCAACAATTCATACAATAAAATTCAGTTAATTGAATCCTGGCATTGCATTAGAATATCATGAAATGCCAAAGAAGTAAATAACTTTTTATAATTTAAAAACCGGCCAAGTGCGAGTCGGACTCGCTTACAAAAGGTTGGGTACGGCACCCTAAAATGAACACTATTCCTACTAATCCGTGAAAACAACGCGAACGTTAAAATTAATTACCACTGGCGCCAGTCTATCTCTCTATCACTAGGTGGCGCCAGAGGTATAAATACATCGCGGTATCGTTACGTTTATATGTAAAAAATCACGTTTGTTGTATGGCAGCGGTGATTTTTTATTAAATATTTATTAAGTACTTTTATTTATTTTATTTATATTAAATAGCTGACCCGGCAAACGTTGTTTTGCCTTATAAATTATAGATAATTAAATTTTTCCTGAATTTTCTTTGCTATAAACCTCACGGAGCCCGAGACCTTTCCAACGAATGCAAAACCGTGGAAATCGGTTCGTGCGTTCTGGAGTTATAGCGTCAGGAAGGAAAACCCGACTTATTTTTATATAGTAGATATTTGTTTGAATTTTGTTTTTACTAGTTTTTAGTATTTGTTGTTACATACATAACCTGCGATAAATTCAACTGTCTAGTTTATGAGATACAGCCTGGTGACAAACAGGCAAACAGCTCAGACTCAGTAATAGGGTCTCGTTTTTACCCTTACGTTACGGAACCCTAATAAAAAGTGAACATAATATCGTAAATCGTAATAAAATACGACTAGGTAGTTCATTAAATTTTATAGTCCATTAAAAGACATAAATGGCTAATGCATAATGTGATTCAATTATACACCACGAAGTTCCTATACATTTACTAAAATTTCCAATTTAAGTTGAATTTTTCATACCACATAGGTAGGTATTTTATTATTTATGGTTATTCGACCTTAGACTGATGTTTATATAGATTTCTATATATACATCTATACACCTAAGTATAATATATTTGTAACTTTCCAAAGAAATTTGTCATTTATTTTCAACTCTGCCACAATAAGGACTGGGGTTCAGATTCCGGATTAGGTTTCCTGATCAGTAATTCATATTCTGAAACGGGGATGCTCTGCTTACGTACAAACTGTTCAACAAGGCGCACATTATTCTTATTTTTCCCAACGGAAAAAACTTAACGTTCGATTAGGTGCGTTCGGATCGTAAGAACGGAAAATAACCGGACGTTTGAGCTCGTCTCACGGAAAACCGAATCAGAATTTCTGGATTAGTTTTTCTGATTCCTATCGTTTGCGCCCAGCCTAAGAACTATTATACTTACCGGAAATTTACGAATCAGGATCCACATACACAACAGACATCGCATTTTGTAAAACTATATTTGACGTTTGTATACAAAATTCAATAACTAGAAAACGTCTCTTACCTACCAATGCAATGTAGACATTCCTTATAAACTCATAAATATGTACACTTTCGTCTAGCCATTGTTTCTAAGAAGCACATAGCTTTCTTTGTTTTAACGCCAAGTATTGTTAAAGCTTCGACTTAGTCATCGATGGTTTACAGTTCATTTTTACGTGGAGTGTCGTAGGGCGTGTGACTTCACGGTATTTTGTCACGAAGTGTCGTGTGCCCTTATTCTTGTTCAGTACGTTAAGTAGGGCTTACGTTCCGTTGAGTTTTTCCCATTTTTGCATAATGTTACGGACCTAGACGTCGATTTAAGTACGTAATTAGCCGTAGACACTTACGATAGCTTGTTTATAGGTACGTACCTACTTTAAAGCTGACCCGGCGCTACTTCGTATCGCCATCAATAAAATATTTGACACTGGTAACACTAAAATGGCCTTATTACATACCGGATAATAAAAAATAAAACTTGTCTATTTATCACGTTTGTTACAAAATGTATGAAAAGAATATTTTTCCTACGATTCCAAGAATCATAGTCAGTCACATTTTTACAAATCTACAAAAAACCTTGACAAATAAAATACATGTACCTACCTGCCTCTTGATTCGCTCTATCTATTTGTGAAAACCGCATGGAAATTCGTTCAGTCGTTTTTGAGTTTATTGGTTACAAATAGACAGGCAGGTAAAGTACCTACTTTGTTTTATATCATGTAGAGATAGGCCAGCAGCGTTTAACCAACTTTCATGCGTGGTGGTAAGTTTTTGGCCTGGACGTACCAATTTACTCGCAATTTGAAGACCTCAAATTGTACATAGAGTAAAGATACCAACTGTTGGCACTTCACTTCAATTTATTGGCACAGTATATTTTTCTATATTTTTTTTGTTGAGTTTTTTGGGGAGAATTGGAGTGGAGTGCAATTGGTATATCATTACCCTACTCCCAGGGAAAACACTGTCAGGCAACTGATTCCAATCTCTTGCATTACTTTTTCAAACTTATCTGCTTAATTTTCGAAGTAGATCGGTTAATGCGGGTCTCGGATAGTACCTACGTACCTACATTAATGAAATTGTTGAGAATTTGAGTTTTGTCTAATCTTAGACCACTTCCTCATCGTAACTTAGGTCCTTACGACCTAAGTTACGATGAGGAAGTGGTCTAACATGCAGAACTCTCGCCCAGATGAATACGACGACGGCAGTGGAGTTCTAAGAACATGACCGGAACAGTATGAATCCGAAAGGCTTCACTGTTTCTTTGATTTCGTAGGAAAAATACATCAAATGTCAAAATTTTAACTGTTCAGCTATCACGGTTAATGAGATACAGCCTAGCGATAGACAGTATCTTAGTACAGAGTAAAAATGAGTCTTAGTAAATAAGGGACCCGTTTTTGCCCTATGGGTACAGTTCCTAAAAAGGCGTGATAAACAACTGCTGTTGCCTAGCAACCCGAGTTAAATCCAACAGGGCGTGCCTACCCTCCCTTTGTACCCCTACTTACTCACCAGCCAATCAGAAACCGGATGCCCAATATTATGACAACGGTGTCACTCAATGCCCATCACCATGCTCTTTTGCCATTCGAAATTGGACTTTATTATAATGAGAAAGGGCTGGGTTTGGAAGGTAGGACGGTACTTCCGTTTATTGGTTGTTTGGAATAGATAAATTAGTGAAATGGTAAAGACAAATGATAAGTCCAGTAGGACTATATACTTACCTATCTATGTAAATCTATTTCGATAATTTATTAAATAGGTAACTGCGTAAGTCCCGATCCCGTGGGTCGAAATAAAAAATCGCCTATTCTAGATCTCCATGCCGAGTTTTACCGTAATCGATTCAGCGGAGTTTGCGTGAATGAGCAACAAACACACAGTCACCTTTATTAATATTAGTAGGATAGGATGACCTTGCATGGGTCCGCTGTTTCAGAGCCCGAAAATGATTATAATTTCAAAGTCTATTTTATTAGGTTGACACGCACCTAGCTTCGGTAAGCTAATAAGAGAGCACAAGGACAGAATTAGGAAGTGCTCACGGTGCCAAGGATTTACGAATTTTGATGTGAAAATCTACGTCGTGGAATACCTACTGCTAAATAGTAATTATACATGGGAGGGCGGCATCGTCGCTGTTATCGCAATAAATAGTAGGAACTGTTGCGTGCCCAGATGGAGTACCTAGTGAATCGTCCATGTTGATGGTAGGATTTATTGTCCTAGCAATAACCTGATTCCGTATTACCATAGTTTATATAATATAAGTTGGTGTGCCTCACGGGGATCGTTGGTATACCTATAACCGAAAATCCTGTTTATCAAATTATGCTACGACCTACTTATATATTTAAGGTGCATTCCCCACGTACAAAAAGCCTGAACAGATAGCCAGTTGGCGCTGTACGTGTACCAAGTATTTAGCCAAGTGCGAAAGACTTTCAGGATTAATACATTCTAATAAACTCTACGTACCTGAAGGCAAGCTAGAGGCGGGGGTTCGTTTCCTCGTGTTAACTCTGACCAGCCAACTAAGGCAAGCCGGAGGTGAGGAACGGTAACTTCCCCCTGGAGCACTCGGGGGCCGTAGGGTCGCTACTCCCCCGTGCTACTCCCCGACACCTCGCCTCAAGATGGCCCTGCGGACATTTTTATTGTCTGTTTCTTTTGTATTTTTTTTTGTTTTGTAATAATATGGTACAATAAAGCACTAATCTATCTATCTATATATGATACTTAGATGATATTTTCGTATAAACCGTGTCCTAAATTCTTGCGCTATATTTTATAATTTCTTAACATTCGACATATACAAAAAATGCCCTTCAATTTATGAAAGTCACGCGAAACAATTTAAGCATCAAATCGTTTATGCAAATGTGTCCATAGCATATAGCCAGGTACTAAGTACCTACATAATAAGCAATGCGATTACAAAGTTATTCGAAAGTGGCTAAAATTACAGTGTAAGTAAGTGCGGTTACTTTGGCGTCACTAGGTGGAAATTAAATGCAGTTTAATAAACTATACATAATAGGGTGTTTCAGCTAGTTAATAACGTAAGTAATTCTGTTGCTAACAAATCTCGATTGAAACAACTGAAACTGTTGATTTTTGCGTTTACGGATATACAATTTGACAGTTACAGTCGTTAGTTTCAATTGCAATGGCAACTTGTTAGCGACTATATGACGTGTAATCAACAATTCCAATTGTTTCAATCAAGATTTGTTAGCAACAAAGTTACAAAAAAACGGGGCAAGTGCGACACTCGCGCACAAAGGGTTCCGTACCACTATCACAATTAGATACGGAACCCTAAAATGGTTTACAACAACCAATTTTTAAATTTTATAGGAAAATATGAAATATTTATCTTCGATTCTACTCCCATCAAACGACCGAATCACTCAATAAAAAAAAAAAAACCTTGGCACAAAGAAAATCTGAAACTTATAAGAAACTCTTTGGTAAGTAAGGCAGACTGGTATATTTGACAGATAGGGCAGCCATTTTGAATTCCATGACCAACTCGATTTGTCCTGACCAATCAGAAGCGACCTCACATTGAACTAAACTCCTTGTTATTTTTGAAACACGTTTGTTGTATGGGAGCCCCTCTTAAATAATTGTTTTATTTTGTTTTTAGTATTTGTTGTTGTAGCGGCAACCGAAATACATCTTCTGTGAAAATTTCAACCTTCTAGCTATTACGGTTCATGAGATACAGCCTGGTGACAGACGGACAGACGGACGGACGGACGGACGGACGGACGGACGGACGGACGGACGGACAGACAGACAGACAGACAGACAGACAGACAGCGAAGTCTCAGTAATAGGGTCCCGTTTTTACCTTAAGGTACGGAACCCTAAAAAGACCCCAGGTCCCTTCTTCACGATTGACGAAAATTGAGTTTAATGTTAATATAGGTACCTAGATATTCAAACTTTTTAAATGTTTAAAAAACTATTTCTGCTTTTATCTATACCTACCTACTCTTGAAATCAGAGTACTGGTAAAACCACGTGGCGATGCTAGTAGGTAGGTACCTACTGATTTTTTATTATATTAGACTAGAAGAGTCTCGCGGTTTCACCCGCGTAAGTCCCGATCCCGTAGGAATATCGCGATCAAAAGTAGCCTTTTTTACTCTTCGATGATGTAGCCTTCTTTAGCCGTAAGAATTTTTGAAATCGGCACAGTAGTTTTTGTGTTTATTCATTACAAACATACAGACACACACGCACACAAAAATACAAATCTTTCCTCTTTATTATATTAGTGTAGATACGTAGGTCGGTATGTCTAGTCGCTTACTAGGACATGAATAAATACCTACCTATCGTTAAAGCTTATGATGGTATGACATGCTGTGTCAGCGGTAGCACAGCAAAAAAAAATATTGAGGTCATAGTATTTTGAACAAACATTAAAAACACCACGAAAAATATAGCGATTGTTTTTAATTTAAAAAGGCGCTGTAAATAACATTTTATTAGTGGTAATGTAGGACACACGCATAACCTACACGTGTTTGACCCGTTGGTTCAATAACGATGTATCTTTTTTAGGGTTCCGTACCGAACCCAAAGGGTAGAAACGGCACCCTATTACACAGACTCTGCTGTCTTTCTATCCGTCTGTGTCTGTCACCAGACTGTATTTCACGAACCGTGATAACTAGACAGTTAGAATTTTCACAGATGATGTACCCGTAGCGGCTATAATAACAAATACTACAAACAAATATTTAAGGGGGGCTCTCATACCATAAGCGTGATTTTTTAATTTTTAATACCTACAACAATATCACGATTTCTTTTTACCACTGGCGCCAACAAGTGGCGCCAGTCGTAAAAATAAATGTTAACGTTGCGTAACGTTGTCGAGGATTTTTTTATAGATAACTAGCTGA
Organism: Idaea biselata; assembly: GCA_958496205.1. Classification (NCBI taxonomy): domain Eukaryota; kingdom Metazoa; phylum Arthropoda; class Insecta; order Lepidoptera; family Geometridae; genus Idaea; species Idaea biselata. Next base: position 13,066,558 of record OY292398.1, read on the forward strand.
CCCGGCAAACGTTGTTTTGCCTTATAAATTATAGATAGTAGGTAGCCGATTCTCAGACCTACTGAATACGTATACAAAATTTCATAAAAATCGGTCAAGCCGTTTCGGAGGAGTACGGTAACTAACACTGTGACCCTATGAAACCCTTTGTGCGTTAGTCAAGCTCGCACTTGGCCGGTTTTTAATAATTTTTATGGTATATTTGCAAGCACAAGAAAAAATATTTGCGTAAATCAAGTTACTGTAAAATGCTCAAAACATGCTTAAAATAATAAAAGCAGCGCGATTAAAAGCTAACCGTGGTTGCGAAAATATTAAAGGTAAATATGAAACCAAAATATATTTTAAAACAACATTTAGTTTTATAAATACCTACCTAAACGTTAGGAGACTGTCTTTGCCAGCCACGGAGCGGAGGTACGAGTATCAAATAGTGCCGTAGCAAGTAGGTAATTAGACGGGGTCAACCATTTAAACCGGCGCGGCGGCCTTCAGGGGAATATCCTAAACTATAAAATATATCAAAACTTGAAAAAAGTAGCATCCCTGATTTTGAGTTAAACTAAAAGCGCATATTTTAGATTGAAAAAAAATGCCATTTTAGGTTAAGAGGACAGTCAAAAAAAAAATCAAAAATCAAAGTACGTTTATTCATTCAGATATTAGCAAGATATCTCTTTGACATGTAATTTTTTTTTATTTAATCTACTCTACTATGTCTTCGGATCGCGACCTCCTTGACATGAGAAGAAGACACAAGAAACTCATGGGGTTTTTTTTTGTATATTTTTTTTTTGCAGTAATCATGTGATTTACATTGTCGCATATATAATATTATTGAAGAAAAGTGGAACTGGAGCAATAATCTATACTTACTATACTAATCCTTACTAGCATTACAAGAGCGAAAGTAACTCTGTCTGTCTGTCTATCTGTTCAAATAAGTTATAATATACAAAATAATAAACATAAAAAAAAAAAATTTACTTAAACACTATCTCATCCACAAACACACAACCCGCCCAACACCGCCCAAACCGCCCCGGGACCCACCACCAGAGTTCTGTGGTGACAGCCTTGCATTCCTTTCCTACACTCTAGAATTTTATTATAAAATTCGTAGGTAGAACCATCTATTTACTCCTTTCCATAACTTATCCTGCTACTTTACCACAGAACTCCATGAATACGCCCCAGGACGAACCGAACCGAGCCGAACGAACCAAGCATTCGCGAACGCGACCGTGCCCCTGTCTGTCCCCGTCTTTCAATAAAGTATTCATTTCCATGGATTTTTATCGTTAATATAATCCGATGTATTATAGTATGCCATCCTGTACAGTTTGCTTTTAATATATGTTTTAAATTTATTAATGGACATGTCACACACATTCTTGGGTAACTTATTATAGTAGAGCATAGATGAGCTAGAGAAGGACCTGTTTATTTTCTGGAGCCTACTCCAGGGCACAGTTAGATCAATTTTTTTTTTTTTAATTAAATAAATGTATGTCCCGATTTTTAACAAGCTTGTCCTTATTTTTATGGACGTATAAAAGATTTTCGTAAAAATATTGTGAATATACTGTTAAAATATTTATTTCTTTAAATTTTTCTCTAAGTGATTCTCTAGGGCCCAACCCGTAGATAGCTCGTACCGCTCTCTTCTGTAAAATGAAGATATCCTTAATATCTGCAGCACACCCCCACAGCAGGATGCCATATGACATAATGCTGTGGAAGTACTTGCTGTGGAACTTTTTAACAAAGATTCTGCAATGGGGGTTGAGGAGTTCAAAGTTTTTGTCAAAGTAATAGGTATACTTGTGAAAAAGGATTCAAATTCGCTTGCAACATCTACATCATTAATGATTATCCTATTATCTATATTTAATTTAAATATACTATTTTTAGCTGTGGTTCTCCCTGTTTCAGCATTTATAATTTTCCAAGAGTCTTTAATTATATTATTGCTATTTTTGATTTTTGTTTGAATGGAAAAACATTTAGCAAGCACACATACTCTGTGAAATATTTTGGAATAATTTTTAACATAAACCTTAAACTCCTCTGAAAAATTGAACTGTCTTTCCGCATATAGCTCATATAGTTTTTGTCTACTTCGATGGATTCCAACTGTTGCCCAGTCACTAAATTCGCGTTTGTTAGAAACTACCATTGTTCGAGGAGTGAAAATTGATTTAAATTGGTCATTGAGTACCGAGAAGAAATTATTATACAATACATTTGGATCCATTTCACACGGAAGAAATGGTATAATGTTAGTTAAATTTAATTTTAATTTCTCAAGACGAGCTAAAGTTACTGGTACATAGGTTATCTTCCTCTTAGGTATGGGTTTTATAACGATGGCGAAATTTATTAACTGACCATAGTGATCAGATTTAATTTTTTTAAAAACACATTTACTGTTTACATTTACACTTTCAGAAACATAGATATTATCAATACATGTTGCCGAAGTATCCGTTACTCTAGTAGGCTCCAGGAAGACATTGGACAGGTTGTATGTGTTGTATAAATTTAGGAGTTTATTTGAAAAAGAATAAACTCTAAAGAGATTTACATTAAAATCACCACATACAACCAGTTGTTTCTTAGAATTAGATAACTTTCCTAGCAAAGCATCAAGTACTTCAATAAATACGTTAAAATTATCATCAACAGGCCTTCTGTATATACTAGCCACTATTAATTGCTCCAATTCCACACAAGCTATTTCTATGACACTCTCTCCATACTCTGTCTCCATACTCTTTCTCCATACATACGTAGTCGACTGTTTCCTCCCTGGATAAAGACATTAGAGCAAATATGTTTATGCCATAAAACAGTTCGTTGCATAAAACCTATATCTGTCATGACTATGCTCATTTTGTCTTGATTCGCCACACTATGTTTGTTTCCAGGATTTGATCTTTATCAGCAACACTATCGATCATCATTTCAGCTGTAAGAAGTCCACTGCTGGACATAAGCCTCCCTCATAGATTTCCAGATGCTTCGGTCATAAGTGGCCTGCATCCATCGTGAACCCGCGGCCTTAACTAAGTCGTCCGTCCATCTCGTTGGTAGACGTCCAACGCTGCGCTTTCCGATCCGCGGTCTCCATTCGAGAACTTTTCGGCCCCAACGACCATCTGCTCTCCGTGCTATATGTCCTGCCCACTGCCACTTCAAAGAGCTAATCCGTTTGGCTATGTCGGTGACCCTCGTTCTTCTACGTATCTCCTCATTTCTGATTCGATCCCGTAGAGAAACCCCGAGCATAGCTCTCTCCATAGCTCTTTGAGCAACTCTAAGCTTATTCATAAGGCCTATAGTGAAGCACCACGTTTCGGATCCGTATGTCATCACTGGCAACACACACTGATTGAAGACTTTCGTCTTAAGGCACTGAGGTATTTTAGACGAAAAGACGTTGCGGAGCTTCCCGAACGCTGCCCATCCGAGCTGGATTCGACGATTGACCTCTTTCTCGAAGTTGAACCTACCTAACTGGACTGTCTGTCCTAGGTATACGTACGCGTCAACAACTTCGAGAGCCGAATTTTCAACCATAACAGGGGTAGGTACAACATGGGCATTAGACATGACTTTCGTCTTGTCCATGTTCATTTTAAGACCTACCCGCTGGGAGACTTGATTGAGGCCTTCGAGCATCGTACTGAGTTCCTCCATCGACTTTGCCATGACTACAATATCGTCGGCAAACCGAAGGTGAGTGATGTATTCACCGTTAATATTGATACCCAGTCCTTTCCATTCCAGAAGCTTGAAGGCGTCTTCCAAAGCGGCCGTAAAGAGTTTCGGAGATATCACGTCTCCCTGTCTTACGCCTCTCTTCAATAGAATCGCCCTCGAACTCTGTTCCTGTACTCGGACCGACATAGTGGCGTTTTTATACAAACACTTCAACACTTCGATATACCGATAGTCAATATGGCATCGTTGGAGAGACTCGAGTACCGCCCACGTTTCGATCGAATCAAAGGCTTTCTCGTAGTCCACAAACGCTAGACAGAGCGGCAAGTTATACTCTTCGGTCTTCTGTATAACCTGTCGTAGCGTATGTATGTGGTCTACGGTACTATAACCTTTTCGGAACCCGGCTTGTTCGGGAGGTTGGAAGTCATCAAGCCTGCGTTCGAGACGATTTGCAATGACCCTAGAAAAAAGCTTATAAACATGGCTCAAAAGCGAGATGGGTCTATAGTTCTTCAATAAGGTGTTATCACCCTTCTTAAAGAACAACACCACCACGCTTTCGTTCCATGCCTCGGGCGTGGTACCTTCGAGCAAAACGGAATTGAAGAGCCTCTGAAGGACTTTAAGTACCGGTGATCCACCCGCTTTCAGAAGCTCAGAAGTAATTCCGTCCTCACCAGGCGCCTTGTTGTTCTTAAGCTGTTTCAGGGCCATCCTAATCTCATACAGACTGATGTCCGGGATATCTTCGGTAAAGTGTCGGGTCAGTTTGGCTCTTTGGTCTGAGGCCACACTTGTAACAGGCTCAGCCACTGAATCGTAGAGCCGTCCATAGAACTTTTCGACTTCTCTCAACACTTCCGCTTTCGTCGACGCTACACTGCCATCATCCCGCTTCAGCTTTGTCATTCGGCTTTGCCCAATAGACATATCTCTTGCGAACACTTTGGAGCCTTTATTCCGCTCTATCGTATCTTTAATACGAGCAGTATTAAAGATACGAATATCGTGTCGCAAGGATTTCCAGATACGTCTATTAAGCTGCCTGTGTGACTCAACATCATCGGGGGTCTGCAGTCTCAGCGAGCGTCGTTCAGCCATAAGGTTAAGAGTGTAGTCGGAGAGCTTCTGAGTTTTACTATTACGGCGAGTCTTAAAGAACTGAGACCCGACCGCATGGACAGTTTCCACGAACCTGTTATTAATCTCGTCCACCGACGCGTGATCTTCTAGACAATCAAAGCGATTTGAAAGCTCGAGTTGAAAGCTCTCGGGGTTTTCGATCTGAGCGCGAGTAGGTCGGAGCGTGGACTTCATTAAACCAGACCGTTCTAGTTTAACGTTTATATTCAATGTGCCTCTCACAATTAGGTGATCACTACCAGTTTTCACCCTATGAATCACTGAGACGTCATTGAATATTCGTCTCTTGTCGGTCATAATGAAGTCAATCTCGTTTCTCGTGGAACCATCGGGGCTCACCCAGGTCCATTTCCTGTGAGGCGGCTTCCGAAAGAAAGAATTCATCATAAAGAGTCCTTCTTTCTCCAGAAAATCGGCCAGCCTCTGTCCCCTAGGGTTCCGTTGCCCATACCCGAAGTTCCCCACCTTCAACTCATTATCGCTTCTCTTGCCCAGCCTCGCATTAAAGTCCCCCATAACAACATTGAAGTGAGTTTTGTTGGTATGTATGGCCCTACTAATGTCCTCATACATAGACTCTACCTCCTCATCTGGGTGTGACGAAGTCGGCGCATAAACCTGAACGACCTTCAGCGAGTACCTTTTAGATATTTTGAGTGTTAGGTATGCGACCCTGCTCGACACACTGTCGATGGTAATGATGTTGTTAATGAGGGACTTGTGGACGAGAAATCCGACACCACCTTGGGACTGTTGGTCGCCCTCCCGGTAGAAAAGCAGGTTACCAGATTTCAGAGTTATCGTGTCCTGGCCCTCTCTACGGACTTCAGACAACCCCAAAATATCCCACCGTAACTTGCTCAGTTCTTCTTCCAGCTCAACAATCTTCTCGTCAGTCCTCAAAGTGCGTATGTTGTGTGTTGCCAGGGCCAGTTGTCTTTTGGATTGGTAGCCGGGCGACTGCCGGGGATTCTTAGCACCCCTAGCCCCGCCGTTACCGAGACCGCTACCGTAGTCCGGGCTAGCGGGGCTGCCGGGGACTCGGGGCCGTTTGTTGCACTTTCTGTCCATAAAGGGATTTGCCAATACTCGCCACGCTTGGCAGGCGGGTTGGCGAGCGCAGTATAATTTGTATTATGAACAAGAAGGTGCTGCTGCCCATCTTCTGCTATATTTCCCTTAGTCGGTTTTTACGACACCCACGGGAAGAGAGGGGGCAGTGCTATTCGTAACCGACACTGCACGGCTAATTCGTAACCGACACTGCACGGCTAATTCGTAACCGACACTGCACGGCTAATTCGTAACCGACACTGCACGGCTACGTAACCGACACTGCACGGCTATTTTTGTGTGTTTGTCTGTATGTTTGTTATGAATAAACTCAAAAACTACTGGACCGATTTCGAAAATTCTTTCACGATTAGAACATTCACCCTGAGTACCATAGGCTTCCTTTGATCCCGATATTCCCACGGGATCGGAGCTTACGTGGGTGAAACCGCGGGACACAGCTAGTCTTTAATATTTTTGAAACCATGGAGGTACTTAATGTATGGACAAAGGTACTTAATAGTACCTACCAAACAGGTACTAAAATATGAGCGTAGTTTGGTGTACGTACATCTATTGCCTGGTACTGCCAACCTGACGCACACTCTCTATTGAATCCAAAATAATTACCCAATGACTTATAGGTATTTATTATAGAACCATTGTATTTTCAGTAACTCTAGAATTTTAATCTATTAAGATTAAAATTTTATTAGAAGTAGGTGTTGAATTTTATGACAATAATACGCTACAAAAACAATTCCGCAAGAAAATGGCAACAAAATAAAGAGAAAGGGTGTAATTTAGGAAGTTTTTTTCTAATATTTCAGTAGGTTATCGATTAAGGCAGCGTGGTCACGCTAGGGCAGCCTGTGTAAGAGTGTAGTGACCGACTGAACACGCCTCGCCCTCACTCCTTGACGCTCACAAAACAACACCGGACGACTAAAGCTTCGCACTTTGCCAATAATCTAATCAAACATTTTAAAAAATATACGCTTGTTCTATATTTAAAAATAACTGCAGTGTTTAATTTTTTTTAATTGCGTTTAGTTTGTGTTATGATTTTCCCGCGTTTTGATGAGTCGTGGTCCGGATTATAGTTTTAATTTTGTGGTGTGATAATGGCTGCTGAAGGTGGAATGGCGACTGCTGCAGCGGCTGTGGTGAGATTTTTCTTTTTATTATTTTACTTATTATAATTTAAGAAATATTTTAGGAAATTACTAGTGTATCAAGGGGTGCCTAATATCAAACATGTTTTGAGTATATAAGTAGGTAAAGATTATTCGAAGCACGTATCAATAAATGCATTCCTACCTATCACAATTTACGACACAAATCAGTCCTTATTTGTATCACAATTTATGATACAAATCAGTCCTTATTTCTATTTTTTTGAAATACTATTTTAAGTGTCTTACAATAACTTTTAGATTTAGGATTTAGACAATAAGGTTTAGATTTAAACATTAAAAAAAAAATTGGTTATGATTAGCTTCCCTTAAATCTGTTATTTTCAGCAAATAGCCCGGTAATCATGAGCATAAACATAGTGTAATTCTGATGATGATGTTACCATCCCACGTGGTATGGTAACACCATCTCCTTTACAGTAACTTTAAAATATCGACCATTACAATCTGGGATAAGGTTCAATGTACTCCCACCACACGTATGCCCCAATACCTAGGCACATTTCTACAAAGATTATAATATTTTACATTTAGTTTTTACTTTTAATAGGCTTTATTATCTGGGTAGAGTAGGCATGTAAGTACCCTAGATACCTACTTATAGTAATAAGGTTCTAAAATACATTCAAGACAGGAGGCACGAGTTTGAAACTCGCAGCTGCAATTTTACCTTAAAATATTAATTTAAAAAAAGTTACCTACTGGTTATCTTGGTTGTTAATCAGTGATTAAGCATGTAGGTACTAAAAACCACTCGCATAATTACCGATTGAACAGCAAACAAACATAAACTTTTATATTTATTGTTTTTAATAGGATTTTATATGCCGTAGCTACTTATTACTGTAATATGGGTAATTTTTATTAATGACTTAACCTCATGAATCATAAGTAGGGAATTATTGACCTTCAAGCCTGAAACATACAGAAAGTGTTGATGATCGTGACTAATATCTATTAGTCATGTGCTAACGGCAACAACTCGTTAGTTTTAATCTAATGGAACATCTAAGTGTTTGTTAGCTAATTTGTAATTTTTAGTTACAGCTCGGTCGAAAGTTACAGTAGAATATATTTCATTGAGTCATCGAAAATGTACAATTAAATGACTAAATTTTGTAGGGTTTTTATTTGGTTCGCGACTTAAACTCGTTCCTGATAAAACATTTTTTAAATAATGTAATCGTTTTAATTTAGTGTTTATTAAAACCCAGTTACTAGCCATCAAAAGATATTTATTATGAAGGGGTGGGTATAAAGAAGTAATTCTTAAAAATGCATTAGCTTTTGAAATTCAAAGTAATGTTGCGTACCTACAGGCAAATAAAACGTGCGTTATCATCGTAGTAGCAAATCAATCACACGTGGTAAACCCATGAATGAACCCCCTATAGACAAGGCTATCAGTTGATTGGTAGTGGGGACGCTAGGGGGGCGCCCGCGTTAGTACGCGGGCGGGTCGGAGCGAGCGATGTCGCGTCGGGCGCCTCCCCCTATACGGCTAAACTCTCGTGTCCGTCGCCGGCAGGCCGACCAACCTCCGGAACAACCGCCAGACCCGGATCCGCAGCCTCCTTCCGACGATGAGAGAGAACCAGGCGACTGGCGGCCATCCCGAGCGGCCTCACCGCCGCAGCGGCCCGACGACGCCTCCGAAGGCTCCGAACATAACCGTCCACAACGCCCCGAACCCACCAGCCGATACTCCAACCTTAACTATTGGAAGGCTCGTCGTGTCACGTTCTATCGGAATGGGGACCCGTTCCATCCTGGAGTCGAGTTCCGATTCAAGCCGGGACGGGATTTGGCATCAATGGATGCGTTGATGGATAGATTGTCAGAGAGGTTAGAGCTGCCTAGAGGAGCGAGGTTCATCTTTAGCATGGACGGTGACAGAAAATTTAGGCTAGAAGAGCTGGAGGATGGGGCTTCCTACGTTGTGTCTTCCTACAAGACGTTTAAAGTAAGTTTTAGAAGATTTTGCGTGTAGTTAGTTTGTAGCTTAGAGGTTGTAGTTACATATCAATGCACTTATAGTATGTATCCATATATGAAGATCACACGTGAAATTTTATTAATCTCAATAATTAGCCATTGTTATACGCAAAATATGAGTGTCCATTCACGAAATTATCGAGAACCTAATCCTTCAATGGAAATACATCTAAGTTAAGACATGTTTTTTCTAAATATAATTCAATAAATTAACTTTTAGGTTTAATTAAATTCAGTTTTAGGTTAGTAGGTCAACAATCGAATGTGTAACAAGATTATAATCGATCTAATTTTTATAGTTTCGATTATTCTTTTTTGAGTTTCGATAGATCAATTCGATTTATAAAAAAACCTGCCTTTAAAAAAAGCTAGCCTAGTTTTTTCTAGAACAAACTAAGCTGTTTCATGTTTCGTGAACGGGCCCTTATTTTATCAATTCCCTTTGCCAAAACAACTGCAGCTATTCCAAGATAATCTCCACAAAGGAGCTATTATTATTCAATCACTCTGGCTCCATTAAAGCGTATATACCTACGCATAATTTTCCAAAAACATTAGCTACTATTACGTTGGTTTATTTCATAACAAACTATGATTAAGTTTGTTAAGTTTCACAATTTCGTCGATAAATGTCGCGGTGCGGTGTGCGAGGTCGCGTCCTTGCGTACCCACAGATGTAGGCCGTCGGATAAGCACGCACCCCCAGACTTACGTACCCCATTTGCATTTTGATTATACACACACATTTTTTTTGTTTTTTATTCTCTCGTAACAATCCTCGATAAGGTTAACTACTAATTGCGAAAAAATAGCGTAAGTACTTAACTTAAATACGGTTATTTAGTTTTCGGGGAACGGAAATTTAAAAACAAACAATTATTTGGCCTTGTTTTTGGTTGATGAAAATGGTTTCCACTTATTCATTTACATTGTAATTATGCAATTTGAAATATACTTTGTTTTTGTATAGAATTTTATGTATATTTACAAAAAACTGTTACCCACTTTTTTATGTGCTAGTTATCCTATAACTGATTTTTATTTCTCTTTACTGATCTTTAGGATGCACGCTCAAAGCCTGTCTACATAATTTTTTTCGATGTTTTTTAAAGTCGTTTTTGCACATCATTCAGTTCAGTCACACATGTAAAGCAATTACATAAAGTAGGTTTAACAATTTGCCTATAAACCTACCTACTATATTTGGAATATCCTGCCTACATTTAAAACTTTGTCCATTCAGGATGTTCCAATAAAAGCGGCTATTCTGAAAAGCCAGCCTTCGATTGAAAAGGTAAACCAGGGCCGACCATATATGAAAGCAATTCAAAACTTAACCTAAAACTTTAGCGTGAAATTAAATTTTATTATATTTTGTTCTTCAGTCAGCATTTTTGTTAATTACGTTAAGGTAATATCAAGATGTTTCGACTAGAAAATTGATAGATAGGTTAATATACCCATTATTTGGTGATTATAAGGGTTATCTTATATTTTGTTATCATAGAGGTGATTTCTTCTCTTTGGGGGGTGCGTTTTAAAACCACGTCTTTTGTAAGCTTACTTTGAAATCACTTAACGTAAAAGATAATTACTTATAATTTTAACTAATCCGATTTTTAATTTAACAAATTTTAACCCTTTATATTAACCCTTTAAACCAAAAAGTTTTAGTTTAAGTTGGTCAAGAAATAGCTTTCGTATGTGCTAGAGCCCTCTGACAACGACACCTTGCGAGGTCGTTGCACCACCTTGCACTTAATTTGCATCAAGGCGAAGCCTCTATGTTTTGCACTCACGGAAACTCTGAATTAACGCACTTGGTGAAGTTTCTTAGTAGAATGCTGACACTTGAAACTGATATCTATTAGATTTTTCTTCTGTTTTCGCGATATTGGAATGAAATTTAAACTCATGCTTTCGGTTTAAATCGCGTTGCTTTTATTATATTAAGCATTTTATCACTGCCCTACGTTTCGAGATCTTTACAGGCCTCTTTCTGTAGAACTATTTCAATCTACCCCTGAGGAAGAGGTATGTAAAAATCTCGAAACGTTTGGCATTTATAAAATGCTTAATATAATAGAAGCAACACGATTAAAATCGGGAATTTAAGTTTTATTTGATATCTATTTCATAGTTCTCTTTTAAAACATATTATTAGGTACTTACCAACTACCTATTTGCTGAAAGCCTGAACTGTCCCATTGCAGGGCAAAAGGTCTGTCCCACTCTCTCATTCTTTCAATTATCGCTGTCTCAGACATTTGTTTAGTTTAGGAACTATTCATTTTTAAAGGAATCAAAATCATCGCCATTTTATAGTCTGCCGCATACTCAGTGGGGAACAAATCAGTCGTTAAGTCGACATGCGGTAGATTAGAACAGCACAGTCATATTCAAGGTTTTCCGTATACATTTTAAAATCAATTTATTCAAATTCCACTGTTTCTTAGAGTTCCGTATCTAAAGGGTAAACAAGAATTATCGAAATCAGACTTCATCGCCGGAGTACGGCGCAGCCATATCCACATACATAGGTACATACAAACAATATACGGGTCGAATTGAAAGCCTCCTCCTTTTTTTGAAGTCGGTTAAAAACGGGACTCTTTTACTAAGACTCCACCATTCGTCTATCTGTCACCAGACAGTTGAATTTTCACAGACCCTAAACTCCTAATATTCCTAAACAAAGATGGTATAAAATGTTATTGTTTTATGGTTATTCGCTTTTCGTACGGCATAATGCCCTCGTAAAGCAAAACACGACCGATGTTTTTGCCGCATACATGGTCCGTGGGTTTATGACCAACACTGATACAACTTATAATCTATGTTTTTTATGTACACTCTGCATAAAAAGTGGATATCTACCGTACCGTACTGCAGTTACCGTAGAAGTCTAAATATTTTCTCTCTAATTTGACCGATTTTCACATTTCTGATGAAAGTAGATACCTACAATATGACGACAGCAGAACGTGAAGAAAAGAGATCTTGACTAGTTCATGATATGAAGTATAAAATGACAACCACCACCTTAAAAACAAAATTACAAGGTTGTATCATAAAAACAGTTTTTAAAATTTTTTAAAGGGTTTAATTTTTAACAGAATGTTAAATTCATTCAATAAATATTTAATTTCAAACTAAATTAATGTAGACATAATAATATATTGTTATGATCATTCTACTGATAAGTAACTTCTTTTTCTTTACTTATTTTTTCAAAGCTGACCGACTTTTCAGCACAGAATAATCAGTGACTTCCACTGTACCGATAAACCAAGAATAAATGAATAAATCAAGTAACAAGCTTGATTGCGACTTGCGAACTTTCAATCATTACGTAAAAAACTATGTCATCAGTACACCATTATTTATAAGCTTGACAGAATACGCCTTGGCTTTTCAGACTAATTTATCGTTTTAAGTTTTACGTCTATTGGTTTAGAAATATTCCAACAGCTACAGCATAGGTAGCTACTTGTAGCATATAGTAATGAATAGAATAAGCTACATATAGCTGCATTGTATGTAGCTTATTCTATTCATTACTATACAAGCTACGAGTAATACGAATAAAGCTACGAACATATAGTTACGCTGTAGCCTAATCTGCGAATAATATGCTATATGTAGTTACGCTGTAGCATAAGCTACGAATAATATGTTACATGTAGTTACGCTATGTAGGCTAAGCTACGAATAATATGCTACGAGTAGCTGCGCTGTAGCCGTAGAGGGCTACGCTGCCGTAGCCGTAAACAGATAGCTACGACAAGCTACGCCGTAGTCGTAGTTTTAGAGTGCTACGAAAATGCATAGGTTACCTATGCCCTGTTTAACCGGCGGGCGGTTCGGTTTCGTTAGCTTTTCCTAAATTTGGTTAGCTGGGGGTTAAATGTAACTACGATTCTTAGCATATTGTAACTATAGATTGCTACAGCTAAGCGTTCGCGTTAGCCGCCTAGCCTCGACATAGAATAGGGCTAACCCATCTTTTCCCGTGGTTGTAAAAGGCGAGTAAGGAATCTAGGGGAGACTAGAAAACCTTAAGTTCTCTCCGCGCGGCGGCGGGTAAACTGCTTGGTCCCTAGAAGGGTTGGTGTCAGGCAGGCGGCCGGCCGTAAAAATATTGCTAGGTCTATTTGCTGGTTAATATTGTCAATGATGACTTACCTACTGTGCCAACTTCAAATAATTTAGGGTTTTGGCGGACCCCGGGCTTCCGAGAGGAAAGTAACCGTGAACATTTTTTTTATTTTATTTTTTTTAAAATAAGAGTAACCTGCTGTGTTTGAACGGACCCCAGTGCAGAATTTTTGCAAGCATATAAAACAGTATTTTCTAAGTGTAGGAAACTCTTCAAAAATCTATAAATAGTAGTAATCTAGCTGAGTAACAGTTTGAAAATCAAAAATCCATCAGCTCTTTCTAGCATCACCTCTAAAACCATTTCATATTCCTAATACAATAATGCAGTGTCTTAACGACCGAGGCGCGGTACCGTACAGTCATGCAAAAACATTACGATCACGCTCCTAACAAGTGGTGTTAGGGTGCTGTTACGTTGTGACGAATGGCGAAGAGCGAACGCATGTTCGGTAATTTATGTTCTTTTGTGCGTCTATCTTATTCTTCTTCCTGCCCTTATCCCAAATTATTTAGGGTCGTCACAGTAGTTATATTTCCAAAAGGTCATAATTAAAAAAGAGACATGCACTATTAAATCATTATCGACAGAGTTTATAAACTGTTTACCGCATTTGAGGAAATTCGGCTTTTTTTAAAGAAATCTTATTTCATTGGTTGTTAACTCAATCGATATACCCTACCTGCCGCGGCGCATTCTGGAAGTCTCAAAATACGCGATATCAATTAAGGAACGTGCTCATTGATTTCTCAGTCTATAAACAACATGCAAGTATTTCGCACAAATAATTGTAGGCCTTATGCTTCTACAGAAATTTCTTTCCCGTACTGCGCATTCGCCCTTTATCGACTAATGAAAACTGTTACCGCATGCATGGCAGGTATACTTAGAAGAAGCTAATGTTGCGTCCACACGAGAGTCATAAAACTTTTTAAAACATTTCCGAACACAAATATGTATTATACAAACTTATTTATTTATTTATTTTTTAAATGTGTTATAGGTAACCTTTGTATGTAAGCACCAATATAAGCTTTAAATTTCGCCCGAGCGTTTTCGCCAACGAACGTTCGCGCGAACGTTCTCTTCATTAAAGCCGGACCTTAAGTCACACAACATTCTGCGCCTCAATAAAGTCCGCAGTACAATAGTAACAGAAGTTGAAGTTCTAAATTGTAATATTATATTCGCGTGAGTTTTTTTAATAAAGCAATTTTAATTGTACCCCGTTTGAAGGAATGAGACGTCGTAATGTATGGGTTACCATATTTTATGTCGCGTGTTAGTTTGATTTATACTGTGTCATTTGAAAAGAAGATTGAATTGTTAATACTCCTGTATGAATTTTGTAAATTCTGTACATTATCTTTATTTTTTCTACATATAAAATCCAAAGTCCTGACTAATTAATTGACTGACTTAATAATTTAACTATATATCATCGTAGAGCCCAAACATTGTCATGTTGGTCATGACTCATGTGTAAATATCTACTACGAAAGAATTTTTCGAGATTTCCACGGGTTCGGGACCGATGCGGGTGAGACCACGGGACGCTGCTAATTTAATACATTATTGCAATGCAAGGAACACTTTGAAATAACTTCTTAAGAGGATAGTCTCCATTCTCTTTCTCCATACAAACGTAGTTTACATTTTCCTCCCTGGATAAAGACATTAGAGCAAATATTTTTATGCCATAAAACCTATATCTGTCATGACAATGCATATACCTTTTTATTTTTTTTTATTTTGTAATTAAAATAATAATTTAAAAAAAAAAGGTAGATACATAGTCATGACATATATAAGTTTTATGGCATAAACATATTTGCTCTAATGTCTTTATCCAGGGAGGAAAATGTAAACTACGTTTGTATGGAGAAAGAGAATGGAGACTATCCTCTTAAGGACAAGCTCTTAGGTGACAGTGTACTTATGTCTAATGTCAAAGAAGTGTAAGTATACACATCACAGAATACACAGAAGTTTTACATCATCCATCAAATCCTAGTTTCACGCAGGTATAAACTAAAAGTAAAGGAGAGTAAAGGTGAGCTTTTCTACCTTAGCTTTTTACCTGCTGAAAACACAAACGGTGTGTTTGCAACTTTGAGTCAGCGATTTTCGACTTCGAGTCAGCGATTCACGACTTTGAATCAGCGATTTGCGACTTTGAGCCAACGATTTGCGTTTGCGGTTTGAACTTAGCAGTCAAAACGTTAAGCATTTCTGGTAGGTCAGCAAAAACCGTCTGTTGATTACGTATAGTTGAACATTGTAATCAAGCACATTTTTTTACACAAATATAAAGGTAAACAACTGTGGTGTAAATTGCTGAGCGTTCCAAATGTACATTTTTCTAATGGTATCTAACAAGTACCATACCAGACTTCCAAGAAAACATATAAATCCTAAAAAATTAACAAAAATGTAAATCAGCGTCTACAACTGCAAGCCTTGAGGGACATACATACATATTGCACATTTCTTCCGCTTCATGTCGATCGCTATTCGAACAGCCTTCCGAACATTGTAAACATAGCTCTTATAGTTATACCTATAGCTGTAAAGGGTATTTTAAAGGTTTATGTAGTTCTATAAAGGTTTTTAAAGTCGCTTGGTTCACCGAATTAGGGATATAGGTCAAGCGCTCGTGCTGTTTCCGCAAATTGTCGATTACACGGCCGTTTAGTTTTATTATCATGCTTTGCTTTACTGACTGACCCCTTCGAGTTGGATGTACAGAATCGTAGGGTGACTATCAGTTTGGATAATGAAAGGAAACCTTGTGTTCGGCTCTTATAGGGTACAGATGTCCATGAAAAGCTAGGTATTTTTTGTTTTGATGTTTCGAACAATTATTTGCTTACTTTATTTTTTTTTTTGATATATTTTTACCATTGATAGCCACGGAACGGAGACAGTTGGTATATAATAAATAAATAATAATAATAAATAAATTCTGTGAACAACACACAGCGCCATCTAGCCCCGTGGTAAGCGACTAAGCTTGTGTTACGGTGACTAGACAACGGATATAATACTTATATTTATTTTTCTTTTGTAAATACATACATATTATACATAGAAGGACACCCAGACCAGACATAAATATTTATTTTTAAACGCGCCACAGAGGTCGTCAAATATACGTCGTATATACGTTTGAAAAGTGATGTGTTTGTGTCTGTCACAATTTTTCTTAGAAACGGCTGAGCTAATTTTGTTTAAGATCTCTAGGGGGCGCATGTTTTAAAGAACGGTAAACATGTTTTAAAGAAAATACTTGGTTTTAATTTTAAAATGGTTTTAAGTTTTGTACCTAGATATTTAATTTCAGAGCATACTCATACTGAGTTATGTTTTAACGTGTATTTTCTGTTATCAGTTATCATCCTAATAATATTTCTTAAATATGTCTTATTTATACAGGCAAAGGGTTAGGTCATGTTTTTTATTCAGTTATTAAAAAACCAACGTTAGTTATAAAAACGCTAACTAATCTCTCCCACCTTGAATATGTGTTTTACTAATGGAATTAGTAAAACACATAATTCAATTTAGATTTATGTGCTACATAAACGCGTGACTTTGACACAATTTTTTAGTACAACATTCCATTAACACAGAAAGTGTAAGTAGGTTCCCTATTACGCAAGTGGGTACCTACCTCTGGTTTATAGTTTATAGTGTAATGTAAAAAGGCAATAAGAAAATGGATCAAGGTCTTTGAAATATTTAATTCAACCATTTTTTATTCACGTAAGTTAATGCGTAATCCAAAATTAGTTGTTATCGGGTCGCGTGTCAGGGAGCTCGTGACCGCACTTTAGATTTAACTAATAATTGTTTCACGTGAGACGTCCAAAGTGTTGTTAATTGCAAAGCAAAGTTTACCCTGATACGTATCAACCCATAAAATAAGTTTGTCCATAAAATTAACAAATATAAGACATAACGTGCTAGCCTTGGCAACTAGACGGTCTGTAGCGATAAAATATTAATAGGTATTTTTAGATTGGCTATGAAAGGAATTTGGTAACGTTTTAGTAAAAGGAGTAGTTACGAAAATCAGAATGCTTGGTCACCCCGTTGCGTGGATTCGAACAGAGATTGACCTTGACGCCCCCTCCCTGCGATGCCTGCCCACTGTAGTCGTTTGAATTTTCGAATAGTCCGTTGTTTCCAACGGTCGTATACGGATACCTGCGGCATTCCATACCGCGACTTATCTTCATCGACATACGGTCGCTTCTTCAGTGTAGCTCTCGTTCTCAGTGTTGTCATTAGAGTCGCAATAGAGGCCTTTGTTTTGTTTTGCAGTGCAAATTAGTCAGCTGTTACAGTGCAGGTCTAGTACCTTATGTGATAGCTCTGAAATACGACGTGTTTTTGCGATCATCGATATTACTTGATCAATAGAAGTGAACTTTGTCTCGTCGGCTCGTGTTTGTACCAGTACCTACTTAGTTTTAAAGAACATTATTGAAGATTGGGATAGTCCGATCTTGGGTGTTTTTAATTAAATAAACAATAATCCTTTTATCGCAGTCAGGTAATAAATATTAGGACACTTAAAAACCTAAAGTTTCAAGCACCACTGAAGATATTTTTTGAACATATCAGACTATGCCAATTTAAATTTTCGTTAGTTATACTTGTAAGTTAAATAGCTCCAAGTTTGTTTTTAGGTGTTAAATTAATCATAAAGTTTTTGTATATTAACATTTAAAACAAAAATATCGTCTTTTATGAATACAAAATAAAATATCCTTAAAAATTTAACATTTCATTTTCAAAAGTTTATACTTATCCCTTTTTTTAAATTGAAAAAGTATTACATCTTTTTTATCCCATCAAAGTAGTCAAGGTTTTGGTGTTCCCGTATCATACAAAAATTGTGGTGTCACTACAAAATTTGTTACTGATTTCGGCTTGAATCTGCCTATAATCTCAGAGAAATAGTCAGAATTTTGTTAACATTATTTACCTAGATACAAATAGTGAATCAGTCACTATAACCATTTTTAACTTTATTGATTCTTTGCTAATTAACATTTATAAACACAGGCAATTATTTAAACTCAATACTGAGTAGACCACTCGGTGCTACGACTTATACCTATCGAATCAAATTTAAAGACATAAGGATAAGCTCCGGCCAAAGGCACCCACCGACCAATTACGTACCCATACAATTTAAAACAACCATCTTAAAATTAAGATTTCGGTGCAACCAACCAAATATCATCCAAATCCTACGCCAACACATGGCGTTGTCTAGTTTATAGTAAGTTGATGTTAATTTATGTCTGTTGAACCGGACACACGTCACCCCGGCGTCGTCCGTTACCAGTATCGCTGCATATGCTAAACCAAACTGCATGCCAACACGAAGACAAGGACTCTAGACTCGAGTTAGGTACTTGAACTTGACTTGGTGGGTGAACGCAAGTGACATTTCACAGGTCATTAAGACAAGTAGGTACCTACTCTAAAGTTTGACTGATAGATATCTCTACTGGTAAGAATCGAAAAGGCCACCCGTTTTTCCAAATTTTCCTCATCCAGATCGTGTTAGGTACATTACATTTGATCTGATGGCGCATGAAAATTGTAAAGTCCCGAACCATCAGATTCGTCCATAGCATCAAACAAAATAGGCCCGAATTGTAAATCTACTCCTTTTTAAAAGTCAGTTAAATAAACGCCATTATATCGATTAAAATCGTTTCATAAGAGTCCGTATTAAGCCCATCTAAATACATTTAACAGATTACGATCAGCAAATATGCCTTACGTATTTTTGTAAATCAAACTTGAAGCTATTTACCTAATTAACAAAACAAACAGCTATCGAAAGCCTCCGAGGGTTAAATCCCTTGGAATATAAGCCGTATCACTGGGTGTTAGGGTAGAAATAAAAGTGTGGCGTCCGAGCCGATACCGGTGGCTGTACGGGCCCGAATCGATGGACAGCGACGAAGAAGACGCCTTTGTAGTCATCTCTTTGCCTGTCTACACTCCTGATCCTCCTGTGAGTTTCATTAAAAATAAACTCTATAATATGGTGGTATGGTATAAATTTCGTTTTGCCTAAAACCAAGCCACTTTCATATATTTAATACCACCCCTGTTTTCTACTGGGACATCGCTTCGCTCGGTCAAATTTTGTTTTTGCATTACCATGCGCATCATTTTACAGCGATTCGCTGAAATTTTGAACGCTTTTTCATGACAAAGCTCTGGCTAGACTTGGTTATATAATAGGTGACGATAAACTATGTCTGAACTCCGTCATAATTCAAACTCAAACATACACATAATAAGGGGGTTGTGGTTATGTGGGAGTGGCAAGAAAAATGACTAATAATGCGTAATTTTTTTTAAAACTGAAGGCGTCTTGGCTGTGTCTATAATATTACCAAGAATTAGATTCGTACCTGAAGTCTTGTTCTGTACATTTTGCCATAAACCTGTGATTATATTTTTCATATAAAACATTCGCCCCACATCTAATCCCAGAATCAAAACACCGCTAATGATTTTTTTATGAAAATGAGAGAACACTAATTACCATAAAAATCAATTCATATAGGCTCAGTTTTGTACAGCAAAACAAGTAAATGAAATACTAGGCTGAGTGAATTACATAATCCGTTGTTTTGCTCGTAAATATTCAAATGAATTGCGTGAGGTAAGGTTGCGTACAGATAGGGTAATGTCGCGCAACTGCCGTAATAAATGCCTCGGTTTTAAGTGATAGTTTTACGGCTATTTATTGTATAATCTAGGCGTTAAACTTGTCAAATAATGTCCTGGACGATTTTTTATCAAGATTTTGTACGGTGTCCTTTCAACAAATACATGATATTCAACAATTTACAATTTTACATTGAAGACGACTCGGCTGCTGTTGAAACGAAAATATATTTAGTAGAATTATTATCAAGGAAAAATACATCTTCAAAAATCACTTACGGCGAGGCTTGAACTCGCGTTTTTACGTCTCCGTTGCAGTTTATATTCGACTATAGTCGAATTTAGGAATATGTATGTTTCCCTGTCTACTATTTTTGACTTAGACCCCTTTAAAATATATATTTCCATGTACTTAATACTTTACAGTGTTTCAAACTTTCAACAACAGTACCCAGTACCTTTACAATTGACTAGTATTATCAGACGAATTAATTCAACGCCGCAGTAAGCTGGCTATGCAGCAATCAGAGACGCGACCTCGCCCGCTACCCTCCGCCACGTGTGGTGACTGAAAACACAAACCAGTCCAACTAGACCCGTCTTGCCTCCACCATCGCATCGTACCTAAATCAAACACACGATTTTTTCACTTCCGCGTACGTTTGAAGGGTCCGTCAAATTGGTCGTCGAATTGCACGCACTGTTTTGCATTAAAAGCTGTCCTTGAGCGGTCAGTACCTTCGTCGAAGGACGTGCATAAATTCGGCGTACACACCGTCAGTGGTTCAGACGGTTTTGTGCTTGCTTGTCGTGTAAACGCGACAAAATATCGCGACTTAGGATTTCGTTGAGAAATCATAGCGAAGAAGATTTGACGGTCACTGTAAATACTGTAATGGTGAGTTGCTGTTACAGAATGAAATAGATTTCGACACTTCTTTAAACTTCTTTGCACACTTCGTAGTAAATCTATACCTTTCAAAATAGAAAGCAAAACCATTTCTAGACTGAAAATGATGGCCACTTCAACACACTAGCATAAATACCTATTGGCGGAAAATATCGTTCTAAAGAAAAGTGGGTTACATGTTCAGCAAAAATATGTTCAAGAGAAAAAAAACGAAAGAAAAAGCTACGGTCAAGCGGAAACAAGGAAATTCCGTTTTGAATCCATAAAAGTTTCAAATGACCACACTTTTCATGAAATTGTTAACGTGCTTGACATACATTTTCATATATGACGCGGTACTTATTTAATTTGCATAAATCATACATAACGCAACCCTTCATTAAGTCAGAGCGAAAGAAAACGGCTTTACATTGTACGTGGATAGCTATACCTAGACCTAGACGGTATTATAGGTCCAAATCGTTCAAGGTTCATTAAAGTTTTTGAAGCCATTTCAGGCTGTTTGTGTGCACATTTATCAAGCAACTGAATTCATGTCAGGGGCAAAACTGGGGTCGTCTATCATGCTTTGAGGAATAAACTTAATTACATTCATATCTTTTAGACTTAGGTAAAGCTTTCGATTGTCTGCTAGGTCAAATGTAAAGCAATGGAGTAGTTTAATCACACTTCTAATCTCTTTCTTCTTTACAGCTCTTTGTACACTCTTTTTTTTTATGATCTCTATCAAGATCAACACGGTTTGTAGTTTTTTTTATTCTAAACACGTGATTTCTTCTATGCAATTATCGTCTAATTCTTGAACAGTTTCTTACATTAAGTCTCTCCCTTTAGTTTAATATCAACTTCCCTTAGCTTAATAAAACTTAGTTTGATATGACTTCAGTTACCTACTTAGTTTAATTAGGTAAATATTTTTCTTTCTTTTTTTTTCTGTTGGCGGTCGAAAGTAAAATCCCTTTTTTGACAAAATTATTTAACGACCGTGTTTCCAAGTCATAATAAACATCATAGTAAGTTAGCGACGAAAAGGTTTAAGAAGTAGCACGTTAACCAAGAAGAATTTTAATGATGAGAAATTACGGAAAATCTTAACACCTCCAGGCGGCGAGTTACGGGAAGAAAAACGGTATGTGGTACGGCGCTGGTGCAGCTCCGCCACCAACCAACACCAGCGGTTGGGTGAGCCGGGCCGGGACTCGGAAGCAGTCGGTGGCTGAATCCGACGCTCCACCGCCAGGAGGCGGCAAACCGGCGAGCGGGAGAGTCATCAGGATCATTAACAATATGGATCATTCTATACAGGTTAGTGGCTTCAATGATTTTAATTATAATAACGGCTTTATTCATACCTAAACTTTTATAAAACTATATTTAGTGTTAATATGTTTTGCGTGAGTTTTTATCGTAGTCGGTACCTGACCAACTACCATCAATAGATTATTATTTAATAGATAGATTAAAAAAATTGATGGAAAGTGTTAGGTTTTAGGGTGAGATACTAACTACAGAGGACGCAGACGAAACTGTGTATAAAACCTACCTAATCAAAATTAAGTTGAATATCTATCAGAAACACTTAGGAACATGTAAAAAATATTTCATTTCATCAGAATTTATAATACCACAAAAAATGGCGTATTTATGTTTTTTCTTAAAAACTCTTCTTGTTGAAACCTTACCAACCTGGAGTTCTAAGTAGGTAGTAATTTTATGCAACAATGCCAATAGTTATCCAATGTAACGGCCTTGGAACGAAGACGTAGGAAATCATTTCGACTGCTATTGAAGCAAAATTTACTGTAGGTCAAGCATATAATGACCGACTATGCAGGGCTTGGTTATGGCAAGCTATGGCCTAATATGTTTATGATAGTAAATTTTAGAGGTCGGTAAAATTGCATTCTGCACTTAGTAATGTAGATACATACTAATATTTGTAAGGCTCTAAACAGATAAACTACATTTCAACTGTAATTTGCAGTCAGAGTGTAGTTGAATTGAAATACAATTTTGCCTTACAATAGCTGGATTTTAATTGGTACCAAAGCGGGAATAACCAAGCTGTACTCTCAGACTCCCAGGCCATGTTTGGTAACCAAAGCTTTTTATTCTAGTGTCGCGTATTACTGAACTTGCGCACAACACAACCGTTCGAAGAAGTATTGGAAGATCTGGGTCAAGTATTGAAAATGAGCGGAGCCAAAAGAATGTACACAATTACTGGCCAAGAGGTAATTAGTTATATGTTTTGCTTGACCTACTAATTTAAATTAGATTGTAACCTGAGCAGGCTTGAGAGAGAACCTGGTATTATTTGTATTGTGACCGTTGAATAGGACAGAACGATATACCTTTTTATTACACTTCAGCTTGTAGTTCGTTGGCTTGGCGACCCGAAGCGAATCTCTGCCTCCGAAACGAGTTTTTACCGCCCTCTGTCTGTGCTTTTGTATCTGTGTTTCGTGGGAGACTATAAACATGTTATTTTGTAATGGTGACTCAAATGTGATGACTCAAATTGAAATAGAAGTATGTATTTACTATCTTGAGTCTTATAGTATAGATGATTTTGTTCTTAGTAAGCTTTTGCTAACTGAGAGCGAAATCATTATAGCTCTAGCCTTAACGATTAACAGAGATAGCAAATGTGACCCAATGCTTATTTTGCCTTCTGAAACACGGAGGATTACGATAGTATAGTTTCTTTAGGGTTTTCCATCAAAATAGTAAGTTTTCTTGACGTTGCTGAACCTCTATATGCAATCAACGGGTGCTACCAAAGTTCTACGTTTCGATTATCTATGTGTGTAGAGCCACCACGATCAGGTCTTACATTCTTTATCATTTTTGTGTTTATGATCCTAGGTCCGAAGTTTTTCTCAACTGCGCAACGAGTTCGCTGATGTTGAGACCTTTTACTTGGGTACAGTGATGGTGGCTCCGGCTATAAGTCCAGGTGTTAGCGCACCTTTGTCTATTGAATCTCCGATAAGAAGGTAAGTTAAAACTTTGCTTTATCCAGGTGTTCCACATTAATATTAACGATTTGGGTGAGGCTACAATAACCTTGATGTTCTCCAAGATCTCGGTCGCGAGCAACAGTGGCAGCCACTCCAGTGACCGAGGATTTGAGAGGCAGGAGAGCTCGAAGTAAAAGTCGGCCTCGAGTGCTATACGCTCCAGAAGGAGAAATCGTAAGGAATTCTGGTAAGTTTATATGTATGACCGAACCACTTAAGTCAACATGATTCTGCAATAACGGTATTTTCATGTGTAATTTTTAAGGATTCTTGAAACCGCAATGCGGTGCAAGTACTGCCTGGTTGAAGCCATAAATATTGTACAGTAAACTTCTAAAAAAGGTGCAGTTACCCTGCTTAAAGTGCGATAAGGCACGGAAGAAGAAGGTAGGTACTTCTCCGAAAGATAACTGTACTAATAATTAATCCAACTACCATAAAGAGGTCGATTACGCAAGTGTAAGAACTGTTATAACTGGCTGAACTACCGAACAAACCTCAATCCTTCACCATATCATTATTTCCACCAGCTCTACCAAAGTTTTCTTACAGATTACACTCTCCTAGAAGTCCTGAAAGAGGAGCCTATCCGCGTGACCATACGAGGTCTGCGGCGTACATTCTACCCTCCCATACATCATGCCCCTATTGACAACTCACCTCCAGATAAGAAGTTGCAATTGGATTGGGTGTAAGTGTTTTTGCTTTTGTTCTTATTCCACGTATTATTTTGTGTTACCTACCCACACTTCAGGGTCAATTTGTAGGGAATCATTGGATCCAAAATTCAATGACTCCTCCGGGACGAAAATCCACGACCTTTCTCTAGTGGGGTGCGCTAACCATCTACGCCAAACTAGCTCAAGCGACAGGGTTGAATATAAGGAACGCATTATTCTTATTTTTCGAGTTAAGCCCGTGACTTTGTTTAAAAAGCTCCTTATTCACCAGCTTCGGATATCGTGGTCACGATACTCGGCGGAACCTGTGGGTGCTTCCAACTGGAGAACTGTTGTACTACGTGGCGGCCGTCGCTGTGATGTACGATCGAGACGAAGACGCGCAGCGCCATTATATTGGACATACTGAAGATATACAATGGTAAATATATCCATCCGAATTGACTGAACCCAAGAAATCTTTCTCTGATATTATAACCCATTATAAAAGTACCTAAATCTTATCACTTTGAGTCCAACCCATGCTGAAAACGTAGAATCAGAAGGCTCAAGCTTAAGCAGATGGATAAAGCTAGCCACCTTAAAACTCTTGGCTTTAAAAACTGGAAAAGAGATAGAGAAGGGGTGGAAGAAAACGTTGAAGGAGCCCAGCCTCCTAAAAGGCTGTACAGTACAGCTATCATTTTCTCGAGCTCTTTTGTGCTTCGGAAGGCACGATAAGCAGTTGTTCCCAATGTCGGTTATAGGAGTCGTAAGGCCAAGTAAGAAGGCTTTAGGGATACTTGAAAACATTAGGTGAACCCAGAAACGAAAGGAAAAAAAGTCATTTTTGATCATAAAATGTTATCACCTTGTCTTCTTACTCGTGAAAATCTCCTCAGCATGGAACTACACCCGTCCCGCGAGCTGGTGGCGAGCGGGCAGCGCGCGGGACGCGGGCGGCGTGCGCAGGCACACGTCCGCATCTGGAGCACGGACACGCTGCAAACGCTGCACGTCTTTGGGATGGCGGAGTTCGAGGCGGGGGTCTCTGCTGTCGCGTTCTCACAACTGGTAGGTCTGATGGAGAAGATTGTAGGGAATGTTGGCACACGTCCGTATTTGGAGCACGGACACGCTGCAGACACTGCACGTCTTCGGGATAACGGAGTTCGAGGCGGGGGTCTCTGCTGTCGCGTTCTCACAACTGGTAGGTCTGATGGAGAAGATTGTAGGGAATGTTGGCACACGTCCGCATCTGGAGTACGGACACGCTGCAGACGCTGCATGTCTTCGGCATGGCGGAGTTCGAGGCGGGGGTCTCTGCTGTCGCGTTCTCACAACTGGTAGGTCTGATGGAGAAGATTGTAGGGAATGTTGGCACACGTCCGTATCTGGAGCACGGACACGCTGCAGACACTGCACGTCTTCGGGATAACGGAGTTCGAGGCGGGGGTCTCTGCTGTCGCGTTCTCACAACTGGTAGGTCTGATGGAGAAGATTGTAGGGAATGTTGGCACACGTCCGTATCTGGAGCACGGACACGCTGCAGACACTGCACGTCTTCGGGATAACGGAGTTCGAGGCGGGGGTCTCTGCTGTCGCGTTCTCACAACTGGTAGGTCTGATGGAGAAGATTGTAGGGAATGTTGGCACACGTCCGTATCTGGAGCACGGACACGCTGCAGACACTGCACGTCTTCGGGATGGCGGAGTTCGAGGCGGGGGTCTCTGCTGTCGCGTTCTCAGAACTGGTAGGTCTGATGGAGAAGATTGTAGGGAATGTTGGCACACGTCCGCATCTGGAGTACGGACACGCTGCAGACGCTGCATGTCTTCGGCATAGCGGAGTTCGAGGCGGGGGTCTCTGCTGTCGCGTTCTCACAATTGGTAGGTCTGATGGAGAAGTTTAGGTAGATGTTGACACACGTCCGTATCTGGAGTACGGACACGCTGCAGGCGCTGCATGTCTTCGGCATGGCGGAGTTCGAAGCGGGGGTCTCTGCTGTGGCGTTCTCGCAACTGGTAGGTCTGATGGAGAAGATTATAGGGAATGTTGGCACACGTCCGTATCAGGAGCACGTACACGACGCAGACACTGCACGTCTTCGGGATGGCGGAGTTCGAGGCGGGGGTCTCTGCTGTGGCGCGCCTCTACCTTGACTTATTAGTAAGCGTTCCTTGGTATAGGTAAATTTTAACTTTAAGTAACATTTGTTGACCAGAATGGCGGTAGTTACGTGCTGGCTGTGGACGCGGGTCGGGAGAGCATCCTGTCGGTGTGGCAGTGGCAATGGGGACATCTGCTTGGGAAAGTTGCTGTAAGTTATGCTACTTCATTACATTTATTGAGGAGCTGCAATTATTGCAATTATTGAGGTGCAGCTAGGCCAAACGGCACCTGCCGATCTTGAATGGTCATGCGAGTTCAGAGCCCTGTAGCCGCTAAACTGAAAATCCCTGTCGGGCTCATCGAAAATTGTTGATTATTTCATGACGGAATGTCGTAGAACTTTTTTTTGTGTATGGATTTGATTGTGACATGGATTGTGTAGGTGAAATTAATACATTTTGGTGTAGTTTTAAGACAAGACAAACAAAAATTTGGATAGGCTTTGCACCAATAGGAGGTTATTGGTGCAAAGCCTATCCAAATTTTAGACAAAAATGTCTGATTTGGCTAAAATGTCGATAGGCTTCAATACGTTTCGACATATTTGTATGGAAACTACACTAAAATATCGGAAACAATGTCGCCTACAATCCATACACAAAAAAAAGTCAATAATTTTCGATGCGCCCGACATGGATTTTGAGTTTATCAGGTATAGGGCCCTTAAGCAATGCTTGTCGCGGTCATTACTTGGAGGACCGATAATTTGTGTGGCAGAAAACCCATTTTCTCGAGCGCCTCCGTGCTTCGGAATCGTTTTCTGAATTGTATGTTTATCCTCTTACTAAATCAAAAGAAGTCCTAAATACTTCTAAACCACACAACAGATTTAGTTTACATAGTAAGTAGTTTTTTACCTATCTCCAAACAAATTCACGAAATACTCATAAAAGTTCTGGGAATCAACGTTTTTACTCAATTATTTAAGTAGGTAGGTAACACATAACGTCAACAATGACCCTCGTTCGTTCTAAAACATAACTACACACATCAACATCGTCTAGGGATATTTTATATAAAGTTCTTAAACTTAAAAAATACTGGCCGATTTAAAAATATTTTAATGGAACCTTATTGTGTAGGCCTTATTGTATGATTCCAAATTTGAATTTAAAAAAAATAATTAAAAACATAAGATTAGCGCGGCAATTATTGTAGCGAGTTCGAAGGTTTAAATTTACTTAACGCAGTTTTAAGCATTTTGTTTAAACAAATTGAAGTTTTAATTTTTTTTTTTTGATTAATTACAATTTAATACAACTGTATGCATCATGCAGCGGCGTCATTTAACAAGAAACGAAATGTTAAGGGCAGTAGGAATGCTCCAAGCTGGGGCTACTCAACGGAGTATTGCCGAGGAGATTGGAACAAGACAAAACGTGATATCAAGATTGTGGTCACGTTATCGTGCTACTGGTGAAGTGGCTGAAAGGCATCCAGGCGGAAAGCGGATAACTACCCAAAGACAAGACCGATTTTTGCAAGTGGCCGCGAGAAGACAACCAAATGTTACGGCCATGCAGTTGGTTTAAACGCTCCAGTCAGACCACCAGGTGCTTGTCAGTGACCAAACTGTGAGGAGAAGACTGCACGAGGCTAACCTTCATTCTCGCAGGCCGCTTCGTACTCTAGCACTACGCAGAGGAAATCGTGGACGAAGATTACAGTGGGCTAGAGAACATTTGCCTTGGGAAGATATCGAGTAGTCGGTAGTGTTGTTTACCGATGAGTCCCGATTCGGATTTCATCCTGATTCACGTAGAGTACGCGTATGGCGAGCTTCTGGTCGTGACAACCGTCTGCAACACCCTCGGGAGGTCCATCCATACCATGGCGGAACAATTATGGTTTGGGCGGGAATTCGTATTGGTGGAAGAACAGACCTCGTTTGGATCAGAAACACTATGACTGCCGAAAAATACCGTAATCAGGTGCTAGCACCAATAATCTATCCCCATCGACTGCAAATGGGCCAAGTTTTCACGCTCATGCACGACAACGCCCGTCCGCACACTGCGCGAGTGGTGACCAGCTGGCTAGAGGAGCACGACGTGTCGGTCTTAGACTGGCCCGCGCAGTCACCAGACCTAAACCCCATAGAGCACGCGTGGGATATGCTTCAAAGAAGGGCTTTGAGGAATTTGCCTCCAAATGTTGCGACTGAAGAGCAACTTTTTTTGCATCTTAGCAGGACCTGGGACAATATTCCGCAGCAAGATATTGACAACCTGATTCAAAGCATGAAAAACCGTTGCAGGGCCGTGATTAACGTCATGGGTGGTTTCACTGACTACTAATTTTAACTTCAAATAAAAAAACCTAATAATTTCGTTTTACTTTATTTTTTTTCTTAGATAGACATTTTATCTTAAATTTAACATTCTTTCACTTTTTGCGTTTTTTTAAATAAAAAAATATTTAAGCATAAAACAATATTTTGTTGTATTCTAAATCATAGTCTGATAAGTAGGCTTTACAAAAATATATACATGTTGTTTGTTAGTAAACACAATTTTTGAGTAAATTGAGAAATTCTGAATATCCCTAGACGGTGTTGATGTGTGTATTTCAACGAAACGTCTGTCTTGACTCTTGACTGGCTAATATTAATTACACTTCTATGGTATAGGTACCTCTACCTACACCAAACACGAAATAATGTAGTAGGTACTAGCATATAGCAGCGCAGTAGGAATATTTTATTACTTTTAAAATAGGTCCAAAAGTTCGGGCCTCCCTGCGAGTAAATTTTTAAAGACTCATTTTTCCTTTAAACCTGTTTCTAGTGGAACTGCCTAGCTAGAGCAATAAGAAACTGAGTTTCATACCAAATACGTTTTTCTTTTTTTTTTCTTTGTGCTTTCTTCATACAAACTTTACAAACGTAGTCGACTGCGGTTAAATCTTTATGAGCCATGAATGACCATGCTCGTACTTTTTATTTTCTTTTTTTCATAATCTATTTTTTCTAAATTTTATTTCTATTCTATTTAGAAAATATTACTAGTATAATTTATCCAGGGGAAAACAGTCGACTACGTCTATAATGGAGAAAGTGTAGGTAGGTAATACTCTTAATTTGTGCCACTGTAGGGCGTCGGCCTCCTCTTAGAAGGTTTTTTCAGTAAGACACCACGGGACCCTAATACGCATTGGTGAATGACCCAATCCCTCAGACAGTGGCGTTAATACTAACTATTACCTGTGTTATTACTAAAAAATATTCTAAGAAAATTCAAAACTAAAGCTACTGTTTAAATTGGTGGGTATTATACTACGAAAGTTATAATATTCTGTAACCTTGTCCGCTAATTACCCCCACGATAACGATAACCCAGCAAACTGCTTCTGTCACATAATGCGACAGTGCACTAGCTAAATTAAATTTCTCTACATTTGTTTTAAATTAATCTTTGTTCTTCTTCTTCTTCTTCTTTATCTATTATATAAAAATCAATCCCTATTTCCCTTGGTCACGGCATCACACTTAAACTTTTACACATATTTCGATCATTCTTTTTTTGTTGTGAGCGCTATTGTCAGGAGAAGGTTCTTATGAAAGAAAAAATGCTAAACCGATTTTGATGAATTTTATTTTTTTATACTAAACGACAGGACAACGTCTGTCGGGTCAGCTAGTCTCTTATATATAAAAATCAATCCCTATTTCCCTTGGTCACGGCATCACACTTAAACTTTTAGACATATTTCGATAATTCTTTTTTTGTTGTGAGCGCTATTGTCAGGAGAAGGTTCTTATGAAAGAAAAAATGCTAAACCGCTTTTGATGAATTTTATTTTTTTATACTAAACGACAGGACAACGTCTGTCGGGTCAGCTAGTTACCTTATATTATTTTACTTTATGTATTTTTTATGTAAGAAAGCTTAAAAGTAAAATGTGTATATAAATAATGTTGAAATGTATGACTAAGTTTTTCTACTGAAAAAGTAAAATATTATATTTTCACTTAATCACAAAGGTATATTCCTACCCACGTTCCCGTTTATAATGTTAATAGGATGTAATCTATTTAATATTTATATATTGTAGTATATTTATTTTCTTACAGTACCTAACTAAAGTAAAGAAAATATTCACCATTTCCACAAAATTACTTAGGTTTTACTTATTTTATTCATACTTGCTATTTGCTTAGGTAGGTATCTAAATGCAAATTTATAGCCATAATATCAGGTATTAAATGAAATATGCTAATGAAAATCCTGTATTTTTCTCTACGGCTTTGAAACATTAACACATGATTGCGTTCCTCATACATATTTCCATTTCTATTACTTATTCAGTCGTATACTAAGTAATTGCCACGCGAATTTGTGCTCAATCAACAAAGTAAAGGGGTATTTATTTAATTTGTTTTATAGAAATAGCATAATGTCGCTTGGCTGGGTGACAACCAGAGAAATG
Source organism: Idaea biselata (assembly GCA_958496205.1). Classification (NCBI taxonomy): domain Eukaryota; kingdom Metazoa; phylum Arthropoda; class Insecta; order Lepidoptera; family Geometridae; genus Idaea; species Idaea biselata. The sequence goes on from OY292398.1 coordinate 13,097,731, forward strand.
TAACTATAGATACGACTTGTTCCAACTAAATGGTCAACAAATTTGTCTTTTTGGTCTCACTTAAAATTACATAAGTAGAACTCGCTCTTGCTTCAAACTCAATGTTTCACTTTTTGTAGCCATAAAAAAATCAGAGAAAACGCATCTAAAACTACTTACTTGTTTTGTATGACACATCGCTTATGACAATATAATATCAATGGGTTCAAAAGCGTAGGTTTCCTTTCAGCTAAAAATAAGTTAACTAATTTTCAATAAAAATAAAACTTCTGTTTTGTGTTAACGCTCCGCGGTCTTTCTATCTTCTGGTTCTAATAGTTTATATTTTCTAGATTCGCCTGCTGAAACAACATAAATTTGCGTTTACGATTTCAGCAGGTGAAGCGTACCACATCGTAACTTAACGAAAAGCTAACACAAAGAAAACAACTAAGTCTATCGCGATAACAAACATATAAGTTCGTGTAATATAATATAACAGTCGCTTTATTACTTCCTTATCTAAAAGGTGTAACCAACCAAGGGTTGTATACCTACCTACAGAAGTAAATAATTATAATTTCCGTTGTTGTAAGGAATCGGCCTTTGTGTATTGTATACCTATTTAAAGTTATGTACGGTCACGCAAAACGTAGCCGCGTCGCCTACGATCTCGTTGACTCATTGAAAGGTCTTCGCCAACTTAGCGTAAACGAACGACCGATAATTTCCTACTGCGATCGATCGTTTCTTCGTTCGTAAAAGCTAGTAAGCCCCCTGAACTTTTGCGGGATTAAGGTCGGAGGAAATTCAAGCAGTTTTAAATTTTTGACATGGTTGCAATAACTGTGCACCGCCCACGCGGATCTGATCTTGATGTGAATGCTGTTGATGCGCGTGCAACTATGACAGCCAAAGTGCACAGTTATTATGATAGTGTCAGAAAGCAGAATAGATTGCAGAATCTTCTAAGATAGGTATCTTTTAACCCTGCTGGTTTTTAATTAACCCCAGCCAGAAACTTTACTATAGCATCAGCTTTAGTATTAGCTTCTATTTACCGAATCCTTTGTACAATGCTTAAGCTTCAAATACACTTCACGCACGACTACACCATAGAGCTGGGAGACCACACACCTACAGCGCCCATCGAAACAAAATGCACGAATTTCTTTATATGTGTGCTGTAGGTGTGGTGTCTCTCAGCTCTATTGTCGACGCGTATTTAAAGCTTAAATATGTCATATGAAAGCAGACCTGTGATAAGCAATAAAGTACCTACCTATTCTTCAAGATAGATACTTAGGTACTTACTGCAATATTTTTTATCCTGTTATCTCTATTATACCTATTACTAACTTACTTATTTCTTTTGCAGACTCTACAAGAAGAGCTGACGGGGGCCGCATTCCATCCGTTGGACGATAATTTGTTGATCACACACGGGAAAGGACATTTGGCATTTTGGAATCGACGAAAAGATGGATTTTTCGAACGCACGGATATTATTAAACCGGTAAATTTAAAAATATATTTATTAAAGCGGCGTAAAAAACTATCTACTCTACTATAACTTTTTTCGAATTCCCGCCATTACTTACCCGCCATATTGTGTTTTTCTTTTTATTGACTTTCAAATGATATGGCTTTGGTTTCGCATGACATAATAAATACAGGCAAGCTACGAAAAAAATAATTAAAATTAAAATATTATGTTTTCAGCCCTCTCGCACGCACGTAACGGCGCTGCAGTTTGAACAAGACGGCGATGTTGTGACAGCGGATAGTGATGGGTTCATTACGATTTACAGTGTCGATAGCGATGGGGCCTATTTTGTTCGGATGGAGTTTGAGGTTCGATTTGACTTTTAACCTAAATTGTACTTTTGTTTTGAGTGTTGTTCTAATCTTACTGTGTTAACTTTTTTAGTGTTTTAGTTTAGTTTATTTATGTATTTTTGGGTTCCGCACCTAAAGGATAAAAACGGGACCTTATTATTATAATAAATGCTTGTATTTTAGTTTGACTTTTTTTAAATAATTGCAGGCTCACATCAAGGGAATAAGTTCTTTAGTAATGTTATCAGAAGGGACGTTGATTTCTGGTGGTGAAAAGGACAGAAAAATAGCAGCCTGGGACACCCTTCAAAATTACAAGAGAATTACAGAAACTAAGGTATTATTGGCCTACACGACAGGTTAATTTTCGTTTTCTAATAATTAATAGATAAAAAGTAATTTTTAAATGTACCTTTGAATTTTAGTTGGCAGAGTCCGCAGGGGGAGTACGCAGTATTTACCCTCAAAGACCAGGTAGAAATGATGGCAACTTGTATGTCGGTACAACACGGAACAATGTCTTAGAAGGTTCTTTACAGAGGAGGTTCAATCAGGTAATATCCTGAATCCAATCTCAATGTGGTAAAATTTTGATCACGATAAAAAGCTATGTTTTTCTTTTCCTAGATATTATTCGGACATCACAAACAGCTTTTGGGATTGGCCGTTCATCCTGATGATGAAATGTTTGCGACTGCTGGTCACGACAAAAATATAGCTTTATGGAAAGGGCATAAATTAGTTTTTGCTACACAAGTAAGACAAAGTTCCTTTTTCTATTCCTTAGTTAAGTAATATGAACCTGAAATTAAATAGTCGTAACTCAAAAGGCAGGTTAAAAAGGTGTAGTGACAATGTTAGGGGGATATGGTAGATCAAGGGGTGAGCGCGAGTTTGATAGGGAACAGATTAGAGTGGAGAACAATAGCATTCTGTTTCGACCTGTTATTTATTGTCATTCTAGGGGAAATTATTTTATTTTGAAGGGCTCTGTGGCGCGTCGGGCGAGTCGGCTACTACGTAGAAAGTTGCGGGTTCGTTTCCCGCTGGAGGCCGTATTATAATAATTATAATATAATTATCGTATAGTCGTGTATTCGTTATCTAGTACCCATAGCTCAAGTCTAGTTGCTTAGTTTGTGGAATAGCGCTGTGTGCAACGTCCTGCAATATTCATATTTATTTTAACAGGTCGGTTATGAATGCGTCTCATTGGCTTGGCATCCCGGTGGCGGAGCATTAGCTGCAGGCAGTACTGAGGGACACTTAGTTGTTCTAAACGCTGATGCTGGAGCTCATGTTGCTACTCTACGAGTTTGTGGCTCACCACTTAACTGCTTGCAGTATAATTCAGGTTTATATTTTTACATTTATTCATTATGAGTTGGCCCGCTCTCTGGCATACCAGTGATGACTTAAAATCCAGGGAGGTATCTCCATCCTTCAGCCTCTCACGTCCCTGTTGCTCCCTTGCTGTAATTTGCTCAGCTGATTAGGGAGCCCAGTTTGTGAGTTGGCGAGTCTCCGTCTGACATTTTTACGTGTTTATTGGACATTGTTACGGCAGGCGCCGTAACAATGTCCAATAAACACGTATTTCCACTATAGTTCCCCCAGTAGCTAATCCACTACTATCACATCACTATAGCCCATGTTGTTTTCATCCGTAGATTTCTCAATAGTTCTATCCGATCCGGTGGTTGTCCTTTGCTGCATTTTATATGCAGACAGGGATAATCGCCGGCTTGGTGTCCACTTCATTGTTTGCGAGTAAAATTGTTATTGAAAAGGGCCTCTACATGTTGGCTTCGGCTCCACGCACGCCTTCCAAAAGTCCGGGGCTCCATCCCCGTGATACTGGACGTATAACAGACATTAAAATAAAATAAATAGGTATATTAAAAAAATAAATTATAAATTAAGGTTTATTCATTTATAAAGCATTGTGTCATTGTGTTAAATTTATGTAGGTTCACTTATTGGAATGACCTAATATCTAGTTTTAATTATTTTTAGCTGGAGATTTTCTCGCAATCGGATCGCAAAATGGAAGCATCTACCTATTCAGAGTGTCTAGAGATGGATTTTCATACAAGAAATCGAATAAAATACGAGGAGCGCAGCCTCTTATGCAGTTAGACTGGAGTCTCGATGGAACTTATTTGCAGACAGTTACAGCTGATTACGATTTGGCATTCTGTAAGTTTTCATGAAATCTTATTAACACATTCTTTTTCTTTATTTATATAACAATCCCTAAGACTAATTTTAATATTTCAGGGGATATCAAATCTCTGTCGCCTGAAAAGAGCCCCATCGCAATGAAAGATGTCAAATGGTCTACATACAGTTCTACCGTTGGATTCCTTGTATCAGGTAAGTGTATTCTAAGACTGCTGATAATAATATTCTCTTTTTATATTCAGTTGATTCAGAATATTTCATTTTTATTTCAGGAATGTGGAATAATCGTTTCTACCCGATGACGTCGTTGATTGCTACTTCAAGTCGTTCTTCGGCTCACGATCTTCTTATTAGTGGAGATATGGACGGATACGTTCGGCTTTTCAGGTTAGATAATAATGATGTTTGTAGTTGCTCTATTTTTAGGCAGTACGTACCTAGGTACTTTCTACAAACTTTACTTTCCACTTTCCTAAAAATAGGTATGAATATTACGAGGTATATTACGAGATACTAGTATCTATTAACCTCGTAATTATTATTATATTAATAATTTTGCTTCTTTGTTTACTCTAATATCACTGCAAATTATTAACCGATCTATTGATTAATATTCAGAATAATATTTGAACGATTTTCATGGTATAGCTGGAAAAAAGATTAATCTGAAATGGGTCAAAATAATGGACAAATCGGATATTAATTTTGGGAGTGTAGGTATTTCTGTGTTCATTTATCTTAACCGTTATATTTTCTCACAGGTATCCCTGTGCTAGTCCAAAGTCAGAATACAACGAGATGAAAGTATACAGCGGTACCGTGACCAACACTCGGTTCTTGTTCAACGACCGTTGCCTGGTGACAGCTGGAGGAGTCGACGCAGCTCTCATGCTGTGGGAGCTTGTCGACGAATAGCGGCACGAGGCGGCGCGGCTCCGTCCACCGGCGGTGCTTGTCGCGCCACCTACACCGTCGCCGCCTTATTCTAACACCTTCAGGGTTATAGACTTCGAAGAACTCGATTGAAGGGTTAGGCAAATTAGAAATGAGAATCAAACCGAATATACAGTTTTGCAGCCCTTCGAAATCCCGATAGGATTGGTATGGATATTCCTTTGACGTTTTAATATGGGGCTTAACCAGTTTGTTGGGTATAATCCGTCTGGCCAGTCAAAATGGACAACATTAATTGGACTGAAATAACATTTATTGTGTATGGAAAGATTATAAATCTTTACAAAATTAACACTTCTATCATTTTGGTTAGCAGACGGATGTTACTCGATTACAACCACAACTTCATACCGGACTTGACTACAAAGTAGGTACCTCCTCAGATACTCTAGGACCGTACGCAGAACAATGAGCGCGTGCAGAAACGCGTGCACATAGAAAAAAACATTCAAAACTATACATACACACAAAACATTATTTATTTCAGTTGCCATATTGGACATTTTGAAAGATGAAGCGACAAGTAGAAAGACTTTCCTTTAAATTTACAAGTCGATCATTCATCAAATCAGTATTAATTGCAATATTCTTAATCATAAAGCTCAGAGATATAGAAAAGCTGTTGAAATTATCACTGCCATATTATGTATTTTGCATTAGATACTTATTCGTCGTAAATGCTAATAAATATTTAAAAAATATTATAGTAGGTGCATAAATAAAACACGCTTTAATATTGAACTTATTAATAAATAAGTCTATTAAAATTGGCTAAATTATAATAATTCGTCGGATGAAGGAAATAAGTAAATTAATATCGAATTGTTAAAATATTGGTAAATTGTGATCGTTTATAACTGGTGCTGAAAAATAGCAGAGAAAGTAAAATTATAAATCACTGTTAAAATATATTTGTTAAATTAATTAATACTTAGCGTTAATATTAAAATTACGTTATATGAGCATTATAGTTTTAAGTATTATTATTAAGAATGATAACTATTCATATTATGTATGAATTTATAATATTTTAATGCTTCAACTATTTATTTTTTTATGCAGGCCTAACCTAACCTAACCTAACCTAACCTAACCTAACCTAACCTAACCACATCCCCCATCCACAAAATATATTTACCCACCTATTACTCATTAAACCTACCCATTTCTGTATCAGACTTTAGACATCGGATTTAACTGTAATAATTACTAAATACTTAACTAATAAAAGAATGTGGCAGGCCACTTTTTTTCTACGAACACAAATTGGTCCAATTTAAACTGTAAATTGTGATTGTGATTTACACTTTGTAAAACTAGTGTCATTGTAGCCTAAATAAATTAGGTCTCTACTCCACATGATATTATTTTACTGAAAATGTATAATTTAGATAACATCTAAGGATCTAAGAATCTTCATTTCTAAAAAGACCTCTAAATTGTATGGCACTAGTTTCGTATTGTAATGTTCCCCGCTTTATGACAAAAAAGGTCGTGAAAACTTTTTGGGTTAATAATTTTTGCGTACCTAAGTTTTTTTTTAATACAATTAGGCTTTTCCTAGCTCATGTTTTCAAAAAGGTACATTATGATACAAATGTTAAGTTGGTGATTATCGCTCAGGCGATATTTAGATCTGAGCCAAAGGCGAGGGTCTTAAATGAACCGAGGACGGTAATCATCAATACTTACGTATATCATTCGACGGTGTATCATACGACGTTTTTGAACACACTTGTGATGAAAAGTAAATGTTATGCTAAGAATATAAAAAAAGTTTATTTATTGAAACAATTAGAATATTAATAATTATGTGCAGTTAGTGGTTTAACAAAAGGTTTTACTACATTGTCGCACTAGTACGTAAAGGTAATCAAAATGTCACAGTTTGGTTACAAGTGCCATTAACCATTATACACGGTGCTCCGAGGAGGGGGTATTAAGCCGAAAGGGGGTTGTTCTAGAGGTCTAGGCGAACAACGTTTGTTCTACAAGTTTTGGAAATTCGAAGTAGTTTTCGAAATTTTTGAGTTTAAAGTTTGCATGAAAATCAGCTGTTTTTTAGAGTTTGAGGTCATTGGCCTTAAGGTGCCCTTTTATTTAGTTTGGACCACAACAATCTAAACATTAATTGCTTTTTTATTTTACAAAAACAGCTGTTAGTTAGTTTAGTTAGTTAGTTTTTAGTGATACAACTTAAAAATTTTCGAAAAAAAGTTTGAATTTCCAAAAGTCGTAGAATAAAAGTTGTTCGCCTACACCTCTAGAACAACCCCCTTTCGGCTTAATACCCCCTCGTCGAAACACCCTGTATACCTAAAACCGATGCAATAAGAGTCGCTCTCTGAGCAAGTGTGTTGAAAAATATGTTAAGTATTTGTTAACTGGGACCACAGAGCGAGATTATTTATAAATACTGATTACTGATGTTCTTAAAATTACGTTGAATTGTCTATTGAAACAAAACAACATGTATGAAATTAACTATATTTAAAGTTATGTATGCCTTAAGTAAAAGCTTTTATAATATTCATAAATACAAGAAGCACCTAATAATTGTATTAGATCTACATGATGTTTTTTTTACTATTAACAGTATTATATTAATATAAAATTCTTAAATAAAGTAAGATTACGTACCATTGATTGAAGTATTTAATTATCAATTCCCTAAAATAACCCATAAATCTATGTTATGTACAGTATTAATGATTTATTATGTTAGTAAAAAAATATCAAATCTAACTTTCATAAAATAGTAGGTAACAAAAATTGCAAAAAAAAACTCCAATAAAACAAGCCGCTATTCAGCTTCCTATTATGTACCCTACACACGTTTAGATTTATCTTATAGATAAATCGCATGCGAGAAATCTTTACGATAAATCGTACGTGTGTAGGCAAATCTGAGAACTGTACAGTTTAACTGACGATCAAATCGAAATCGCATAGATAAAACTGAAGAGCTATCAGTTTTTGCCACAGTTTACATAATAGTTGATCTTCTGGGGTTGTTTTACGCCGTACTCCGACATATGAAGTCCGATTTCGATAATTCTTTATTTATTTGGAAGCTGAGAGTCCCGAGTAAAATCTCGGTGAAGATCTTAGGAGAAAATTCGAAATGATGAGCAGAATAGCATCCCAGAATGTAGTAAATTACTCATTTTTGGGCTTCTATCAATAGAATCGGCTCCTAAGAACAGCTTGTGGAAAAATATTATCAATATTAATATTAAAATTATTCATTCGAACAAGTCATAATACGTGTTACTTCAAGCGAAAAGAAATCGCAACTGATAAAACTGAACGTGTGTAGGCACTAGGGGTGTTAGATTTCTCGCATGCGATTTATCGCAACGATAAATCGTTAGAGAAATCTAAACGTGTGTAGCGTCCTGCGCAAAGCTACTCAATATGCTGTCAGCGTTTCCACGATGCTTACCTCTGCTCCAGCAAGGCTCCGGAGTGGGCATCTGCCTCTGTCCCGGAGACGACCGGACTATTTGCCTAATAATATTCAGCGGCCATATTAATTAAGTAGAATTTTACCGTCAACCTTTTATTTTAACCCATTCACTTTGGCTGTTAACCTAAATAGCACTTTCCCATCACTATCGCAACCCACTGCCCCACTGACTTTGACAATGACGCACTGCCTTAAGTGACAGCAAGCGAATTCTTTTTTTTATTTTGCTTTCGTAGTTTTAATCACATTATAGTAAAAAGCAAAATGACGAAACCTAGACCATGCGGCTGTAAAGGTTGCAGAACTTGTCTTATTTGTGAAACACAATACGGAGCTGAAAACTTGAAATTGCAACTTACTTTAGACAAAAGTAAAGGTTATGTTTACTGCCCATTTTGCAACAAAGCATGGCCCGGCTGGGACTTGAATGTTTACAAAGAACATCCTAATCATCAAGGAGAAAGCATCGACTACCCTGGAGTTTACATAGAACTTGACTTCATAACAGAAGCAGAGGAAAACGACTTCATGAAATGCATTGATGAAGTGCCTTGGGACATCTCACAAAGCGGCCGTAGGAAACAAAACTACGGCCCAAAGACTAATTTCAAGAAGAAGAAAGTCGTACCTGGAAGTTTTAACGGATTTCCTGCGTTTTCGAAGTTTTTACAAGAAAGATTTCAGTCTGTGGAATTGCTGAAAGGGTATGAAGTGATTGAACAGTGTTCTTTAGAGTATGACCCTAGTAAAGGAGCTTCTATAGACCCCCATATAGACGACTGCTGGATCTGGGGTGAGAGGATAGTCACTGTCAACTGTTTATCTGATTCAGTGCTCACAATGACACCATATTATATAGAAAATAAAAGTAAATACAATCTAGATTGCGCTGATGAGTATTATCCAGTTGTAGATGCCAATGGTCAAGTAGTAAATGGAAAAAGTCAAGGTAAAACCGTACTTGAAGCATGTAAGCCCTCAAATCTTATGGATGTTATTGTCAGGATACCAATGCCGAGGTAAATTATTATTTTTATTGTAATTTAAGTTCCACTTATGAGTCAAACTGTGAATAGTTTTATGGAGGTGTATTAGTATTTGATATTTAAATATGATCTATTGAAATATGTAGCTAGAAAGCAGGATGGCAATTAACACATATGGGACCAAGAAGTTTATCCTCCACCACGGGGGGTGAACTTAAGGTTTTCTAGTCTCACTCAGATCCAAGTCGCCTTTTACGACACCCACAGGAAGACAAGAAAGTTAGTATCAGTAAAGAAAGTCAGGATAGTAAAAGTCAAAAAGAAATAACTAATCTTCAAATAAACTTTGTTTTTGACAATTGATAAAGAAACTCGAGGTATTTTGTACATGAGGTATTTGGTAAATTATTCAAGTAAGAAGTTGTTTCATTTTTCCAGACGTTCCCTTCTTATAATCTATGGTGAACCTCGCTACCACTGGGAACACTCCGTTCTCCGAGATGACATTCCTTCGAGACGTGTATGTATAGCCTACAGAGAATTTACTCCACCATACCTACCCGGAGGAGAGTTTGAAGAAAGAGGTGCAGATATTAGAAATAGAGGTAAAATGTTTTGGGATCATACACTTATGTATGATAGTATTGTAGACTAGATTATTATTTAACAAAAACATTTGTAATATATTAGTATTTAATGTATACTTTTAAATCCACACAATTTGTTAACATAGTTACATTTTCCCAGGACTTAATGTTACAATGTTACAATGTTTCAGCCATGTTACAATGCTCTTGGTCACGAGGGGACGGGGTGGGTCCCCTGGGTAAATAAATTAATAATACGCAAATAAGACCCGGAAAATTGTAACTAGTACTTTTAATTACATAACCTTATTGTACATTGTAGATAAATAAAACAAACAATACATGCATTAATAACTAAACAGTTAAAGTTCTTACAAAAGATTAAATGTTAGTCTCGTACATAATGTGGTAATTATTTATTACTAGCTGCGCCCCGCAGTTTCACCCTCGTTTTTCCCGATGCCGTGGGATTATCGGGATCAAAAGTATCCTATGTCACTGTCCATCACTTACATTATACCTATGCAAATTTTCATCCAAATTGTTTGAACCTGTTGCCTGTGAAGAGGGAACAAACAAACAAATATACAAACAAACTTTCTGGTTTATAATATTAATTTGGATCTTCTAAAGATATAATAAATATATCTTAAGTTAAGCTAACTTACCATACTATAAACTGATTTAGCTAAATAGAGAAAATGTAATGAATACTTTGGTTTTCTTATTATTATTTTTGTCCTATAACCTTATCGAACTAGGAAAGCACTAGAGGTGGCATCATAGAGGCGGCATCCATTTTGGATTTAAAACATGCTATTTTCATCATAATCTTTTTAAATTTAAATTATCCTAATCATCATAAAAATGTAGTAGAATTATTCCAAGTATCCTGCTATCTTTACCACTACAATTGATTCAGTGGTTTAGTGCTGCTCTTTGGAATAAAAAACACCAACCTACATTTCAAGATCTGTTTATTTTTGAAGCTGGTAGCTCATATTAAAAACGTATAAAAAAAGGTGTCGTCAATTTCGATTTGCTTAAGAAAAACCAACTTTTAACTTCAAAGTTTTATTATAAAAATATTTTATTTACATACATGAAACAAAGACCTCATATTTACACGATTCATATAGTTTATCTATATGAATCGCGTAAATATGAGGTATAATACCTATATAAAATAAATGATAATCTGATTACAGAACATATTCTGTTTACAGATAGTAGTCTTGTACCTATATCAGAATTAAACTGATAAGTATATTAAAAAACAATGAATCATTCTTGTTTACCATTTAAATATTTATAAAGTTTTCTTTAAATCTCTTTAACCGAGTTAAAATAAATGTTAGGCAAATATTTAAATGCTATTTTCGATCGTGGACATTACTGCTCGAATACCTTAATATAATTCTGTAAATTCAAAGAGCTTTGCTGTTGATAACACTTTCTAAAGGGGCAAACAAGACCTAAACTGAAAATCGCTGTCATAATCGAAAATTGTTGATAATTTTCTGACGCAATGTTTTAAATATTTTCGTTTACCTAAAGCGTTTGTAGATGAAATTTTTTCCAACATGTTGGTGTAGTTTCAAGAAAAAGAAAATTACTTATAGTCTTTTTTGGCTTCAAAGCAGTAATTAGTTTTTGTCCTAAAACTACACTAAACAGTAGAAAACAGTCATCTACAAACGCTTGGAACGGAATGATTTAAAACATTGCGTCAGAAAATTATCAACATTTTTTTGATGAAGCCGACGAGGATTTTCGGTTACTTATTTGCCTCTTAAGTTGACAGCTTATGCGTGTAACACATATGCCGGAAAAAGACTCGTACCTATAGGCTAGAGCAGCATTACAAAAATAAACCCCCCATTACAGAATTACCCCTGAAATGCTCTCAGTTCCCGGTATGTGTGTTCTGCCATGTATTGTCGTCGTCTTTAAGCCACACTAGAATCTTGCTGTTGAATATACACATGGTCGGATACAGGTGCTGCCGGCTGCACCTCTTCAGGTGTCCTCGCGGCATCTTCGGCTTCCTTCGCCAAAATGAACTGCTCCTTGATCTTCCATAACAATAGGGCCCTTTCGCTCTTCATTTTCCTAATGCACCGAGCCAGAAGTAAAGCGAAAACAATTCCGAGCAACTGAAAATCAAAGATATCAACTTTCAATAAGAACTCAAATTGATTTTCTTTTATAATATGCTTAAAACATTTCGTTATAATTAAAATAAACACTAACAAATGTCAAATAAATAAAGTCAATTAAATAAACCGCCCTAAATCGTACCCGGCGCAAAGGAGCCGAGGATGCTAGCAGCATTGCCTCTCTGTATGGCAATGGCCAACCTTTGCACCAAGTACGACCCCCAGCGGTACCCCTATCCCTAAGACGGCGGCCAATTGCCCTGACTAACGCGATCGACTCAGTAGCTGCTGAGTTCCCGTCGTCATTATCTCTATTTTAAAATTTACGAAAATCAAATGATGAGTTCCCACATCATTTTCAATAGTATATTTATTCAATAAGATTTTACATGATCGTTTTGAATCGTCAGCAATTCAGTGTGTCTTCGGAACACGACTTTCAATGAGAAGAAGACATAATAAACTCATGACTCTTTTTTGCTGTAATAATATGATTCACATCAATTTAAAACACTGAAATACTGAATTCGTTATCTAGTTAAATTACTGAATTTAACTAGATAACAATATCATTGGGTTTTGGTAATTTTGTACTATATCTAAAATAGGTACATTGTAGCATTTGCTATCTAATTTTCATGTGTAAATATGCATAACCTGGATCCATTTTAAATAAATCTCGGTTGCGCTACGTTAGAGATATCTTTAGAGCAAATAATATTCTAAATCGAGTTTAGTTTTTCAAAAGAAAATTGACACGTGCCCTAATTTTTTGGTTGAGAGGGAACTTGTGTAGTCGAGTTGGCACAGACATTAGGGTACAGAACCAAAGACACGAATTCAATCCTCGCCGCGAGTTTTTTTAGATGTATTAAAGAAGAAAATTTCTTCTTTAACATATTTCTACTCGTAGAAGAACAAGACTTTAAAAATACTTGCGTGTAAAACTTACATTAATAAACATAACGGAGATGCCGAGCACACCAATAACTGTAGCATTCTGAAGCAGCAACTCGCTCAACGCCTGCTTACACCCTCGTGCCCACATCCTCGTACAGAACACCTCCCCATGAGAAGAGCAGCAACTAGTCGGGACAATAACTGTGATCTGTTCGCCGTGCTCATTCTCCTTCGTTATGACGGATGTGTGGTGGTTATTGTTGAATTCCAAGCCGACGTAGTCTAAGAAGGAGTTGCTGCCACAGCATCCGAGCTGGAAGAGAGTATGAATTCAATAAGGATTGGTATTGTATTAGAGTCTGAATTATTAGAGCTAAACTATCGTGAGGTTTGGCACTGAAGAAATGAAATTAATCGCCTAAAAACGTGCATTCCATTGAAGTAAAACATCATAATGTAACTGCACTGATTGGTTGTTCAGTTATTCGCATCTTAGATAAAAATATTTAAAAAAACGCCGAATGAGCTAGAAAACACATGGACATGCTAAAACACTTTTCAATAAAAAAATATTTGTAGAACACCGTTTTCCATACATTTTTGGGACAATATTTTAATTGCAGTTTCATTTTGAACGTATTGTTTGCTATTGTAATGATGTTAGAAACAGATTTTGGACAATTCTAATACAGGAAATGTTATAGGCATGGTTGCCTACACAGAGTAGAGAGTACCTACTCCACCTATCGAATACATGCCTTAGGTACTGCAGCGAAGGCTATAAATATCATGGATTAATAAAGTTGCTGGTGTTGTTTAAATCATCTAAATAAGATATAAAGCCAATGTGTTTGTGTACAATTTAAAACCCTCCAAGCCACAAGTACTTTTTTATGGCTTGAAGTTATGGTTTTCCTAAAACAACAGCTGGTTTCGAAAGAAAAGGCAATAAATATTTAGATAATAGTAGACTATTGGAGATGGAGACTAAATAAAAGGTCAACTTAAAGTAATGATATCTAACTCTGAGAAACAGCAAATTTTTAAACTTTAAACTCGACGCAAAATTAAGAAATCATGGTTCACTGAATAAACAGCTGTTTTTGAAATCCAATTAATGTTCAGATAGATAGAGTATGTCTATGTACCTATTGCAAACTAAATAAAAGGTCAACTTAAAGTCCACTAACGACCTCTAACTCTAAGAAACAAAACAGTTGATTTTAAAGCAAAATTTTTACCTCAAATTTTCGAAAAGTATTAAATTTCCAAAAGTTGTTCGCCTAGACTTTATAACAACCCCTTTTCGGCTCTAATTACCTTCCTCGATACACGCAGTATACTAGACCAACATATTAGACACATCTTATAAAACAGCTGAAATATTACCCTATTTTGTAGAGAATCCATTTCGTCCTGAATTTCCGGGTCTGTCACGTAGTCCGCTACTGGGAGATGCAGGAACCGATCAATCGTCTCAGAGCTAAGGGTAAACGCTAAGATCACGACAACCAACTTTAAGATGAAGATTATTAGCAGGAAGACTGCATACTGAAAGGGAAAAGACATCATTTAAAGTACCTATGTATCAATAAAGTATTATATGTAGTACTTGCTGTGTCCCGCGGTTTTACCCGCACAAGTCCCGATCCCAAGGGAATTTCGATAAACCCTTTCTTATCGGATGCCTACATAATATAAAGAACACACTCTCTAAATTTCAGCTCTCTACTATCAGCGGTTTAGGTTGTGCGATGATCAGTCAGCCAGTCAGGACAAAGCCTTTTATAGATGTAGATATCCGTTGTCTAGTACCCATAGTGCAAGCCTAGATTGGGGCTAGCTTGAACTTTGTGCAACGTCGTGCAATGTTTATTTATTTGTTATATTATAGTAAGACAAATATAAAACCCGATTTTAGCCCCCGATAAGATCTGTTTTGGAAGATAATATCACCGGCATAAATAGAATTTGATTAGATCTCAATACATGAACTTGATCTGAAGAAAAAGACGAATAAAATAAAGTTCTATACTTATTGTGATTACAATTTACGTAGGTACCTCATTATTCGGTTACTTTATTTTTATCATTTAGGGTAGACTGAGTACGATTGTGCCGCAGAACGAAAGTGACAGTCACTATAATATCGAAAGTATAAGAGATAGCGTGGGGGGTGCAGGGGAATAGAGGTGCGGTAAGAGCGTTTGATTGCGTATCACAGTCTTTCATCAACTATCGTGCAACTTTGACGAGTGTAGACATTATTACTTTTTGGTACTCAAAATGGAGTTTTTATGTTGCTGGGTGCGGTTGTGACAAAAGCTCAGTTTGTTATTGTTGATTTTCGGTGCCCAGCAAGCGCACGAGCAAAACCGATTGAGGCAAGGCTAAGGGCTATACTCGCACGTATCAGTCGTGGCGAAGGCGTGTTGTCGCCTCATCCCGAATTCCGAATTTTTGCACTTGTCACAATCATCCCCAGCCACTGTCACCACTGTCCTTGGGGTCAGGTCGGTTGTGACATTTTTCTTTTTTTTTTCAACTTGTTCCTGTCAGCTAACTGTTGAACTTACGAACACAATTCAGATTCAGTATTCAGATGTAGGCAAATGTTTATATTATTGTTATATACATTACTTCTTTTAGCTAAGTATCATATTTTCAGAATTACGGTCGGTCAAATGAAAATTGGCCCAACTGTACCCAGTCTACCCTACTAGCAGCGCGGTTTCACCCGAATAAGTCCCGAGCCCGTAGAAATATCGGAATAAAAGTATCAAATTATCGAGGAGTAACATAGGCATATTACTCCTCGATAATATAGCTTTCTATTGGTGAAAGAATTTTTGAAATCGGTCCAGTAGATTCGAAGCCTATTCGTTACAAACAAATATTTACTTTTTAACATATATTACTTTAAATAAAAGTATTCACAAAAAAGTACTATATAAAGTAGGTATATCCGTTTGTTTAAAACCCATAATACAAGCCTAGTTGCTTAGTTTGCGGCTAGATTGCTATATTATGTGCTACGTCATGCAATATTGAATTGTTACTCACAACATTGACCATGCAAGTACTCCTCTTCAGACTCCCGCAGAAGCCAAACAGAGACACGACCATCAGAGTCAGGCCAGAGAAGACACATAGCACCGAAGGGGTAATGAAGTGGCCAGACTTGACGCTGTTGTAGAAGAAATTGAAGTTGTGATATGTGCCGTAGACCGATATGCCTAGTACGATCATCAGGCAACCGATGAACTGGAAAAGAAATATAGAGACTTATTAAACACTTCGTATCACCATCGATCATATAGGAAAAGGAACTCTTTGGCCTAGCTGCAACTTCTGATATTGTATGGTCGGATACAAAATCAGAAGTTGCAGAAGATACTTGGATGGGTGACTGATAATATCTCCGTGCTTTGGAAGCCACGTAAATCAGTTAGTCTCGGTCGTTATCTCTAATAGTAGTTGTTAGGTCAAGTTAGAGGCCTTGAGGCGACCTGTAAACTCTAACACTAGGTGAGCCACACACAACACACGAAAAGAAGAAGATATCAGAAAAAATGCAATTTGAAATAACTTTGTTTCGTTACCACCCTTAAAAGTGGAATTTTTAAATATCCTTTCTTATCTGATGCCCAGAGGTATAAGAACACCAAATTTCGGCTCTCTATACTAATACTCTATATACATTGTTTAGGCTGTGGTGCGTTGATTCATTAAGGCAACACACAGTGCCGGTGACAACGCCGCGCCGCCGGGTTTATGCCGAGCGGCTATTTTGGCAAGGCTATAATAGGAAGGAACACCCGCCGGTACCGGCGGCATTGTGTGTAGTAGTCTCACTAAAGTGGCCTTTAGTTAGACAGTCGGGACAAAGCATTTAATAGATATATACTCGTAATTTCCGGCAAACTTCTAGAAAAAAAATGGCGGAGCGCAAAGTCGATTTTCATAGAAATCGCATGTACTGCGCGAACTTTCCCCTTCCACGTCAAAATTTTTAACTTGTTTGCCGGTCACAATATACCTATTTAGATCATCAATTCAAAGCAAACATTTTTGGTTTCGTCTTATCTTATATAGTCAAGTGTGTAATATTTTTAACATGCTAATATTTCCGTATCTCCAGAAAGCATTCAATTTAGAAAATATTTTAGCGCTTCTATACAGAAAAGTGTTGATCTTTTTACGTTCTTAGAATTTGTGATCGTCCGAATAATCTCTTTCTCTTTCTTTCTGAGTTAACGATCACGAACAAAAAATCGATATGATAATCTACTTATATAGTTGCCGGAAATCGAAGTATTCAATCTTTATCTAAGGGACTGCCCCTGTCAATTTGAGCCAAAAGATAGCCCAATTTACATTCTAAGTACA
Organism: Idaea biselata; assembly: GCA_958496205.1. Classification (NCBI taxonomy): domain Eukaryota; kingdom Metazoa; phylum Arthropoda; class Insecta; order Lepidoptera; family Geometridae; genus Idaea; species Idaea biselata. The sequence goes on from OY292398.1 coordinate 13,115,177, forward strand.
TACAAAACGAGTCCCGAAAATGAAGAATTTTTAGTAAAGTTGCTTTTTGTAACTGCATTTGTGAAATTGACTCGTATAATGTTTGCCACTAGTTTCGTAATGAAAATCTGGCTTTAATCGCACGAATTTCATTTCGAATCATTATCATAAAAACTGAAGACCTTATAAGTAAACTTAATTCATAATAAGTAATCTAATAAGACAAGTATGTTCATAATAACTTTCACTAAGAGTAGGTTATTTGCGCTACCTAACTTGCGCAATTTCTAATCAATTAAGTAATCGATAAAAGAAAATATAAACACTTACCATGAACATCGCTGTTATGGTTAACAATAGAAATCTTATAGATTTCATATTGTATTCCGATTCTGTTTTATTTATCTTCATTTTCTGATTGTTCGGAGCTAAATTCGCCATTTTATTTTTAAATGAAACAACAATTTGTTTAAAACACGCGCCCGATATGAAAGTTTGTGAGTATCTGAAAGATAACGCTCGCTTCTGATAAACTGTGTTTTTTCCTTGCATGTGTAAAGTACAGGTTGTCTGCCTCGATCAATACCTACGTAACAATTTAGACAGGTACGTACCAGATAGGTAAACAAAAAAAGCTGGTAAGTTATGGGCATGGGTCAACCCAGAATGAAAATATTTTTGCGAACCGGTGTGCTTTCACTTTAATAAATTTAATCTATTTTTATTAAATCACTTTAATATTTTTATCAAGCTAACAATTTGCGCAATTTATGTGTCGTATATTGAAATTTGATATCTATGTTACCGGAAATGTATGTAATCCGTCATTATATAGAATTCCTAGGAAATGTGTAAAATAATTTATATTATACACATTTCCTAGGAATTCTATATATTTCCTAAGCAGCAATCGGAAATGTGTTAAATTCAGAATGTTGGTCGGTAGCATGGGGTTTGGGGGGGTACGTATTCGAATAGGTATCTAATATTAAAATATTTACAGTTAAAATCCCGATGCTATCTAACTATCTAAAGCACGGAAAAACTAAACGGAGCACCCCGACTGTTAGGTTAGGTTAATGTTAGAACATGATTACACGCAGCGCTTTGGCGAGCGAGCGAAGCGAGCGTGCCGCGGCAGCGGTCGCCAAAGCGCCTTATTCTGTAAATAAAAAAGGCGTGATGTATAAAAATCGCACTGTATATGAAATAAATGTTAATAATTTTTTTTATTTATAGGATTAGGCGCTTCGGCGACCGCTGCCGCGGCACGCTCGCTTCGCTCGTTCGCCAAGGCGCTGCGTGTAATCATGTTCTAACATTAACATAACCTATCCTAGTCGGGGTGCTCCGTATTATCTCACATAATGGTAATAAAATATGTATAACTAATACTTAACATCTACACACATCAAATACAACTAAACCGCATCGTCATAATTCCATCTACCCACATTTATCCTGTCTATAATATCATTTCCTAGGTGCCTTTATGAATTGTATACAATCCCTAGGAAATATGTAGATTTCCTAGGAAATGTATGTATTAAATAATCTTTGATAAATTATTTTACACATTTCCTAAATGAGGTCGCCATTATATACAATTCCTAAGAATTGTATACAATTCCTAAGAATTGTATACAATTCCTAGATTTCATACATTTCCGGTAACATCTACATGTAATACATATTCCCGCCCCGAGGCCTGTTTCCCGTACCTACTCATATTTCTGTATTTGTATTTTCTTTTTTTTTACAAACATAAGAAAGGCTAGGCTTTTTTTTAACAAGAAGAAATGCGACCTTTTGCACTGTTCCGCCGCGCCGGAAGAGTCGCAGGGATGTGTGGGGCTCCCTGTTGGCCTAAGATGGTGGGCGGCCACAGGTTTACCCACTAAAACTCATCGGTGTCCTTCTCTTCATCATATTCAAGGAAAGGTAGGCACTGTTGGCACGTACCACTACAATCCCCTGGGGAGAGATAGGGTCGGGATACCTCGACCTCATCGCAGCTCATGAGAAGCGAATGTCGACGGTGTAACATGCTTGCCTAAATGAAACTTATTCACTCTAGACTTCTCTGTTTTCTTAATAAATGTGTGCACCCACGGGCCCACAACTAGCGTAGGTATATCTACTTAGAAATAGTAGTAAAGTTCACCTACCTCTTTCAATTACAACTGATAGTTCTGTTAGATAAGGCAACTAGGTTTAGATAGCAATAAACTTTGTTGTATCTTAGCTGTAGTTAGTAAGTTAATAGGCAAGACACTGACATTAAAAGGTACCTACCTACTTTTTAGGTATAGCTACGATATATAGATAATTCGAAGTGAAGACGTTAGAGCAGAAAAGCGGCCCCCGGACTTCCGAGAAGGATACAACTGGGAACATCGTAAGGATGATGATCTTTATGGCTCTGACATAGCTTGAAATATTTATATCTTCAGAGTGATTTATGTCGATATTGAAAGACTTTGTAGGTACCGCCCTCTCGTATTGTACTTATTAATACCCTATTTCAGAAACTTAGATCATAAATGTAAACGAAAACAGTCAATTTTAAAGGAAAAAATACAAATAAATGGACGGGATTTTTGTTTACATTTTTGATTTAAGATTCTGAAATAGGGTGTAGGGGATAAGGGTAGGTAAGGCATAGAGAAGCCGCTCCCTCACAAAAACTCTGTCTATTATATAAATAAAATTTACTTCAATCACTTTTAATTCTAAAAACTTAATCCTAAAATAACATAAAACTAAACTAATACCATATTTAACATTTTTCAGTTAGATAAACATTTAAATCGAAAATGCCTTACAACCAAAAGTTCTTTGGTTTTATAAATAACCCTTCTGCAAGGATATTCACAGCCTTTCGGTCCAAAACTAGATCGGAAATATTATCTCAGCTATAGGTACGGTGAACGCAACTCAATCACAGAGCGATGAGACGGTCCATAAGGTCAGATTTCTCCTCGATAAAGAAAGGTTGATCGATTGATTGATTAATTCTTTATTGTACACACCACAAAAATTACAAGAAACTAACAGCATTAACATCTTAAAAACTAGGTGGACCAAAGGGCGACCTTATCGCTTAAAGCGATCTCTTCCAGGAAACCTTTGGATGGATAAGAAATGACGGAACGTGAAAGGTAAGGTGCATAAACATAAAGAAATATAGTTTTTTCTTCTGTTTTCGTGATGTTGTTTTTAATAAATAAATTAAATAAATAATAAGAAGCTAAAAGTAATAAAAACACCACACGATTAAAACCGAAAAATGTCTTTAATTTCAATAAAGATATAGAATTAATAGGTACTAAAATAAAATGTAAAAAGGTAAGGTAGTGACAGGCTTGGCCGACCGAAAGACTGGATACCTATTGTGTTGGTAATAGCGCTTATTTTAAACCCCCGACGGAAAAAGAGAACTCGCTAGAATCTTTCTTGGTATTGGTCTCGTGGTCAGCAACCGGTTGTTGCTCTTCGAGTGGCTTCTTCTTTTCCTCAGCTTGCTCCGCCAGAATGGACTGCTCTATCATCTTCCATTGTAATTGAGTAATTTCACTCTTCGTATACCTAATGCACCGAGCCAGCAGTAAAGCGAATACGATTCCCAGCATCTATAAATGAAACATACAAGTTAAAAACATATCTTATCCGTTTCTGATCTGATACTGATCTTATTTGCTTCTTTAGACTGATAATAATATTAATATTCTATTTTAAGTGCCTACACTGGGCTTTTATAGAAATATTAAAAAAAAAAAACAATACTTCTGCAAAAACACAACGCACGATAGACGCAGGGCTGGATTCGAACCCGCATTTTACTCAAACCGGGAGCACGACTTGAACCAATTAGTCTACCGGCGTCGGTGACTTACGAATATACGCGGTATCTTCGTATCTATTACAATTTAGGCATGTTTTGCGTCTATCGTGGGTTGTGTTTTTGCAAAAGTATTGTTTCTTTAAAATATTTTTGATAATAATATTTCCGAGAAATACTGGGCACAAGCCGAAGACAAATCATGAAGATCTCATCTTTCCTAACCACTCCCAAACCGCCATTAGCGGTTTCCAAAAAAAAAATTGGCTTGACTGAATTAGGCGTTACTTTTCGGATCCCCATATCAACTATGTAAAATAATGTTTAGATTTCAGTCCCGAGCGTAAAACTAAAAAACTAAACTAAAAAAACAGTCAAGTGGCAGTCGGTATATGTACGAAAGGTTCCGTATCATTGTCACACGTATTATCACGTATATGTGTTGTATGGGAGCCCCAACTAAATACTAATTTTATTATTTTTCTATGTTATTTGTTGTTAAAGCGGCAACAGAAATACACCATCTATGAAAATTTCAACTGTCTAGCTATTACGGTTCATGAGATACAGCCTGGTGAAAGACGGACAGACAGACAGACAGTGGAGTCTGAGTAATAGGGTCCCGTTTTTACCCTTTACATACGGAACCCTAAAAACTTACGATTCATTATCCCCCTTATATATAGCAAGCAGAAGCAGGAACTCAGTCAAAGACTCCTTACACCCTCGGGCCCACATAATCGTACAGATCACCTCGGGGCTGTTCTCTTCGTAACGCGATGGGCAGCAACTAAACGGCACTGTTACAGTGATCTATAAATTGACTTACATTAACAAACATGACGGAAATACCGACGATGCTGATTAGCGTAGCTTTCTGAAGCAGCACCTCCGTCAACGCCTGCTTACATCCTCGGGCCCACATACTCGTACAGACCACCTCGGGGCTGTTCTCTTCGTAACGCGATGGACAGCAACTAAATGGCACAGTTACAGTGACAACTTCACCGTTTTCGATCTCCGTTCCTATGATGGCTGTGTGGTTGTCGCTGTTGAATTCTAAGCCGAAGTAATCCATGAAGGAATTGCTGCCACAGCAACCGAGCTGGAAGAGATGATGTAAGGATATGAATTCCTGAATCGCACTATCAACTCTATTTGACGACCTCAGTGGCGCGTCGGGGAAAGGTCTCGTGGTTGCGGGTTCGATTCCCGCCTGGTGCAAGTTTGTATTTATCCGCTTAACAATAAATATTTGTTCCCGGTCTGGGTGTTTTCTATGTATTACATGTATGTATTTACAACAAAAAGAATGTATAATATGTAGTATATCCGTTGACTAGTACCCATAGTACAAGCTTAGTGCTTAGTTTGGGGCTAGATTGCGCTGTGTGTACCTAACGTCGGGCAATATTTATTTTATTATTTATTTATTTATTATTTCCGAAATAAACTCATATAAAACTCCCGACAAAACATAGTCGGGCCACGGCCTACCTGGCAAAACTGCCTGCCCGGTGGAAGATCTTCCCTTTGGAGGTACACACCATCTCCTACCTCCAAAGATTCAATGAGTGATGTTATTTTGTCTTGAAACTACACCAAAATGTAGGAAACAATATCACATACAATCTATCTATCTATACACAAAAAAAATTCAACAACATTTTGTCAGAAACAATCAACAATTTTTTTGAGTGTTAAAGTTGCTCGCGCTGCATGAATCATCTAGAAGGGGTTCCCAAAGTGGGCGATAACGCCCCCTTGTGGGCGCTGCAGGCCTACAGGGGGGCGGTAGGAAACCCAGAAAAAAGGGGTGTTGTGTAATTTCTTCAAGGAAGACTGATTGAAACCGAATTTTAGACACCGACTATTCCTAGATAGGTCATTTTCGTAGGTAGATAATAGACCGCGGGCAATCATGGTTTCAACGAGTTTTTGTTAAATAACCCGATTTGTGCATTCCTGTGTCAAACTGTAGGGTTTTTAAGTAGGTGACAAAATGGGGGGCGCTAGAAAATAATTTATACTCAAAGTGGGCAGTAGACAAAATAAGTTTGGGAACCCCTGATCTAGAACATCTGATCTAAATGGTTCAAACAGAGCGCCAATATGATTCCTTTACAAGTTATCCTCGACCTCCAAGCATGAATGCAGTTGGGCTATCTCAAGTATTGGAGTAGTTTACTTCCAAGAGGTGTATAAAAATTCTACCTTGTCTACTAGACAAGCGTGTAAGTTAGGATCTTCTTTTCAAATAAATACTTAGCAAATATATTACCTACCGTATTTTGTAGCACATCCATTTTGTCCTGAAATTTCGGATCTGTCGTATAATCCGCTGCTGGGATATGTAGAAATCCATCTATTTTTCCATAACTAAGGGTAAATGCCAAGATCACGAAAGCGAATTTGCAGATGATGGTAACTAACAGGAAGACTGCATACTAAACAGAAAGAGTGATTAAATTTTTAATTTAAAAAATATGTTCAAGAGCGAGTCGGACTCGCGCACTAAAGATTCCGTACCATTATCACAAATAAAAAGTTTTTTTTGTAAAGGGACACACTTAAATATTTATTTCATTCTGTTTTAAGTATTTGTTGCGATAGCGGCAACAGAAATGCACCATCTGTAAAAAATGTTACTATCTAGCTATCGCGGTTCATAAAATACAGCCTGGTGACAGACAGAAAGACAGACGACCAACCCCTCTGTTGAAAGTAATCTATCCTATCATGCTTATGATATAGCGTCCTTGCTACACACAGACAGACGGACAACCCCTGATACAACTGAACTAACAATACAGGTACTTATGTTTTAGCGTCCCAACTCGGACAGACAGACGGACAACTCCTGATACAACTCCGCTCCGTTGTACCGGTCGGCCACACCCAAGGGCAACTCCCAGGATCAGTTATAGACAGATCGGACAGACGGACCGTAGACTCTTAGTAAAAAGGTTCCCGTTTTCACCCTTTGGGAACGGAACCCTAAAATCCTAAGATTTTGATTTAAGTACTTACGACATTAACCATGCAAGTGCTCCTGCTCATACACGCGACTAAGCCATACATGGTCACGCCCTTGAGGAGCAATCCGGTCATTGCGCATAAGATTGAAAAGGCATGGTAAGGGCGAGACTTAACACTGTCGTAGAAGAAATTAAAGTCGTAGTACGAGGCTGTGGCCGAGAAGCCTATGCACATCAAAAGGTAAGCGATACCCTGAAAAAAGAGGCGTTTTTACATTTGGAATCCAGCCTATATTTACTGGTCCTGTTGTATTAATTTGGAATATCCTGACACAAGTAATTGTTATTAATTTTAGCACGAGTAGAAGGATAATCCTATACTTACTAAACCTTTATAATTTACCCATAATTGAATTTTAAGACGTTGGTCCGATCGACCGATAATTCCTAAATGACTAAATGCTAAAAATAATAAAAGCAAGGCGATTAAATCCAGAAAATTAGTTTGATTTCAATCCAATATCGCTAAAACAGAACATAAATAATTAAATATTTACCATTAGGATCGCTGTTGTGATTACCAAAAGAACTTTTATAGTTTTCATATTGTATTCCGATTCCGTTTTGTTTTCCTTCATTTTCTGATCGTACGGAGCTAAATCGGATACAGGTGCTGCCGGCTGCACCTCTTCAGGTGTCCTCGCGGCATCTTCGGCTTCCTTCGCCAAAATGAACTGCTCCTTGATCTTCCATAACAATAGGGCCCTTTCGCTCTTCATTTTCCTAATGCACCGAGCCAGAAGTAAAGCGAAAACAATTCCGAGCAACTGAAAATCAAAGATATCAACTTTCAATAAGAACTCAAATTGATTTTCTTTTATAATATGCTTAAAACATTTCGTTATAATTAAAATAAACACTAACAAATGTCAAATAAATAAAGTCAATTAAATAAACCGCCCTAAATCGTACCCGGCGCAAAGGAGCCGAGGATGCTAGCAGCATTGCCTCTCTGTATGGCAATGGCCAACCTTTGCACCAAGTACGACCCCCAGCGGTACCCCTATCCCTAAGACGGCGGCCAATTGCCCTGACTAACGCGATCGACTCAGTAGCTGCTGAGTTCCCGTCGTCATTATCTCTATTTTAAAATTTACGAAAATCAAATGATGAGTTCCCACATCATTTTCAATAGTATATTTATTCAATAAGATTTTACATGATCGTTTTGAATCGTCAGCAATTCAGTGTGTCTTCGGAACACGACTTTCAATGAGAAGAAGACATAATAAACTCATGACTCTTTTTTGCTGTAATAATATGATTCACATCAATTTAAAACACTGAAATACTGAATTCGTTATCTAGTTAAATTACTGAATTTAACTAGATAACAATATCATTGGGTTTTGGTAATTTTGTACTATATCTAAAATAGGTACATTGTAGCATTTGCTATCTAATTTTCATGTGTAAATATGCATAACCTGGATCCATTTTAAATAAATCTCGGTTGCGCTACGTTAGAGATATCTTTAGAGCAAATAATATTCTAAATCGAGTTTAGTTTTTCAAAAGAAAATTGACACGTGCCCTAATTTTTTGTTTGAGAGGGAACTTGTGTAGTCGAGTTGGCACAGACATTAGGGTACAGAACCAAAGACACGAATTCAATCCTCGCCGCGAGTTTTTTTAGATGTATTAAAGAAGAAAATTTCTTCTTTAACATATTTCTACTCGTAGAAGAACAAGACTTTAAAAATACTTGCGTGTAAAACTTACATTAATAAACATAACGGAGATGCCGAGCACACCAATAACTGTAGCATTCTGAAGCAGCAACTCGCTCAACGCCTGCTTACACCCTCGTGCCCACATCCTCGTACAGAACACCTCCCCATGAGAAGAGCAGCAACTAGTCGGGACAATAACTGTGATCTGTTCGCCGTGCTCATTCTCCTTCGTTATGACGGATGTGTGGTGGTTATTGTTGAATTCCAAGCCGACGTAGTCTAAGAAGGAGTTGCTGCCACAGCATCCGAGCTGGAAGAGAGTATGAATTCAATAAGGATTGGTATTGTATTAGAGTCTGAATTATTAGAGCTAAACTATCGTGAGGTTTGGCACTGAAGAAATGAAATTAATCGCCTAAAAACGTGCATTCCATTGAAGTAAAACATCATAATGTAACTGCACTGATTGGTTGTTCAGTTATTCGCATCTTAGATAAAAATATTTAATAAAACGCCGAATGAGCTAGAAAACACATGGACATGCTAAAACACTTTTCAATAAAAAAATATTTGTAGAACACCGTTTTCCATACATTTTTGGGACCATATTTTAATTGCAGTTTCTTTGAACGTATTGTTTGCTATTGTAATGATGTTAGAAACGGATTTTGGACAATTCTAATACAGGAAATGTTATAGGCATGGTTGCCTACACAGAGTAGAGAGTACCTACTCCACCTATCGAGTACATGCCTTAGGTACTGCAGCGAAGGCTATAAATATCATGGATTAATAAAGTTGCTGGTGTTGTTTAAATCATCTAGATAAGATATAAAGCCAATGTGTTTGTGTACAATTTAAAACCCTCCAAGCCACAAGTACTTTTTTATGGCTTGAAGTTATGGTTTTCCTAAAACAACAGCTGGTTTCGAAAGAAAAGGCAATAAATATTTAGATAATTAATAGTAGACTATTGGAGATGGAGACTTAATAAAAGGTCAACTTAAAGTAATGATATCTAACTCTGAGAAACAGCAAATTTTTAAACTTTAAACTCGACACAAAATTAAGAAATCATGGTTCACAGCTGTTTTTGAAATCCAATTAATGTTCAGATAGATAGAGTATGTCTATGTACCTATTGCAAACTAAATAAAAGGTCAACTTAAAGTCCACTAACGACCTCTAACTCTAAGAAACAAAACAGTTGATTTTAAAGCAAAATTTTGACCTCAAATTTTCGAAAAGTATTAAATTTCCAAAAGTTGTTCGCCTAGACTTTAAAACAACCCCTTTTCGGCTCTAATTACCTTCCTCGATACACGCAGTAAACTAGACCAACATATTAGACACATCTTATAAAACAGCTGAAATATTACCGTATTTTGTAGAGAATCCATTTCGTCCTGAATTTCCGGGTCTGTCACGTAGTCCGCTACTGGGAGATGCAGGAACCGATCAATCGTCTCAGAGCTAAGGGTAAACGCTAAGATCACGACAACCAACTTTAAGATGAAGATTATTAGCAGGAAGACTGCATACTGAAAGGGAAAAGACATCATTTAAAGTACCTATGTATCAATAAAGTATTATATGTAGTACTTGCTGTGTCCCGCGGTTTTACCCACACAAGTCCCGATCCCAAGGGAATTTCGATAAACCCTTTCTTATCGGATGCCTACATAATATAAAGAACACACTCTCTAAATTTCAGCTCTCTACTATCAGCGGTTTAGGTTGTGCGATGATCAGTCAGCCAGTCAGGACAAAGCCTTTTATAGATGTAGATATCCGTTGTCTAGTACCCATAGTGCAAGCCTAGATTGGGGCTAGCTTGAACTTTGTGCAACGTCGTGCAATGTTTATTTATTTGTTATATTATAGTAAGACAAATATAAAACCCGATTTTAGCCCCCGATAAGATCTGTTTTGGAAGATAATATCACCGGCATAAATAGAATTTGATTAGATCTCAATACATGAACTTGATCTGAAGAAAAAGACGAATAAAATAAAATTCTATACTTATTGTGATTACAATTTACGTAGGTACCTCATTATTCGGTTACTTTATTTTTATCATTTAGGGTAGACTGGGTACGATTGTGCCGCAGAACGAAAGTGACAGTCACTATAATATCGAAAGTATAAGAGATAGCGTGGGGGGTGCAGGGGAATAGAGGTGCGGTAAGAGCGTTTGATTGCGTATCACAGTCTTTCATCAACTATCGTGCAACTTTGACGAGTGTAGACATTATTACTTTTTGGTACTCAAAATGGAGTTTTTATGTTGCTGGGTGCGGTTGTGACAAAAGCTCAGTTTGTTATTGTTGATTTTCGGTGCCCAGCAAGCGCACGAGCAAAACCGATTGAGGCAAGGCTAAGGGCTATACTCGCATGTATCATTCGTGGCGAAGGCGTGTTGTCGCCTCATCCCGAATTCCGAATTTTGCACTTGTCACAATCATCCCCAGCCACTGTCACCACTGTCCTTGGGGTTAGGTCGGTTGTGACATTTTTCTTTTTTTTTCAACTTGTTCCTGTCAGCTAACTGTTGAACTTACGAACACAATTCAGATTCAGTATTCAGATGTAGGCAAATGTTTATATTATTGTTATATACATTACTTCTTTTAGCTAAGTATCATATTTTCAGAATTACGGTCGGTCAAATGAAAATTGGCCCAACTGTACCCAGTCTACCCTACTAGCAGCGCGGTTTCACCCGAATAAGTCCCGAGCCCGTAGAAATATCGGGTTAAAAGTATCAAATTATCGAGGAGTAACATAGGCATATTACTCCTCGATAATATAGCTTTCTATTGGTGAAAGAATTTTTGAAATCGGTCCAGTAGATTCGAAGCCTATTCGTTACAAACAAATATTTACTTTTTAACATATATTACTTTAAATAAAAGTATTCACAAAAAAGTACTATATAAAGTAGGTATATCCGTTTGTTTAAAACCCATAATACAAGCCTAGTTGCTTAGTTTGCGGCTAGATTGCTATATTATGTGCTACGTCATGCAATATTGAATTGTTACTCACAACATTGACCATGCAAGTACTCCTCTTCAGACTCCCGCAGAAGCCAAACAGAGACACGACCATCAGAGTCAGGCCAGAGAAGACACATAGCACCGAAGGGGTGATGAAGTGGCCAGACTTGACGCTGTTGTAGAAGAAATTGAAGTTGTGATATGTGCCGTAGACCGATATGCCTAGTACGATCATCAGGCAACCGATGAACTGGAAAAGAAATATAGAGACTTATTAAACACTTCGTATCACCATCGATCATATAGGAAAAGGAACTCTTTGGCCTAGCTGCAACTTCTGATATTGTATGGTCGGATACAAAATCAGAAGTTGCAGAAGATACTTGGATGGGTGACTGATAATATCTCCGTGCTTTGGAAGCCACGTAAATCAGTTAGTCTCGGTCGTTATCTCTAATAGTAGTTGTTAGGTCAAGTTAGAGGCCTTGAGGCGACCTGTAAACTCTAACACTAGGTGAGCCACACACAACACACGAAAAGAAGAAGATATCAGAAAAAATGCAATTTGAAATAACTTTGTTTCGTTACCACCCTTAAAAGTGGAATTTTTAAATATCCTTTCTTATCTGATGCCCAGAGGTATAAGAACACCAAATTTCGGCTCTCTATACTAATACTCTATATACATTGTTTAGGCTGTGGTGCGTTGATTCATTAAGGCAACACACAGTGCCGGTGACAACGCCGCGCCGCCGGGTTTATGCCGAGCGGCTATTTTGGCAAGGCTATAATAGGAAGGAACACCCGCCGGTACCGGCGGCATTGTGTGTAGTAGTCTCACTAAAGTGGCCTTTAGTTAGACAGTCGGGACAAAGCATTTAATAGATATATACTCGTAATTTCCGGCAAACTTCTAGAAAAAAAATGGCGGAGCGCAAAGTCGATTTTCATAGAAATCGCATGTACTGCGCGAACTTTCCCCTTCCACGTCAAAATTTTTAACTTGTTTGCCGGTCACAATATACCTATTTAGATCATCAATTCAAAGCAAACATTTTTGGTTTCGTCTTATCTTATATAGTCAAGTGTGTAATATTTTTAACATGCTAATATTTCCGTATCTCCAGAAAGCATTCAATTTAGAAAATATTTTAGCGCTTCTATACAGAAAAGTGTTGATCTTTTTACGTTCTTAGAATTTGTGATCGTCCGAATAATCTCTTTCTCTTTCTTTCTGAGTTAACGATCACGAACAAAAAATCGATATGATTATCTACTTATATAGTTGCCGGAAATCGAAGTATTCAATCTTTATCTAAGGGACTGCCCCTGTCAATTTGAGCCAAAAGATAGCCCAATTTACATTCTAAGTACATACAAAACGAGTCCCGAAAATGAAGAATTTTTAGTAAAGTTGCTTTTTGTAACTGCATTTGTGAAATTGACTCGTATAATGTTTGCCACTAGTTTCGTAATGAAAATCTGGCTTTAATCGCACGAATTTCATTTCGAATCATTATCATAAAAACTGAAGAACTTATAAGTAAACTTAATTCATAATAAGTAATCTAATAAGACAAGTATGTTCATAATAACTTTCACTAAGAGTAGGTTATTTGCGCTACCTAACTTGCGCAATTTCTAATCAATTAAGTAATCGATAAAAGAAAATATAAACACTTACCATGAACATCGCTGTTATGGTTAACAATAGAAATCTTATAGATTTCATATTGTATTCCGATTCTGTTTTATTTATCTTCATTTTCTGATTGTTCGGAGCTAAATTCGCCATTTTATTTTTAAATGAAACAACAATTTGTTTAAAACACGCGCCCGATATGAAAGTTTGTGAGTATCTGAAAGATAACGCTCGCTTCTGATAAACTGTGTTTTTTCCTTGCATGTGTAAAGTACAGGTTGTCTGCCTCGATCAATACCTACGTAACAATTTAGACAGGTACGTACCAGATAGGTAAACAAAAAAAGCTGGTAAGTTATGGGCATGGGTCAACCCAGAATGAAAATATTTTTGCGAACCGGTGTGCTTTCACTTTAATAAATTTAATCTATTTTTATTAAATCACTTTAATATTTTTATCAAGCTAACAATTTGCGCAATTTATGTGTCGTATATTGAAATTTGATATCTATGTTACCGGAAATGTATGTAATCCGTCATTATATAGAATTCCTAGGAAATGTGTAAAATAATTTATATTATACACATTTCCTAGGAATTCTATATATTTCCTAAGCAGCAATCGGAAATGTGTTAAATTCAGAATGTTGGTCGGTAGCATGGGGTTTGGGGGGGTACGTATTCGAATAGGTATCTAATATTAAAATATTTACAGTTAAAATCCCGATGCTATCTAACTATCTAAAGCACGGAAAAACTAAACGGAGCACCCCGACTGTTAGGTTAGGTTAATGTTAGAACATGATTACACGCAGCGCTTTGGCGAGCGAGCGAAGCGAGCGTGCCGCGGCAGCGGTCGCCAAAGCGCCTTATTCTGTAAATAAAAAAGGCGTGATGTATAAAAATCGCACTGTATATGAAATAAATGTTAATAATTTTTTTTATTTATAGGATTAGGCGCTTCGGCGACCGCTGCCGCGGCACGCTCGCTTCGCTCGTTCGCCAAGGCGCTGCGTGTAATCATGTTCTAACATTAACATAACCTATCCTAGTCGGGGTGCTCCGTATTATCTCACATAATGGTAATAAAATATGTATAACTAATACTTAACATCTACACACATCAAATACAACTAAACCGCATCGTCATAATTCCATCTACCCACATTTATCCTGTCTATAATATCATTTCCTAGGTGCCTTTATGAATTGTATACAATCCCTAGGAAATATGTAGATTTCCTAGGAAATGTATGTATTAAATAATCTTTGATAAATTATTTTACACATTTCCTAAATGAGGTCGCCATTATATACAATTCCTAAGAATTGTATACAATTCCTAAGAATTGTATACAATTCCTAGATTTCATACATTTCCGGTAACATCTACATGTAATACATATTCCCGCCCCGAGGCCTGTTTCCCGTACCTACTCATATTTCTGTATTTGTATTTTCTTTTTTTTTACAAACATAAGAAAGGCTAGGCTTTTTTTTAACAAGAAGAAATGCGACCTTTTGCACTGTTCCGCCGCGCCGGAAGAGTCGCAGGGATGTGTGGGGCTCCCTGTTGGCCTAAGATGGTGGGCGGCCACAGGTTTACCCACTAAAACTCATCGGTGTCCTTCTCTTCATCATATTCAAGGAAAGGTAGGCACTGTTGGCACGTACCACTACAATCCCCTGGGGAGAGATAGGGTCGGGATACCTCGACCTCATCGCAGCTCATGAGAAGCGAATGTCGACGGTGTAACATGCTTGCCTAAATGAAACTTATTCACTCTAGACTTCTCTGTTTTCTTAATAAATGTGTGCACCCACGGGCCCACAACTAGCGTAGGTATATCTACTTAGAAATAGTAGTAAAGTTCACCTACCTCTTTCAATTACAACTGATAGTTCTGTTAGATAAGGCAACTAGGTTTAGATAGCAATAAACTTTGTTGTATCTTAGCTGTAGTTAGTAAGTTAATAGGCAAGACACTGACATTAAAAGGTACCTACCTACTTTTTAGGTATAGCTACGATATATAGATAATTCGAAGTGAAGACGTTAGAGCAGAAAAGCGGCCCCCGGACTTCCGAGAAGGATACAACTGGGAACATCGTAAGGATGATGATCTTTATGGCTCTGACATAGCTTGAAATATTTATATCTTCAGAGTGATTTATGTCGATATTGAAAGACTTTGTAGGTACCGCCCTCTCGTATTGTACTTATTAATACCCTATTTCAGAAACTTAGATCATAAATGTAAACGAAAACAGTCAATTTTAAAGGAAAAAATACAAATAAATGGACGGGATTTTTGTTTACATTTTTGATTTAAGATTCTGAAATAGGGTGTAGGGGATAAGGGTAGGTAAGGCATAGAGAAGCCGCTCCCTCACAAAAACTCTGTCTATTATATAAATAAAATTTACTTCAATCACTTTTAATTCTAAAAACTTAATCCTAAAATAACATAAAACTAAACTAATACCATATTTAACATTTTTCAGTTAGATAAACATTTAAATCGAAAATGCCTTACAACCAAAAGTTCTTTGGTTTTATAAATAACCCTTCTGCAAGGATATTCACAGCCTTTCGGTCCAAAACTAGATCGGAAATATTATCTCAGCTATAGGTACGGTGAACGCAACTCAATCACAGAGCGATGAGACGGTCCATAAGGTCAGATTTCTCCTCGATAAAGAAAGGTTGATCGATTGATTGATTAATTCTTTATTGTACACACCACAAAAATTACAAGAAACTAACAGCATTAACATCTTAAAAACTAGGTGGACCAAAGGGCGACCTTATCGCTTAAAGCGATCTCTTCCAGGAAACCTTTGGATGGATAAGAAATGACGGAACGTGAAAGGTAAGGTGCATAAACATAAAGAAATATAGTTTTTTCTTCTGTTTTCGTGATGTTGTTTTTAATAAATAAATTAAATAAATAATAAGAAGCTAAAAGTAATAAAAACACCACACGATTAAAACCGAAAAATGTCTTTAATTTCAATAAAGATATAGAATTAATAGGTACTAAAATAAAATGTAAAAAGGTAAGGTAGTGACAGGCTTGGCCGACCGAAAGACTGGATACCTATTGTGTTGGTAATAGCGCTTATTTTAAACCCCCGACGGAAAAAGAGAACTCGCTAGAATCTTTCTTGGTATTGGTCTCGTGGTCAGCAACCGGTTGTTGCTCTTCGAGTGGCTTCTTCTTTTCCTCAGCTTGCTCCGCCAGAATGGACTGCTCTATCATCTTCCATTGTAATTGAGTAATTTCACTCTTCGTATACCTAATGCACCGAGCCAGCAGTAAAGCGAATACGATTCCCAGCATCTATAAATGAAACATACAAGTTAAAAACATATCTTATCCGTTTCTGATCTGATACTGATCTTATTTGCTTCTTTAGACTGATAATAATATTAATATTCTATTTTAAGTGCCTACACTGGGCTTTTATAGAAATATTAAAAAAAAAAAACAATACTTCTGCAAAAACACAACGCACGATAGACGCAGGGCTGGATTCGAACCCGCATTTTACTCAAACCGGGAGCACGACTTGAACCAATTAGTCTACCGGCGTCGGTGACTTACGAATATACGCGGTATCTTCGTATCTATTACAATTTAGGCATGTTTTGCGTCTATCGTGGGTTGTGTTTTTGCAAAAGTATTGTTTCTTTAAAATATTTTTGATAATAATATTTCCGAGAAATACTGGGCACAAGCCGAAGACAAATCATGAAGATCTCATCTTTCCTAACCACTCCCAAACCGCCATTAGCGGTTTCCAAAAAAAAAATTGGCTTGACTGAATTAGGCGTTACTTTTCGGATCCCCATATCAACTATGTAAAATAATGTTTAGATTTCAGTCCCGAGCGTAAAACTAAAAAACTAAACTAAAAAAACAGTCAAGTGGCAGTCGGTATATGTACGAAAGGTTCCGTATCATTGTCACACGTATTATCACGTATATGTGTTGTATGGGAGCCCCAACTAAATACTAATTTTATTATTTTTCTATGTTATTTGTTGTTAAAGCGGCAACAGAAATACACCATCTATGAAAATTTCAACTGTCTAGCTATTACGGTTCATGAGATACAGCCTGGTGAAAGACGGACAGACAGACAGACAGTGGAGTCTGAGTAATAGGGTCCCGTTTTTACCCTTTACATACGGAACCCTAAAAACTTACGATTCATTATCCCCCTTATATATAGCAAGCAGAAGCAGGAACTCAGTCAAAGACTCCTTACACCCTCGGGCCCACATAATCGTACAGATCACCTCGGGGCTGTTCTCTTCGTAACGCGATGGGCAGCAACTAAACGGCACTGTTACAGTGATCTATAAATTGACTTACATTAACAAACATGACGGAAATACCGACGATGCTGATTAGCGTAGCTTTCTGAAGCAGCACCTCCGTCAACGCCTGCTTACATCCTCGGGCCCACATACTCGTACAGACCACCTCGGGGCTGTTCTCTTCGTAACGCGATGGACAGCAACTAAATGGCACAGTTACAGTGACAACTTCACCGTTTTCGATCTCCGTTCCTATGATGGCTGTGTGGTTGTCGCTGTTGAATTCTAAGCCGAAGTAATCCATGAAGGAATTGCTGCCACAGCAACCGAGCTGGAAGAGATGATGTAAGGATATGAATTCCTGAATCGCACTATCAACTCTATTTGACGACCTCAGTGGCGCGTCGGGGAAAGGTCTCGTGGTTGCGGGTTCGATTCCCGCCTGGTGCAAGTTTGTATTTATCCGCTTAACAATAAATATTTGTTCCCGGTCTGGGTGTTTTCTATGTATTACATGTATGTATTTACAACAAAAAGAATGTATAATATGTAGTATATCCGTTGACTAGTACCCATAGTACAAGCTTAGTGCTTAGTTTGGGGCTAGATTGCGCTGTGTGTACCTAACGTCGGGCAATATTTATTTTATTATTTATTTATTTATTATTTCCGAAATAAACTCATATAAAACTCCCGACAAAACATAGTCGGGCCACGGCCTACCTGGCAAAACTGCCTGCCCGGTGGAAGATCTTCCCTTTGGAGGTACACACCATCTCCTACCTCCAAAGATTCAATGAGTGATGTTATTTTGTCTTGAAACTACACCAAAATGTAGGAAACAATATCACATACAATCTATCTATCTATACACAAAAAAAATTCAACAACATTTTGTCAGAAACAATCAACAATTTTTTTGAGTGTTAAAGTTGCTCGCGCTGCATGAATCATCTAGAAGGGGTTCCCAAAGTGGGCGATAACGCCCCCTTGTGGGCGCTGCAGGCCTACAGGGGGGCGGTAGGAAACCCAGAAAAAAGGGGTGTTGTGTAATTTCTTCAAGGAAGACTGATTGAAACCGAATTTTAGACACCGACTATTCCTAGATAGGTCATTTTCGTAGGTAGATAATAGACCGCGGGCAATCATGGTTTCAACGAGTTTTTGTTAAATAACCCGATTTGTGCATTCCTGTGTCAAACTGTAGGGTTTTTAAGTAGGTGACAAAATGGGGGGCGCTAGAAAATAATTTATACTCAAAGTGGGCAGTAGACAAAATAAGTTTGGGAACCCCTGATCTAGAACATCTGATCTAAATGGTTCAAACAGAGCGCCAATATGATTCCTTTACAAGTTATCCTCGACCTCCAAGCATGAATGCAGTTGGGCTATCTCAAGTATTGGAGTAGTTTACTTCCAAGAGGTGTATAAAAATTCTACCTTGTCTACTAGACAAGCGTGTAAGTTAGGATCTTCTTTTCAAATAAATACTTAGCAAATATATTACCTACCGTATTTTGTAGCACATCCATTTTGTCCTGAAATTTCGGATCTGTCGTATAATCCGCTGCTGGGATATGTAGAAATCCATCTATTTTTCCATAACTAAGGGTAAATGCCAAGATCACGAAAGCGAATTTGCAGATGATGGTAACTAACAGGAAGACTGCATACTAAACAGAAAGAGTGATTAAATTTTTAATTTAAAAAATATGTTCAAGAGCGAGTCGGACTCGCGCACTAAAGATTCCGTACCATTATCACAAATAAAAAGTTTTTTTTGTAAAGGGACACACTTAAATATTTATTTCATTCTGTTTTAAGTATTTGTTGCGATAGCGGCAACAGAAATGCACCATCTGTAAAAAATGTTACTATCTAGCTATCGCGGTTCATAAAATACAGCCTGGTGACAGACAGAAAGACAGACGACCAACCCCTCTGTTGAAAGTAATCTATCCTATCATGCTTATGATATAGCGTCCTTGCTACACACAGACAGACGGACAACCCCTGATACAACTGAACTAACAATACAGGTACTTATGTTTTAGCGTCCCAACTCGGACAGACAGACGGACAACTCCTGATACAACTCCGCTCCGTTGTACCGGTCGGCCACACCCAAGGGCAACTCCCAGGATCAGTTATAGACAGATCGGACAGACGGACCGTAGACTCTTAGTAAAAAGGTTCCCGTTTTCACCCTTTGGGAACGGAACCCTAAAATCCTAAGATTTTGATTTAAGTACTTACGACATTAACCATGCAAGTGCTCCTGCTCATACACGCGACTAAGCCATACATGGTCACGCCCTTGAGGAGCAATCCGGTCATTGCGCATAAGATTGAAAAGGCATGGTAAGGGCGAGACTTAACACTGTCGTAGAAGAAATTAAAGTCGTAGTACGAGGCTGTGGCCGAGAAGCCTATGCACATCAAAAGGTAAGCGATACCCTGAAAAAAGAGGCGTTTTTACATTTGGAATCCAGCCTATATTTACTGGTCCTGTTGTATTAATTTGGAATATCCTGACACAAGTAATTGTTATTAATTTTAGCACGAGTAGAAGGATAATCCTATACTTACTAAACCTTTATAATTTACCCATAATTGAATTTTAAGACGTAGGTCCGATCGACCGATAATTCCTAAATGACTAAATGCTAAAAATAATAAAAGCAAGGCGATTAAATCCAGAAAATTAGTTTGATTTCAATCCAATATCGCTAAAACAGAACATAAATAATTAAATATTTACCATTAGGATCGCTGTTGTGATTACCAAAAGAACTTTTATAGTTTTCATATTGTATTCCGATTCCGTTTTGTTTTCCTTCATTTTCTGATCGTACGGAGCTAAATCCGCCAGTTTTTTATAAAAATACAACAATTTATTGTAACAACACACGCCCGATATAAATGTTTATGATTATCTGAATCACAATCAGTTTTGTTTAAGGTACTTACTTAGCTGTAGTAAAATAATAAACTTTCACGTATCATATCTGTCAATGCATAAACTTTCTTTTAGAAAGTACCTAAGTAGAAATAATAAATCTAGTACCTACCTATTACCTATTACTCTATTTCAGAAACTTAGATCAAAAATGCAAACAAAGAACTGTCAATATTAAAAAGAAAAAAGTAAATAAAAATCTGTCACTTAAAAATAAATGTATGAGTTTTTCGTGTGCTTTTTTGTTCTTAGATTATACCTAATTTGTTTAAATCTAAGTACCTAAGTAAGAATTACAGCGAATTAAAAATTTTGGCTCGTACATAGATATCTAGCTGCGCCTCGCGGTTTACCTGCGTGAGGATTGACCCCGCGGGAGTATGGGGATAAAAAGTATGTGTGAATCCAGTTCTCCATCTACCTGCATACCAAGTTTCATCGCAATCGGTTCAGTAAGTAGTATTTACGTGAAGATGTAACAAACATACTCATTTATTTACTTACATACATAAACTTACTCACATTTATAATATTAGTAGGATTGAAACATTTACAAAAAAATATAGTTGTCTAATCTAAATTACCTACATTTTTATCTTCAAAGTAAATTATATCTCTATTTGGGTACAGGGGAACACCCTACCTAGGTTAGATAGGGAGGGAGGTATAATAAGGGTTTCTACTTATTGGGGAGGTCTTACTTAACAAAAACCTCTTTTGTATTTAATAACTAGCTGCGATTTACGGGATCAAAAGTATCCTATGTCCTTCTCCCGGTTTTAAGCTGCCTCCCCACCAATATTCAGCCAAATCGGTTCAGCCGTTCTTGAATTATAAATGGTGTAACTAACACGACTTTCTTTTTTTGGTTGGTTGTATAGATATCAAACTACCCAGTTTCCGTAGGCAACGCAAGTAGGTATTTTATTATTTTCGAGCGTCTGTATGTAGGTTTGTATTTTAATATTTTCTTCTATTTTCTCTCAATAGGCTGTTTTAAACTTTGGGTACGGAACCCTAAACATTAGGTAATAATTCTGCGTATGCAAATAACGTATGTCGATATTGCGAAATCGTAGCAACGCGGCGGGCGCACCGCGGGAGAGACGCGGCCCAAATTAAAACATCCGTTAGTTCTTAATACTTTGAGGAGCTCATTGGCGTAGCTGTACCTGCCGATCTTGAACGGTCGTGCGGGTTAAGCAACGCTTTATCGCGGTCATTACTTGGATGTGTGACCGATAATTTGTGTGGCAAAAAATCATTTTCTCGAGCTCCTCCGTGCTTCGGAAGGGACGTTAAGCAGTTGGTCCCGGTGTTATCTCAGATAGCAGTAGTTAGGTCAAGTTAGAGGTCTTTGGGCGATGACTCTAACACTAGGTGAGCCACACCACTACACGAAAAAAAGAAGAATACTAACCCAGGGGCCCTAAACAATAACCGACGACATGTACTTACCTATTACCTACCAAAGTCTTTAACAATTAGGTGTTCTGCTTTTATATCCCGACAGTAACGTCCGCGTAATTCCCGATTCCGTGGTGATTTCGAACAACCCTTTCTTACACCACGTCACGTCCATAAATCATTATAAATACAGACGAATCTGAGTGAACACTTTGGCTAAGCAATGCCCTGTCTCGCTCTTATAGTGATTTTTAACGTCAACGAAAATGTGACAGACACATTACTTAGACAAGTAATTACTTAGAATTGACTAAGAATACGAGTGTTAGTGAATTTTATGTTTCTAGAACCAGCGGTTTTGGCTGTGCGTTCATATAGCTATAGTCCAGTCATTTATTCAGTCAGAATTTAGAATATTACATGAAGAGTAGTACAGATGTAGAGACTAATGCCTAATTTATTGGGAAGGTAAGAGAGTATCACATACTCGCTCCCTACATAATTTGAAGTATTTTAAAGGAAAATAAATCTACAAAAACACATTGCATGGCCGACCGACACTGAGCGGGATTTGAACCACGCATCTTTTCTCAATCTGGGAGAAATCTGCGGCGTCGTATTTTTGTAGAAATCTTTATTGTTTAAAGTATTTCTAAATTAAGAGGACAGTCTACCTACTCTTTTCTCCATACGAACTTTACAAACGTAGTCGACTGTTTCCTCCTTGGATAAAGATATTAAAAAAATATGTTTATGCCATAAGTCCTATATCAGCCATGACCATTGACCATGCCCCTTCGTTTTGATTTTTTTTCTGGATTTTATTTCTATTCTAATTAAAAAATGAAAAAAAAAAAAACGTAGAAACATAGTCATGGCAGATAATATATTTATGGCATAAACCTATTTGCTCAAAATTCTTTATCCAGGGAGGACACAGTCGACTACGTTTGCATGGAGAAAAAGTAGGTACACTCTCATACCTACTTAATAGGCATAACGCCCAATATATTATGCTAATTTCAAAAATGGAATAAAATTAAACTCGGCTAACAATCCAGTATAATAATAATCTTGCTATGTGTAACAATGACTAGCTGCTTATCTCTTATCATCTGATGATAATGTTATCATATCAGTCTCCGCTAAACGGATAAGCCTCGTTTATTAGTCCATACCGTACCCTTACCGTATCTTTGTATCTACATATAGGTACCGTGATGTCATAAAAATACCCTGGCATTGTAATGTACGCTTGTACCGTGGCTTGTACTTACTAATGTAATCGCATTTATTTTGTTTTTGTAAAAATCTTAAGTTTTGAGCACTCGATCACCTTTATTAAGCGACGACTTCCTAAATCTTATCTTTTTTTTTAAGTATGTTCACCGATTACTCGAAGATGGTTTGGACGATTGTGATGATTATTTTGTAAATGAAAGGTAATAGCTCAAAGTTGGTCCCACAAAAATATTGTGACAATAATAAGAGGATCTTCGGAATGATAAGCAGAATTCCTCTTCGGAATTCAGTAAGTTGCTTACTTTTGGTTGTTGTCTTAGGAAACGGCGCATACTTATGGAACGGTCGAGTACTTACTAAAATAAAATTGTCTCGCTTTTGTCACTGATCTTTAACGTTAGCAAGAATGTCACAGAGCCTTTTCTTACGAAAACTCGAAGTAATTATTCTACTTCTAATTGAGCTATGGGTTTATGAGTGAGTACGTACGTCCTACCTACAGTTAGCTGATCAACGAAGGCATTCGTTGGCCATCATTGGCCCAGTGTTCTGGACGAACACTGGGCCATTGATGGCCAACAATGCTATTTGGTTAGTTTTCTTTGGTCAACACATAACAGACAGAATAAAAGTCGAGCTGGAAAGAGTACCAGACGTTTCTATTTGCTGGTCTTTAGATTCTCGCAGTGCGATGATTAGAGCCAGCTGTTCTGACACCTCCAGCTGATCTGACATCTGGGTTTTAATCAACATGAGAAACAAGCATTTGACCTCATATCACCTGATGGATAGTAATATGCTTGCCTAAAAGAAACCCTATTGCCTCTAAACTCTTGGCCTAAGGTTGGTCCGACCAACCTTAGGCCAAGTTTGTCAATAAAAATGTAGATCAGTCAGTTAAATATCCCATATATCGTTCCAATAAACGATTCAGCGCCTAATTTCCTATTAGGTTGGTTGAGTGAATGGTGCGAGGGAAGGATTCTTAAATAAAAAACCTATATATGAAAAATACTTTATTATAGAATACTCTCGAATAGCAAATAATTAATACTTAGTAAATTAAACCTACAGTACCTACAACAAATGATATTATTATACATTAGAAACGTATGTCACGTGACTTGGTCGAAATTTTATTATTATGGCAAAGACTTCTGTCGCTGACTCAAATTTTAATATACCTAAACTGTGTACTTAAAACAGCTCCAAGTCCCGATCATGTAAAATAAAATTTCCTTTTTACTGTTTATCTTTTTAAACTATTTTTTGTATGCTTTTTATTTTGATTCTTTTGTTTTGTAAGTATTTTATTTAGTTTTAAGTTTGACTTTTTGTTTTGCGACTGTGTGATTGGTGAAGCGATATACCGCTCACGTTATTTTTATACGTAATTTTCATACGCCTAATATATTTTTAATAGCAAATCTTTGCTATCTCGCAGTTTCATAGATGTAGGTACCTTTGTTTATATACATTTCTATAATTTGGTGTCTGCAACATTTTCAAACTGCGAAAGCGGCTCGCAGAGCGGCCTCGGACCAATGAAACCACACTGGTCGATGAAGGCCCAATGGGAGCGACGCCCGCGTCGTAAACGCGTCGCTGATTGGTCGATTGACGCCATTACGCAAGATGAACTCGCTTCTATGCTCGCTAAAGAAGCTCGAGCACGCGCTCGGTTTCAAAAAATAGATATTTCCGCTAGTTCTTCATTGTGAGTGCTTCCTTGCTGGACTTTCATTCTTCCGCAACCCTGGGACAATCTGTGAATAGTTTTCTGCGTGTTCTTCGGCCCGCATCCGGACTTCTACCGACTACAACTGCACCACGAGGCTGGACCGTTCAGTTGGTTGAAAAGGTACGTTGGCTTTCTCTGTACCCGCCTAGCCGTAAGAATTGTTGTCAGACACCAAATACTTTCCAAGTCTTTCCAGGTTCCAGTAGGTCTCACATGAGAACTCTTTTTTCAATAACCTTACCCGCACCGCGTTAAAGACTTACCCTCCATGGTAACGCTCCTGGTGGGAAACTGTTACAAGCCCCACCACAACTTTGGTCCTTTCGAGCAGGATGTTGAAGTCAGCATCACATCCTCATTAGATTTCACGTAATTATTGGTGAAATTCTATTAAAAACCGCTTAGTTTTAGAACAAGATTCACGTAATTATTGGTGAATTCTTGTACCTACCCCACGCGCAGATTTATGTAACTATAATTGATAAATTCTGTTATCCCCCGCTCGAGATCTGTTAAAATTACTAATAGATTCTCAAAGGTAAACTGCATTTAATTGTTATACTTGAAGATTTACGTATTAATTGGTAAATACTTTCATTCTACTCAATTCATTGTACGTACCTACCTACCTACCCGCTCATAGAAATAGTGAAATT
This sequence comes from Idaea biselata, assembly GCA_958496205.1. Classification (NCBI taxonomy): domain Eukaryota; kingdom Metazoa; phylum Arthropoda; class Insecta; order Lepidoptera; family Geometridae; genus Idaea; species Idaea biselata. The sequence continues at coordinate 13,140,684 of OY292398.1, forward strand.
ATTTCTCGCATCATTTTGCACCTTGACCTTGTCTTGCAAACTTACGTACCTACTACAGGTACTCATCTATCCCGTTGTGTGTGATAAATTGATAATATTACATTAGAATCATGGCGGATAATACTTTGTCTTTATTAATTACAAAGAAAGAATTAATCTTTAAACGCATAGATAAATTGTATAATATATCTAAAAACATAATATCTTTTGATGTTTCGCGAACGAATGAGAACTTTCTGGCTGAATCGGAAACAATAGACGACTTGCGCGAGAAATTCGAATGCTTAATCGATGACATTAATAAGGTTCAATTATCTTTAAACCCTGCAACCACACCAGATTATTCTAGTTTAGATGCATTCGAAGATCTTTATACACGAATTAAACGCACGCGCAATAAGTTGCTATCTCCCGCTTCGAACGCGCCGAAGCCTCGTTCAGTTGAGTCGAGTGACTTGCCCAAGTACTTAGTGAATTTAGAACCTTTGCGAATTCCTAGTTTTAATGGACGGCCTGAGAACTGGAATATATTTTACCAGTCATTTAAAGCTAATATTCACGCGAATAAACAGCTGACTGACTCGCAGCGTATGCAGTACCTAATTTCTAAATTAACTGATGACGCATTAAAGTTCACTGCAGGTATTGTTCCATCTGAGGAAACTTATTCGATACTATGGGACAGTTTAGTTAAAAAATACCAAGACAAACGCTCACTAGGTACATTCTACTTGAACAACATACTCGACTTGAAAGCTAGCACGCATAGTGCAAACGCTCTTGATACTTTTGTAGGTAAATACTCCGCTTCGCTATCGGCTATTAAAGAGTTAGGTATTCCTGACTTAGCAGATTTTTTATTTTTGCAATGCGCATTAAGAAAATTAGATACGCAAACTATTCAAGCATTTGAACTCTCAGTGCGTGAGGTTGAAATACCTACAACCAAACAGCTGATTGACTTTATTCAAGATCAATCTAAAATTTTGGAACGTTCGAATTTTCGTAATTCGACGTATACAACTAAATCACCCGCACCCGCTCGTTTTTCGACTACTGATCGCCCCCGAAATATGAAAACATTTGTTGTAAGCAAGTTAGTCGAACCAACACGCTCCGATGATGTGAGTACTACTCACTCACACGATGTCGTTCCGGTCATGCACGCTTCTGTTAGTACTTGTTGTTGTCTTTGCGGAGATAACGAACACAGACATTTGTATGAGTGCACTCAATTTAAAAATATGCGAGATGCTAAGGCTCGATTTAATTTTATAAAATCGAAGCAGGGCTGTGTCAACTGTCTAAGTACATTGCACAATTTAACTCAATGTAAGAGTGCTTCGGTGTGTTTTTGTGGAAAAAAGCATCATAAATTGTTACACTTCGGTGACATTAAAAATAATTATACACATTCGCACGCTGCTATAGTACACGCTACGCCTCCACTCGTGCAGCTCTCGCCTACTTCGCCACGTTCCGCCGCTGCAGTCGCGTCTTCATCTCCCCTCGCCCCCGCGCCCGCGTCGCTGTCGCCTTCCGCGCTCGCGCAGGCTTCGTTGCCTCTCGCTTCCCCTTCGCATTTCGACTCGTTGCATGTACCAGACATAACTACTACGCATTCTCAGTCTTACGCAGCTAGCTATAAGGGTGATATTTTATTATCTACCGCGCAAGTGTATGCGTACCCGAAAGATAATTCTGAGAACAAATCGATTATTAGGATTCTGATCGATAATGGCTCACAGAATCATATAATAACAACAGATTGTTGTCGCAAATTAAATTTACCTATTATTCCGGTGACTAATTCTTTTGTTAAAGGTATAGGTACTGCTTCCCGTCCAATAACTGGTCGTGTTTATTTAGACCTTCAATCGCGCATCTATCCGCAACATAGATATACTATACACGCGTTAGTTGTTGAATGCATTACGGATAAATTACCGTCACACTTTATAGATAGCGATAATAGTATTAACTTTCGCGATCTACCGCTCGCTGATTTAAAATGGAATATACCGGGAGACATAGATGTGTTGATAGGCGCTCAGCTGTTTCCATACATCTACTTAGGTAATCGGATCGATTGTGGTCCGCGCGCACCTCCCGCTTTATTGACGACTTTCGGCTACGTATTCATGGGTGATTACCCGCGTGATGAAGTCGCACCTACCGCTACCGCTTCATTTTCTGCATTAGCGCTAAATGATTTAGTCCAGAAATTTTGGGAACTTGAAGAAGTACCTACGAAACGCCAGTTATCCCCCGACGAGACAGAGTGTGAAAATATTTTTGCATCTACTGTGACGCGTGATAACTTAGGTCGTTACACCGTAGCTTTACCATTTTGTAAGGATCCTAGTGATCTCGGTTCTTCGTATGTCTCTGCTTACCGCCGTTTCATGTCGCTTGAACGTAAACTTCGACAGTCTCCAACGCTACGCGAAAATTATAATAAAGTGATACGAGATTATATAGATAATGGTTATCTCGAACCCGTCGTTAACTCCGAATTAACGGATGATGGTTACTACATTCCGCACCAAGCAGTGATCCGTCCTGACAAGCCGTTGCCACGAATTGTTCTGGACGCAAGCGCGAAAACGCACACTGGGGTCTCGCTTAATGATGTATTGCACATCGGACCCAACTTACAAGCAGATCTGTTTCTACTTTTGTTAGATTTTAGATTATTTCCTATCGCTATGAACGCGGATATAAGACATCATTATTTACGCATTGGTGTACCTGTTGACCAGCGTAAATACCTACGCATTTTATTTCGGTTCCACGAATCCGAGGAAGTCCGCACTTTCTGTTTCACTCGCCAAGCTTTCGGCTTAAAGTCAAGCGCTTACGTCGCGATGAGGACTGTCAGACAGCTGGCTTCAGACATGAGTCGTCAGTATACTGATGCAGCGAAAGTAGCTGAGACTTGCCTTTATATGGACGACTTGGTTCATTCCGCGCCCAGTGAACAAGTTGCCACTAAGTTAGCTCACGATTTAATTAATTTATTTAAATCAGGTGGCTTCGATTTAGTGAAATGGTCGAGTAATTCGCCTTCGCTTCTCGAGTCTCTTCCTGACTCGCACCGCAAATCGCTAGAGTTTGACGTTGGCAATGATGTTTCAAAGGTTTTAGGTCTGTCGTGGGAACCGTGCGAAGATTGTTTTCTTTTTACCTCCGCCGCGTTAAATGAAAAATGTACAAAGAGAAATATACTCTCTATAGTTGCTCGATTATTCGACGTGCTCGGACTGGTCGCGCCTGTTATACTCTATGCCAAATTGTTGATTAAAGAGCTGTGGCTAAGCAAGAGTGATTGGGACGATCCCGCTCCGGAGCACATACGCTCACGTTTCGCCGCACTAGTGCAAGAATTTCACTTGCTCGACACTTTGCGTATCCCGCGACATGTAGGTGTTGAAGCAGGTAGCGAGTTGCGCCTGGTCGCATTCAGTGATGCTAGTATGAACGGCTTAGGTTGTGTGATATACGCGCACTGTACTTATCCGTCCGGTATCCAAACTCGCCTTCTTTGTGCTAAATCAAAGGTTTCGCCTACTAAAATTACTACGCTCGCACGCCTTGAGTTGTGCGCTATTTTACTCATGTCAAAATTAATAAAGTCCGTGCGAGAAACTTACGCAGCGCGTATTCCCATCGCTGGTATATACGCTTTTTCTGACTCTACGATAGCCCTATCGTGGGTACATTCGTCACCACATCGTTGGTCGATTTTCGTAGGTAACCGCGTCGCTCAGGTTCAAGAAATCTTGGATCCTGAACATTTTTATCACATCGCTGGAGCTACCAATCCGAGCGATTGCGTTTCTCGGGGTATGCTACCGTCTCAACTTTTGAACCACGATTTGTGGTGGAACGGTCCCTCTTGGATCCGCTGCGCATTTGAAGAATGGCCTATCAAGCCTTTCTCTCCCGCTAGCTGCGCTGAGTTGCCTGAACATAAGGCTAAAGTCCTTACAGCAATAACTCACGCGGAGCCGCCGTTGCTATGCTTGTTAGCGCAACGTATCTCATCTTGGGAGAAATTGCTGCGTATCATAGCATATGTTTTAAAGTTCGCACGACCAAAATCTGAGGTTCAGCCTCGTACGGTCGCAGGGATCGCATCTGCTGAGAGAGCGCTTCTTCTCGCAGTGCAATCTCTACATTTCGCTGATGATATAAAATCGATTAAGGCTGGGAAATTGCCCTCTAAAAAGTTGCAGAGTCTCGCAGTCTTCCTTGACCCCAATGGGATCCTACGTATAGGTGGGCGACTCTCTGCTTCTATGCTCCCTTTTGAGGCCAAACATCCGGTTCTTCTCCCAAAACGCGACCATGTTGTTAACTTAATCATACAGCACTATCATGTTGTGAATTGTCACACAGGTCCCGGACTTCTTATGTCTATTATAAGACAACGCTACTGGATATTAGATGCCAGAACAGTGATTAGATCCAAGTTGCGCAAATGCAACATTTGTTTTAGGACTAATCCCACGCACCCGACGCCTATCATGGCTGACCTTCCTTCGTGTCGAGTCCTACAAGCGAAACCCTTTAGTCATACTGGCCTGGATTTTGCTGGACCTGTACGCGTGACTCTAACGCGCCGCAGAGGTCAACACGCTCAAAAAGCATATATTTTGCTCTTCGTATGTATGAGCACGAAATGCCTACACATTGAATTGACAAGTAGTTTGACTTCTGACAATTTTTTAGGAGCTTTTAAACGCTTCATTTCTCGCCGCGGTCCTGTTTCGTGTCTCTACTCCGACAATGGCACCACTTTCGTTGGTGCGAAAGCGCAGTTGGACGAGCTCTATAGCTTCTTGCTGAGCTCCAGTTTCAAGGACGCTATGTCCGAAGAATTGTTGTCTAGGCGCATTGATTGGAAAATGATTCCCCCAAGAGCACCAAACTTCGGTGGACTATGGGAAGGAAACGTAAAGAGCATGAAAACGCACCTATATAGAGTCATAGGAAATCAGTTACTTTCTTTTGAAGAACTTCAAACGGTTCTCACGCAGATAGAGTCGATTTTAAATTCGCGCCCGCTTTGCTTAATGTCTTCGGATCCTCATCCAGAAGCTTTAACGCCCGCACATTTCTTAATGTCTACGCCGCTGCAATACTTGCCTGCCGCTGATCTGTCAGAGCAACGCGTCAGTTTGTTAGATCGCAAGAGCTTGATAGATAGCATGGTTCAATCATTTTGGAAAAAATGGCATTTAGAGTATCTACATACATTGCAAGTTAGGCAGAAATGGGCAACCTCGGACAAACCGGTAGAAATCGGAACAGTCGTTCTTGTAGAGCAAGAAAACTCGGCTCCGCTGACCTGGCCGTTAGGAAGAATTACCGAGGTCTTTAGGGGCAAAGACAATGTCGTACGTGTAGCTATTGTCAAAACTCGTACGGGTTCTTATAAACGCGCTATTACTAAACTCTATCCTATACCAACGCAATAAATTTAACTTTTATCATAATTATTAGATTAAGTTAGTCGCTAGAATAAACTATATTCTTTATATTTTATAATGCTTTCTCATTAAACTCGCTATTCGCCTTGATCAGCCATAGAGTTACTTGTCAGTTTTGAAAGATCCTTAGATCTTCCAAGGCGGGGTGCATGGTGAAGCGATATACCGCTCACGTTATTTTTATACGTAATTTTCATACGCCTAATATATTTTTAATAGCAAATCTTTGCTATCTCGCAGTTTCATAGATGTAGGTACCTTTGTTTATATACATTTCTATAATTTGGTGTCTGCAACATTTTCAAACTGCGAAAGCGGCTCGCAGAGCGGCCTCGGACCAATGAAACCACACTGGTCGATGAAGGCCCAATGGGAGCGACGCCCGCGTCGTAAACGCGTCGCTGATTGGTCGATTGACGCCATTACGCAAGATGAACTCGCTTCTATGCTCGCTAAAGAAGCTCGAGCACGCGCTCGGTTTCAAAAAATAGATATTTCCGCTAGTTCTTCATTGTGAGTGCTTCCTTGCTGGACTTTCATTCTTCCGCAACCCTGGGACAATCTGTGAATAGTTTTCTGCGTGTTCTTCGGCCCGCATCCGGACTTCTACCGACTACAACTGCACCACGAGGCTGGACCGTTCAGTTGGTTGAAAAGGTACGTTGGCTTTCTCTGTACCCGCCTAGCCGTAAGAATTGTTGTCAGACACCAAATACTTTCCAAGTCTTTCCAGGTTCCAGTAGGTCTCACATGAGAACTCTTTTTTCAATAACCTTACCCGCACCGCGTTAAAGACTTACCCTCCATGGTAACGCTCCTGGTGGGAAACTGTTACAAGCCCCACCAGTGATATTTGACATTTTGTAACTTGTTTGAAATAGATAATTCTAAAATTATAATAATTTCAGTCACCTTTCAAAATATTGTGTCGAGGCTTGTCGAGACTTCAATGACTTATAAACATTTAATTTTCCGTAGGTCTAAATTTTACTATCGTCTCTTTGATATTTTAAGCCCCAAATAGATGAAGGGGCATTGCAGCAACTGTTGCGAATCATGTTGCTCATGAACAATGTACGTGACGTCACGTACATTTTACAACGTTGCAGTTGCAGTAACTCAAAGATTGCGTGTTGCGCGTCATGTTGAAGGCCACAATGTCCTTTAGTATATCTGAGGCTTGCATCTTCGGCCATAGAGACGGAATAGCGCTCTGGGGTGAGAGATGTGTTTGTGTGTCTGTCGCAACTTGTCTCAGACACGGCTGACCCAATTACAATAAATAAGTATAATTCTTAATATTATTATTTTGTAAATAGAATGTCTTTGAACCTACCTTATACTTAAAAGCTAACAGCAATATTCACAAGCGACCGTATGTATGGCTTAATGTTTTGTCTTGCTCTTGTGAATGATTATTAACGTCGGCGAAAATGTGACAAAATCCGAGTCAACGCATAGGGTCGTTTGTGAACACTGCTGTTTATCTTCAGCTACATAATAGAAAATGATAGAATTGAAATTAAAGACATTTTTCGGTTTTAATCGCGTGGAGTTTATTACTTTCAGCATTGTTTCAACGCTCAACGTTTCGAGACCTTTACAGGTCCCTTCTGACTGCTACTGCTACTGCAGAAACAATGCTAAAAGTAATAAAACCACGCGATTAAAACCGATTTACCGTCTTTAATATCAATCCTATATCGCGTTTTTTTTTTATCTTTTTAGTTAGTTAGTCTATTAAAATTACTAAGATTACCTATTATGAAAGTTATTGGAATGTTCTAGCTAAAACATCTTTTTCGACCTATATAGACCTACATAATAAAGTAAAATTAAAATACATATTAATAATATACAAAATTACTTAGATACTTAATATTTAGTGCAATAATCATTACTTAGTTATTACAAAAATCTCACTAAACGTAATGTGATGTAATTTTTTTACAGTACGAAACTGACCATGTTCAATCGATCATTAAAAAATAATCCATTTAGGGCTGATTTTTCAATCTGTCGACAAGATATCTGTCGAATTAAATGTAACGAAACCAAATTAAAAAGTTATCTTTAAAAAAAATAACCAAACTTTAGAGCGCTTTTTAATTTTAGTTGTGTTCGACTTTATTCGACAGATTTTTTTATCCGTGCAATGAAAAACCAACTCTCACACCGGTATTTATAGACGAATCTGATGGATCTGAATTTGGCTAAGCAATGTCCTGTTTCGCTCTTATTAGTAATTTTTGACGTCAACAATAATGTGACAGACACATTACTTAGACAAGTAATTACTTAGAATTGACTATAAAAACAAGTGTTAGAACTTCATGGCAAGGGTGGGACTACACCGCCGCATATCAAAAAAGAATTAAGTACCTAATTTAATTAATGACTAAGAAAATTTTCGCTTAGGCGGTAGTAAAACCGTTCCTATTCAACTAACTCCCGCTTAAGCGTTAGTTTGTCCGTGAAATGGAACGTATACTACGGGGGCATTTTTCTCGTCTTTCGGGGTAAGAGATGTGTAGGCATTAATCATTTGCTCCTGGATCTCCCAGCGGCGACGTTCGCGCTCAGATTTCGCCTTGCGAATCGAACTGGCTAGCGAGAACGAGAATACGATGCCAATTATCTGCAAAAAACAGCATGTTATTTTAAACAAAGTCATATCTAAGTAGGTATAATGGCCGGCAAACAAGTTGGAAAATTTTGACATGGAAGGGGAAAGTTCGCTCAGTACATTTTACATGCGACGTCTATGAAAATCGAGTTCTGCGCAACTGCCATTCTTAACTAGTTTGCCGACACCTGTAACTAAAATTACTATGGTAGATATCTACCAGTATCTACACATCATTTTCTACAGAAATGTTTGTGTTAGAAAATGTTATAAACTGTTTGAAAGAGATATTTTATGCAAATTGTGTGGGTGTATTTTAGGTGATATAATTTCAATTTCAAGACTAACTTTTAATTTTATAATATGAATTATTTAGTAATAATTTGCGGAAAAATACTATATTATCATAAATTAATATAAAGGAAATTGTTCATTTTCCCAGGGGCTCCAGGGCCATATAGAAAATGCCCAAAAATAGACACGTGTCTGAATGGTTTTAGCACTCTTCGATAGGCACATAATTGTAGTTTTATCCTGTGAAAACTTTTAGTTTTTATTCACCCTGGATAATGAGAAATCTAACTATTTATATTGCTGAAATCGAACCAAAGAGGTCGGGTAAGCCCGCGAACTTTCGAGTTTATCGTAATAGAAACTCCATCATAGATTATTTTGTAATTTTGGTGCAATATGGAAGACGCAATGGCGGAGGCGGTAGTTCAGTTAAACGTTTAATTAGTACCATTTAGGATTCTAGGGTGAAAAAAATGCTACAAATCGCATAAATTAACCTCAAAAATTAAAATATATTTTTACAACTACATACATTCTGACACGGCGCCAAAACTGGGCCCATGAATGGGCATCCTCTTTTGAGGTGTCTGTCTGTGAGTCTGTGTATCTGTCAATGGCATCATAGCCCACGAACAGATACAGCGATCTTGCTATGGTATTTCTCATCCAAACACAATTTTGATAGTCTTTAAAACAATTTTGTATGATCGCAAAATCGCAGAGCATAGCTACAGGATAAAATTGAATAAGTGGCCAAGTCTTCATAGCTACTTACCTACCAACTTCTATAAATACGTGTGTCTGTGTAGTGTATACTAAGTACATGTAACGACAAATAATCATTGTTTTTGTGTTTAACTGCATTTTGTAAATGAATTTTCCTTAATAAAGTAAATTATCGTGTCTACCTATATCCTACATAAATAATACTTAAATGTATTGTATTCCTAAACCTACATAATATAGGTACTTCCAATAAGGTACACATTATTGATTTTCCTTATTGCATTTTGCAATGTTTTCCTCCTAATACAGATTTTAATGTCTTATTTATTTAATTTATAATTTAGAGAACACGGCCTCTTAGTTGAAAAATAAGCAAACCTCTTACACCCCCTCCCCTTCATCGTTTAAATATATCAATTCACCCCTACTCTGTTATATTTTCAAATTTAATCATCACTAAACTGAGAGCGAGTTAGTAAGCAATATCTAATTGGTAGCTTGTGGAATCCACCGAAAGCCATATTAATTCTCGCTTTCAAATGTAGACAAATACAAGGGTTAGGTATATGTTTATGTTAATAATGATGTTCTCAAATCAGAATTTACTAACTTTTGCACAAAAAACAGTATGATATAAAAATTGCGCAATAGGAGATACCCACCCCACTTAGGCCCGGCGCACATTATGAGCATCGGCAAGGAAAGGGATCCTTCGGCATCCCTTCATGCAAGCGCACACTATCGGGAACTATGATGGTCGTAGTAACAAAAATACCGCTTCGGTATGCTTGAGCCGCTTCAAGCATACCGAAGCGGTATTTTTGTTACTACGACCATATATCATGGAAATTTCTACTTTATTGTCATGAAGTTAATGTATAATGCTATTTGTCAACTAAAATCCTCAGCCGTGACGATGCTCATAATGTGCGCCGGGCCTCACGTAGGTACAGCCTCATTAGAGCTACATACATAACACTTAAGCGCTCAATACCAACGAAATAAATAAATAATCATTTATTGCCCATCAGTTTCCAAAATCAGTGTTAAATAATATAAATCCACCACACTAGACTAAGCCTGTCCTGTGGGCGAAACGAAAACTAACCTGAATAAAGGCAATAGTCATAGCTCCAGCGCCTAGCAGCCCAGCGCTCTGGTAAACCAAGTAGAACACCCTCGGCAGACAACCGTTGGCATACAGCTTCGTGCACGCCTCTACTAGACTTTCACCAATGGTCTCGTAGCGGGTCTCGGCGCAGCAGGAGATGGGGACGCTGATGTTCTGGTACGTGATGCCTGGCGGGATTCCATTAGGAACCGGGACATCGCCCCAGTCTTGGAAACTGTCGATGCCACAGCAGTTCAACTGTAAGGTTTTAAGGACGAGCCAATATCAGTTATTAGCGCACGATGAACCTATGAATACTTACGTACAAATGGAGAAGAAACGAGAACCTCCTCTTTATGAAGTCGGTTAATAACATACGAAAAGAGGCAAGATAATTAATAACAACTTAAAGTATATATTTAAGGCAAAAATTAGGAAACGAAAGAGATACTTTCTATTGTTTTGTGTACTAGCTGAAGAATCTCTAGAAACAGAAACTTTTTAATACTCTACTGTTAAATCTCTATTCAAAAAGTGACCGCCTTCTCTTTCTCACTCGTCTTTACAGGAAATTAATCACGGAAAACATGAAATACCTCGAGAACATTCTAAATTTCTAGATACCAATATCAAATGTTACCAATACCGGGCCGTGATGGAAGTCAACGAAATACATGAATAATGTCTTTGTATTGTTGGTCTTATCGTAGATTACGCCTGTATTTTTAATTCTTGTTACTGATAATGTTTCCGTTAGTGCCTTTAGACGTTGTATTAACTTTTGAATATACGATACAGGTAACAAATAGATTATTAACCTCTATTAATAGTACATTATATGTATATGTTATTGATTACAAGAGGTAATTTTCCCGTTTTGAACTTTAGTTCAAAATAAGTTAACAGACAGTTTACCTCATTGTTGTGCGCCTTGGCGTATCTTGGCATTTTTCATTCCGTTTATAATATTCACTTGGTTAAAAACATCTACTATGGATGATCTAATATCAGCCAAAGACAATATACTGAAAACCCTTGCAGCACGTCCGAGCAGCGGATCTAAGCAAGGCCGATGTCATGTCTCCAATCTGTGATCGATTCGACATGAACAACATGTAGGTTACGTCGGAAGTGTCGTCCTACGCGTTTTGTCCCTATGACTGCATGCAAAGTTGGAAGGACCATGAGAGGTTGGAGAGTCAATCGATACGAGAAAAAAGAAGAAGAGTTTATACTCACTCTGCTCTGAATGAAGTCGTAAGCGCTGGAAACCTCGGGATTCTTATAGTAGTAAGGAAGCGAGGCTCGGAGTTTATCGTCCAGCATATCGGTGACCTGAGATCTTAGGCTGTACGCAGCGATCGCTGCTGCAATCTCCAGCACGAATACCAAGCTCAAGATTACTGCAAACTGGAAGATAAATTGTAAATTAGAAACCTTTCAATCTTGACTAAGAAATATACAAGATTTTCATATAAGAAACATTAATATTGCAAGAACATGCTTATCGTACTAAACTAAGTAACTAAGCTTGTGATTGGGGATGTGGGTACTTGATAACGGACGTACTTAGAAACGGATATACCTACCATTAATTGACCATTAAGCATGTATCCCTTCGGGGATTGACACCGTTACCAACCTTTTGGCGTTGCAATCAGATATTCGTCCGACTGTCCGTGCATTAAGTTATCGTCTCACTGTTACACATTCCCAAGCTAAACTCGTCTTGCTCTTGTAAATGACAATCTACTTATAAGATTTTATAAGGCTTCAACTTACAATATTGACCAAGCAGGTGCTCTCTTTAAGCGCTCCGATGCATCCGAACAGAGATACAAACAGCATGATCACCCCGATGACGATGACGAAGGTGGCCGGCGAGAAGAAATGGTCTTCCAGGAAGAAAGACACATCTTCGTAGATGGCGTAGATTGTCGTGCCCACTGAGATTATCAGTGCCGATGTTAGCTGAAAAAATAATGAATTAGATCAGGAATTCTGACGTTGATAAAATACTAAATATGTGGAAGGTCATAAACGGGAATTTGCTGCCATTTGTTTTTTTGTCTAATGGCGGCGAACGTCTTAGCATTTGTTCGACATGAATACATGTCCTAGGACTCACCACGGTCCGAAGACATGGGATATTCAGTGTTTTCTATGTATCATATGTATGTATTTACAAAAAAAAAAAAAAAAGTATAATATGTAGTATATCCGTTGTCTAGTACCCATAGTACAAGCCTAGTGCTTAGTTTGGGGCTAGATTGCGCTGTGTGTAACGTCGTGCAATTTATATTTGTATATATTATTATTATATATGTACGTGTCGAGCATTTGATCGTTGTTTTAGCGAATTCTGTTCGGTTCATTGGTCATATTCGGTCACCGAATGTTCGACTTATAACGTCCTCACATCATTGCATGTGAATGTTCTTATCATTCGCAACGCAACAAGATTTAAAGCAATCTTAAATCGCGCTATCGGTTGTCCCTGTTTATGGTCACTTTTAACATTACAATCCTTTCAGACTTCAGTTTTATAGTATGCATGACTATAAAGTGCCTGCCATTTTGACCTCGTTGACCTTAAACATAAATTGTGTTTACGAACTGATAAGGGTTGAATTCAAGACCGGTCTTTGTCACGGCAGACTAACTAGTCGTTAGCTGATTGCTGAATACTATGTCCGCGTTACTCAAAGTTAGCGCGTAGTGCTTCTAGGTAAAAGCACTAATTTAGAATAATGAGAAATAGTACTTAGTTAGATTTTTTTCAAAAAATCAAACAATTTTACACCTGTCTGCAAATTAATTAAAAAACTTAAAATCAGACTTAAAAAAGAACAAAATCAAATCAAAATCAAAGCTTCACCTACATACAGTGCCACCGACTTATCTGTTATATACTCTGAAGTCGGGCAGTTGTACTGAGTAGTTCCAGTTTATAGTTTGGCTGCCTGAGTTCAGATAATTAGGTACCTACTGTCATACTGAAGTTTGACTAATGTTTTAAGTAATTTAGTTTTACTTAATTACATTTATATACCGACCTACCTACTTATAGGTACAATGGAAGTAAAGCAATATTGTAATAAAAACATGCTTAAATATTTATCTACACCCACATTTGCCATAAAAGCCTTGTATGTAAAAAGCGTTAGTATATTTATACCTATGTATGTTAAACAGACGTCAACCAGAAAGATAATGATACGTTCTAACTGAGGGCAGGTCAATGTACAGGAACTGCATTGATTATGATGACAAACCAGCCACTGTGTAAGGATTACTTCAAACAATGTGCGTATATTGTTGTAGTTTATAATGCTTTTTACGCTTTTATCGCTCATCCATTGGGAAACAGTTCTCTCTCGCGTCACGTTCAATTTTGCAAGGCATATAGCGGGGAAACTATCTAACGTTGCAGCGTCACATAGATTGAATGTTGCGTGCCATGTTGCGGGACAAAATAAGTCCCAGTGTATCCTAACACTTTGTAGGCCGGGACACGTGCGCTCGCTCTCGAGGCGGAAGCAAACAACATATCCCGTGTCACGTAGGTACAATGTTGCGCGTCATGTTGCGTGACAAAATGGTCCCTAGTATATCCTAACACTTTGTAGGCCGGGACACGTTCGCTCGCTCTCGAGGCGGAAGCAAACAACATGACCCGCGTCACGCACAATGTTGCGCGTCATGTTGCGCGACACAATGGACCCTAGTGTATCCATGGCTTAATGGTAACAAGTTACAACAAAACTATTATGTTTCAATGCCCTTGACATTGAGTTTGAAGTGTAAACAATTAACAAATCGATGATGTGCGATAGATCATAGTTTGTTCTTCACAGTTTCGTTTACCTACGTATATACGTAAGCTAGGTACTAGGCAGATATATAGGTACACTGTGTCTATCTAGGTAGATAGATACAGTGTGGGTACAGTAAACAACAAGAGTTGATATTCACCATAGATTTTTTAAATGGCTAACTATACTGCTAAAATTATCTGGGTTGTATTAGTTGTAATATTAAAAAGATATAGAGAATGTCCTATGCCTTTTAAACGTGTGAATTTTAGTTTTACTTTAGCCTCTAAAATCTAAGTAAAGGGTTCCGTCTTTGGGTACGGAACCCTGAAAACAATAAATTAATAGAGTTACTAACTACTGCTCGTGCCATAAAATCAATAGAATTAATAAACGCGACGCTGTGGAGTGGAGTGTACGTAGTGTATCTAGTTATAATCTACATATAGCATGTTCTGTTGTGACCTTGCTACGTCTAGGCTAGCTCAAACTATAGAGTATGTACGTTAACAAGTACCGACAGTAGAAACAATATTATCAAACTGGAAGGTACTGACAGCAAAAACAACATTACAGAAGTTAACTAACTTAACAAAATGATGGTGTGGCTCGCAAATAGACATCGTGTGAATGGCCCAGTACGCAAGAAACTTACACAATTTCACGCCTCCTATAAAATATAGCAGTCGCACGGTTTCACCCGCGTAAGTCCCGGGATGTTCCAAAAACACTTTCTTTAGAGGATACCTACCTACATACCCCAAAGACAAAGAGCGGTGTTGGTCTAGTGGTAGATACCGCGACTTTCATTCCGAAGGTCGTGGTTTCGAATCCAGGCCGACCGCGCACCAATGTCTTTTTCTTTAAGAAAAATTTAAGTGCGCTATTAACATCGCTCTTACGATGAAGGAAAACATCGTGAGGAAACCGACATGTCCTAGGATGAACCACGGTCCGAAGGCATGGGATATTCGCCAATGCGGGGTAGGCTCCCGTGGCGTCTTGAGCCCTCTAAGAAATCACGTACAATGGCCCAATTGTGAGGCTAAGTGCGGAAAAGGCTCAGCGAAACTAACTAACTACCCCAAAGACATGTCTCTTCTCAAGCACCAGCGGTTTGGACTCTGTGTTGATAGTTACATCTACACTAATATTATAAAGAGGAAAGATTTGTATTTGTGTGTGTGTGTGTGTATTTTTGTTATGAATAAACTCAAAAATTCTTTCACCATTAGAAAGCTACATTCACCCTGAGTAAGATAAGCTACTTTTGATCCCGATATTCCCACGGGATCCGGACTGACGCGGGTGAAATCGCGGGACGCAGCTAGTATTAAATAATAAAATCAGTCAATCAATCAACTGATCAGTCAGGACTCTGAATTTTATATGTATAGTAGATAAATTTCTTGTAAGTAGGTACATTGACTCATATAACCAAAACCTTGATTCACCTCTTTCACCTAAATTGCCTATCACAATGAAATCACTCTATACGCTTCCGATAATGGAAGTATTTCCACAATACAAATTATAACTCGTATCGTTACCTATACTGCCTATACGAAACTCTTTAGAAAGATGATTTTATGAATAACATTATTGTGAAATTAACGTTATCGTGGAAACTGGAGCAAATGATAGCAGGTAACTTCGGTTGATTCGGTAAAGAGATTCTCTTGGTGGAAGATTGTTTATTCGGAAGGATGCAGTTTCGGCAACATTAAAAAAGCTTGCCTGCAACCTGATTAGATTAAACAGGGACATAGAGACAAATCTTATAAATTAAAACAGGGTTTGTTGTAACTAAACACGATACTTCTTTATAATAGGTATAACTGACAGCCCTCTGTGCATTAATTGCATGATGGCTGAAGAAACACACCACCACGTGCTAACGGAACGCAGTAGTGTAGCAGACCAACGGGCGCGGTATCTTAAAATAGGAAATACTCTTCCGGAAGCCTTCGGCAGTCTTAGCAGATTGCTGGCTTTCTGGGAAAGTGTGGGATGGTTGGAGTAAGTTTTAGTGGGAATTCAATTCACGTACTTTATGTTGAGCCATTGCCCAACTATGAGGCTTAGTGAAAAGCTCAGTGAAACTAAACTAAACTATTGCTGCAGGGTAGCGAACAAACATAGAAATGATAGGGATGCTCGACCCGGGTCAAACCCAGTGCGACTGCGGAGCACTCGAGCAAGCATGCAACACCTTTTGACCTGCCACTCTAGCCCAAATAACTTTATGCGCTGGCGGATTTGATAGCAAACAGAATTTTCCGCCGAATTTAACTGCGTATTGGAGCTTTATTAGCAAGTATGAAGGAAGGTACAGGTTGAGGAAAATTTTAAACTCTGTTGAATACTACCTATATAGTCACCATTATACAGAGTTTTAAATTTTCCTTTTCAAAATCGAGGTTTAGTACTTTTATTGCCTGACCATAACTAATATTGAAATCAGCTATGGAAATACTTAATCTTAATCTACTAATATTGTAAATATTAAAGTTTGTGTGTAAGTAAGTTACTAAACAAACATACTCGTTGTTACCTACTCTTTCACGCAAAAACTATTGAACCGATTGCGATAGAAATTGATATGTAGAAGATCTGAACTGAAGCTGAAGATATGGATTACTTTTTAACCCGATATTTCAACGAGATCGAGACTTACGCGGGTTGACAGCGAGGCGCAGCAAGTAAATAATACTTAACAAACGAATGAGCATCAATTTGTCTTCGTTACAATTATTACTTTTACACACGATAGACGATGGTTTTACCACTATCTCACCTGATGGAAAGGAACCCCGGACGACTAAAACTGTTTATACATATATGTTATAGCGTCCCCAACTATGGACACTTTGGCCACCTGATGGAAAGCAAACCCAGTTCTCTAATACCTACGCATTATGTTATAGCGTCCCCAACTGTGACCAGCAAGGGTTATACCCTTGAGAGGAGAGGAGTTAACCGTCAGGGATCCGTTTTAGACAGATCGTGTCCCCAAATGCTAGATTCAGTTTTCTTAAATAAGAGCTGCCTTCGTCACCTGATGGAAAGTAGGGATATGGTCTAAGATGTAACACGCTCATCTAGAAGAAGGAAGACGGCAGTGGAACAAGATCCTAAATTCCTTCTTTAGTGGCTGCACCGGTCAACGTATCGGAAACCGGATAAGTCCGCTTGTTATAGTGTCATTAGAATGAAAGGCATTCATTTCTAGAAGAGTCGTTGTAATATTGAATTGATTTTCATAACAATCCATAACTCTTTGTTTTGCTACGTAGTATTTTTATGTCCCATACCATAACATTTCATGGTTTATATATGTAACTAGCTGTGTCCTGCGATTTCACCCGCGTAAGTCCCGATACCGTGGTAATATCGGGATCAAAAGGAGCCTATGTTACTCCTCGATAATGTAGGTTTCTTTTGGTAAAAAAAATTGAAATCGGTCGAGCAGTTTTTGAGTTTATTCATTACAAACATACCTACACACACAAAAATACTTCCTCTTTATAATATTAGTGTAGTTTTATATGCTTCTATTGAAGTAATGTCGTCATCGAATTACTATTTTATTTATCCTTGTAATAGGTACCTACTTACTTAAGTAGTCTATCAAATTAGTGGTACGTAAAATTGAAAGTGACTACCATAAAAAAACAATTAATGTGATAGTATTGACAACAGCCTTGACTATATTTGTATTAGAATTTAATATGCACTGAAAAGAAAACTACCTGAAGCTTAATGTTTCATAGAGTACGTGTATATATACATAGTGTACCTATGTACCCCAATAGGTAAGTAGAGTAAGTACCTAGTGGATATAGATAGAGCCTAGCTCTGAACCCCTCAATATTCTACCTTACTACACCGCAATAAAGGTGACAAAAAATACAATTCTATTCCCAGATAAAAAAGATAAGAAAATAAGGCAAATAAAATGGCGCAATGTCGATAAAAACACAAAAAGCGTTTAAACTTACCACGAATATTGCTGTTACACATAACAGCAAGTATTTTATGCACCGCATTCCGACTTCTGAGTTCGCCATCACTGTTAAGTACGTTGGTGGTCCAAAGTTGTTCAAAATGTCGAGTTGTCAAAGGTAGAGCGCTGTGTGATCGGCCCACACGTCCGCTCGTCACGGTGTTTCAAACTGTACTGGATTGGCTTCACGGAAAACACGTAGAACGTTTCAGCCAATTAACTGAAGGCTCGCTAAACGCTATGATAAATAAATACTACGTCATTATTCTCATAGTTGGATGTGTTTTAGTTGTTCATGATGTGGCAATGCTATAACTTTATTAGATCCTCTTAGCTCCAGGCAGTCCGCTGTCTGTCTGTCACCAGGCTGTATCTTATGAACCGTGATAGTTAGACAGTTGAAAGTTTTACAGATGATGTAGTTCTGTAGCCGCTATAACAAGAAATACTAAAAAATAGTGCGGAAAACGCGACGCCCTGCGTTTTTGGCTCGTTATTAAGTATCTATACTACTATGTTCACGTGGTTCACACGCTTAGTGCTTTGTCTGAGAGTTTTTGTGAAGTAAACTTTCATATTTATTATATGGTGATTTTTAAACACAACGATGTCGCGATTTAGTTTTACGACTGGCCCCATCTAGTGACGCCAATCGTAATTATACATTATACATTCGGTAACGTTTCGTAATGTCGCGTTTACAAGAATTTTTTGGTACAGATAATGGTACGGAACCCTTCCGGCCACTCGCACATGGCCGGTTTCTAACCATAGTTCTAGACACAATTTTGTCAATTATTCTCCTTCTTTTCTGCGTGTCAACGTTCAGCCGATTATACTTCTTCTTGATCGCATTCATTCTTGAAAGACTTTAACAGAGACGTTGACAAATTCTTTCCACACTACTCTAACTTCGGCTTGTCGCAAAGGTTTATTGGCATGATCCCCACTAAAAGGTCCCCACCAGTGGGAATTATGCCAATTTGTATTTTGAAAATTGGCATTCCCCACTGAAGGGGACCTATTAGTGGGGATCATGCCAATAAATCGTCGCAAAGCAGTCAGTATAGGGAGTCCGGTGGGATTTCTAACTTGATCGTACCATCGAGTAGGTGAACGGCCCCGTGGCCTTTTGCCCTCTAACTTTCCTACTTCAACCAACTTGTCAAAGCTCTCCGGGCTGTGACGAGAATACTGGTAACAGATGGCGGAGAGTTCGGTCTAATGTTCAGTTGTTAGAGAATGGAATCCAATTATGCTATAGTTGCTCGGCACTGTGCCACACCGATAGCAGTGTTGTTAGCCACGTTAAGGTCATCGACTGCTCAAGTGTTGGGGCAGAGTCGATGTTCCATATGAACTGTTTTGAAGCCTTCGAGGGTGAGTATTAACCCAAACGCTTTATGTTTTGTCTGCAGGCCCATTTTTGAAATCGGCTCAGTATTTTTTAAGTTTATTCATTACATACACACAAAAATACAAATCCGTGTAGATCACAGGTGTAGATGTAGAAGTGTAGATATAATTGAAAAAAAAACCCGGCCAAGTGAGAAACTCGCGCACGAAGGGTTCCGTACCACTATCACAATTGGGTACGGAACCCTAAAACAGTTTACAACAACTTTGATTCAAAGAAAATCTGAAACTTATAAAAAACTCTTTGGACAGTGAAGGCAGACTAGTATATTTGACAGATAGGGCAGCCATTTTGAATTCCATGACCAACTCGATTTGACTTGACCAATCAGAAGCGACCTCAACTACGCGACTAGAATTCCCTTGTAGTTTTTGAAACACGTTTGTTGTATGGGAGCCCCTTTTAAATAATTGTTTTATTTTGTTTTTAGTATTTGTTGTTGTAGCGGCAACCGAAATACATCTTCTGTGAAAATTTCAACCTTCTAGCTATTACGGTTCATGAGATACAGCCTGGTGACAGACGGACAGACGGACGGACGGACAGACAGACAGACAGACAGCGAAGTCTCAGTAATAGGGTCCCGTTTTTACCTTTAGGTACGGAACCCTAAAAAGCTCTCCGAAATTTACCAGTGAGATTTGTACTGAAACGCTTTCTGCTTTACCGTAGCAGGGCACTACGATTGTGCTACGAAAACCACAACGGGTTCAAAAGGAAAGTACGTTGTTAAATACGACTGACGCTTGTAGCGCTATCTTTCGATTAAACTTTACAGCTTTTCATGTTTGTTTTTATTAGTGATGCTGGCTGATGCTTGCCTACGTCATAATAGCTATCCGTATTGCGCTTTTCCATTTCCGTGTTCTGGAGGCAATGTTGACTTAACCCGAGACGTATTGAATTGCCAAATGTTATTGCTTTTAAAAATCCGTGTGCAATACAAGGCGTGAGGTGTGCAAACACAGGAATCGCATTCGTAGTAGCCTGATCCATCCATTGTTAATGTGGATCCCATCTCATACCGCTACGGCGTCGACGGGATTTTGCATGCAGAAATCGACATGTAACGTATGTAGCCACTTCTAGTCCCGGGGGGTAAAGCACACATTCTTGCTTTACTCCCCGGGACGGTGGGACTGGGCATAAGGTGAATATCTCCACTTTAAAAAAGTTAGGTTGCCTTGGTATGATACCTAACTATCCGTAAATCGATGGTTCTTGAATTGCTGTCGGTAGGTTGTAGGTAGGTACTACAACTACGGTGACAGAGGCCAAGGTTATCGCTGTTCGTATGGTCAGGGTAGTTTTAAAATATTCTTGACTACCTGCGCCTTGCCGTTTCACCCGCGTATGTCCCCATAGGAATATCAGGATAAAAAGTCTATGAAACTCCTCGATAATGTAGCTTTCGTATCGTATCGTAATGTAGCGTAGTTAATCCAGGTCTCCAGCTATCTGCATATCAGGTTTTATCGCAATTGGTTTAGTAGTTTTTGCGTACTTAAATACACAAATTATATAAATTTGATTCCGATATCCCACGGGATCGGGACTTAAGCGGGGGAAGCCGCGGGACGCAGCTATATTCTGAGCTAATGACAAACAAAACCTTTCCGAGGTTATATGAGGTGGAAACTCATTTTTTTTCTTATTTTTAACAGTTTATGCCCTGCATTTCGAGATCTTTACAGATCTCTTCCTCAGTGATAGACTCCCCCTCACTAAAACAGATAAATCTACATTTTGGTGTCTTATTTCGAAAAGTTTTTGAATAGACTGAGCTATTAGTGGCAAAAAAAGTCAGGCATTAGTTTTTAGTTTTATTTAAGTACTAAACAACACAAAACAACGCAGATTATAACATTAAATTACCCGAGGATCACAATAACAAACTCACTGGAAAAATTGGGAAGGTTTTTGGCATTATTTAAATAATAGTAAATAATATGTATGTACCTATAATAAAATAATATTAGCAAGTAAATAATATGTAACGACATTGCTGGCAACTCATTTTCAATTATAAAATAAATAAATAATAAATTCTGTAAATAGCACACAGCGCCATCTAGCCCCGTGGTAAGCTACTAAGCTTATCTGTTACTAGACAACGGATCTAATGCTATAAATGAATTTCCTCTGTAAATACATACATAACTTTACAAACGTAGTCGACTGTTTAAAGGATAAAGACATTAGAGCAAATATGTTTATTTAGAAAATTTATTTTTCAAGGAAAAATAGCATACAAAAATTTTCACTTGCGGTATATTAAACATAGAGATACACCCAGACCAGAAACAAATATTTATTTTTAAGCATAAATGCTTGCACCCGGCGGGAATCGAACCCGCAACCTTCTGCATTGCAGTCGGGCATTCGCACGACGCACCACAGAGGTCGTCACAGAAGCAATAATATTTCTAACCTAGAAGCCTAGATAGGCTAATGTTACGAGGGTAAACCACAACAAATACCTACCTACAATAAATATTGTAAGCAAAGACACAATGCATAAAAGTAGGGATCAAATAAATGCTTAGAGAATAGTAACCATAAATAACTAGCTGCGTCTCGCGGTCTCACCCGCGTAAGTCCCCATCCCGTGGGAATATCGTAGCCTATTTTTTTTCGAAATCGGTCCTTTCGGCGCTTATTCGTTACAAACAAACATATCTTTCCTCTTTGTAACATTAATATAGATGAATGTATCGATTTTTCTTGATTTTTTATTATTTTAGTAATTATAACTGTTTTGTAGCATTTTTGTAAGTAGATGGTGTTTGTATGTAACCTAGTATTTTCTTCGTTAACTTAAATTAAACTCTATAGCCTTATTAATAAACGTGTAATAAGGTCGAAGTAATTTTACCACTTTTTGTTTCTGTCTGACAACTTTGAAAGTTCTTGTCACGGAAAAAGACAAAGCATGCTCTCACTACTCCCACCTTACTCCACATTTATTAATAAGGCTATAAAACTTCTCAGACCTTGAAATTAATTTTGGGAAATTCAACATTTTGGGAATTCAACATTTTGGCACTAAATACCATACTAAATATCACACTAATATTATGCATCGGAAAGTTTGTTTGTTTAAATATTTGTTTCTTCACGGCCCAACGCTCGACCGATTTGGGAGAAAATTTGCATAGGGATACTTTAAGTAATGGAGAGTAACATAGGATAGTAACTTTTGATCCTGATGATCCCGCGGGATCGGAGTTTACGTGGGTGAAACCGCGGGGCACAGCTAGTTAGTTATAATTTATTGATCGAAGTACAAATGCTTACTAAAATGATATCTTATCAATTAAAATTAGTAGGTAAGGTAGGTACCTAATTGTCGGAATATGACATATCACTAATTTAATTGTCGATAACGTTACATTCTCACTGATAGATGTGATAGTTTTAAAATATAGGCAATATACAGGAAAACTATAGAAGAGTAATAAATAACAGAAAATAAAACAAAAATTGGAAAATGTAAATTTTTCACTTAGTGACTTTCTGGGAAAGTTATTTTTTCTGAAGTGACTTTCCGAGAAAGTGACATTACACAAAAGAACCCTAAATTACTAAATAAAATAAAATACGATTAACAAAACTTTGTACGAATAAAAGTAACCTAAAGTACAAAGGCTGCCAAAAAAATTTTCACTACTAAAAAAAATTGACATTTTTGTCTTCACTAACTCGTTATGTATTAATGTGAAATTGTGTTCGTATATACCTACTTTTATACTGATTAAATATTTAGAATAACGAGTAATGCGTACCTACGATTTTCTAGGTACACGACCTAGAAAATCGTACGTACCTAACGTACCTACGTACCTATTTAAGCAGTGTCCCATATAGTTTCAACAGCGTAGGTAAGTCTCAATCCCGTGAGAATTTCCAAAAAACCCTTTCTTAGTGGATACCTACACATTACAAAGAACACACCCTCCAAATTTCATGTCTCTAGCTAGGACAATCGGTTTAGGCTGCGGTTCAGTCAGTCAGGACATTTAATTTTATGTAGGTCCCTATAGATTTGCTACTGCATTAGCTCAACCACCATGGAACTAATTAAACGCATAGGTAAGTATCTATTCCGTGGGGATTTCGGGACATAAACAACCCCTTGCTACGTTTTGTAGGAATGTCGGGACAAAAAGGGATAGGGGCTTACGCGGGTGAAACTACGGGGCGTAGTTAGTCTAATTCTGTCCTCATTACATACTAGAGCCCTAGTCTTAGATTTAAGGATAGGAGCCCCGTTCTTCCCGTAATATCTTGGCCATCCAAAACGCACCTCCCACAGCCGCCCCCTGAAACATGACAAAAAGAACTCCTATAAATCTATTAGGAGATAATAAAGGCCTACACAATATACTTTATAGTTATAGTAGCCCACATCTTAGACTGCACGTCACACCTAACATCTGGTGAAAGATACGAAGATTGTGTTAGTGGTGAAAGGTTATTCAATCATACTGTACGATTGACTTACCTTTCACCACTATCTTTACAATAAAGACCAAGTCACAGGAGACGTGGCGTGACGTAAATTCCTATGCTAATGTTCTGGCCACAGACGGGAAACGTCAATACCTTTAATCGCGATAATTATTGCAATAATTTTAACGCGTTTATCTAGTGGCTACACCAACGTTCAACGACCATCATCCCGATAATTAACGGCTTTTCCCGGCAGTGTGGCCAAGACATGAGAGATAATATAGTGTAATATTTTATGATAGTAATGTTATCTCTATTACATTAAAGAAACTGTAACAAAGATGACAGCAGTTCCATCTCACGCACCTAGTTTGGCATCTCTCTTTCAGTTTTATACAATGTAAAAGCGACGACATCACTAAAGTATTCTCGCCACGCATCCGGGTTGACCCCGCCTTAAGGTCAAAACACAAAGTAACACGTTTACGGAAAGATTAGAGAACTTGTATTTCAAGCTTCTGCGACTTACCTGCATTAGGACTAGGAAGATACCAGCCAGACCTATAGACCCAGCATGAGACCTGATAAAGTCGCCGAACGACGCAGCGCATCCATCCGAGTGTGCGCCCACCCCTACCGTGCAGTTCGCGATTTGGATTGTTCCAGGGACCGGGGCACAACAGCTCAATGGCAGTCCTCCGGTACTGTTCGTGTTCAATGGGATCAACCAATCGGTCGCGGCTGTCACTCCACAACAGGTGAACTGAAAGAAAATGTAACATTAGATTCTAGATGTTCCGAAGCCGAAAGATCGTGCGAAGTGGAGACGCAAAAATAGGAAAGCGGCTCGCGTGATGGATGCTACCGGAAACATCGTTCGGATGATAATGATGATGATCTTCATAATTAAAGGTTTTAGACTGAGCATTGTCGTGAATTGCTAGTTAGTCAGTCTTCAATCGGATATACATATTTCGCGGTGTGTATAGAAAACTGATAATCCTATTTTACCGACCGACACTGAATTCAAAACTTTAGAAAAAATAAAAGTAGTTTTGTCTCGCCTGAAAAAAATGCTTTAGAAAATAGCTTTTATTTGCTAAAGCATTTTTTTCATTGTGATGAAACTGGCACGGTTATTCACGGGTATCGTAAATACGATCACGATTCACGGGTCTGGGGACTGCACTGGGGATCGACATTTGGGGATCAAGTAAAGTCATGAATTAACAGGAACCTTTGGAGCTCATTAGCCTAGCTGGCTGCAGCTGCCGATTTTGAGTAGTCATTAGGTACTTGGACTAAAACATTTTCTCGTGCACCTTCGTATACTTCGGAAGGCACGTTAAGCAGTTCCGGTTCCGGTTGCTATCTCTGATAGCAGTCATTGGGTCAAGTAAGAGGCCTTAGGGCGATGTAACAATAGGTGTACCACACCACACCACTATACGAAGAACAGAAACCTTTTAGGAAACCGTGCTACATTCTAAACCACTCATCGCCAGCTTTACCTATATCGTACAAAATTTGTATATCATCGATTTTGACTGTCCTTGACGACCATTTTGTGGTTCGAACAATAGATTCACAGGTGCTTATCTTATCACAAAGTTTAGGTATTTAGATGGTTAATAATAAGCTGGTTATTAATATTGTGTATATGTTCATGAGTTGTTGACATCACAAAAAATTGTCTAACAAAAGAAAATACGTCATGAAATTCTCAGGTCATAACACGTACCTAAGTACATAGACACATATATTTTTCTGTATTTTCATCTATCTTCTATCTTATCTATACATATAATAAAATCGTAACTCAGCGGTGTCTGTTTTTGGAAGATATAAAAAAAATATAAATTGTATGGGTATCTATTAACGCAGTAGAACCTATTTTTCTGTTTTTCTGGTTGTCTGTTTGTCTGTTTGTCTGTTTGTGTGTGCCTTTGTGCCCGCTAATCTCAGAAACGGCTTATCCGATTTTAACCAAATTTGGTATGCAGATAGCTTTATACCCCGATTAACATATAGGCTACTTTTTATCCGGCTATTTAGTCCGGTTATCCGGATAAAGCGTTATTTCTACTTTTACCTAATTAGTTTGAATGTTGTATTGAAGAAGTGTGTTATGTGGAATCAACACATGATTAACCGGATATCCGGTAGGTAATTAAAAATCCGGATATCAGGCACGTAATTAAAAAAGCCGGATATCCGGTAATTTCCAAAATACCGTTTACCTATGTCTCTCCATATATTCGGATCCTTCGGACATACGGAAATTTATAATGGTTGTTTTAACCGACTTTAAAAAAAGAGGAGCTTCTCAATTCTACCCACATACCTATTGTTTGTATGGGGATATGTTCACGCCGGACACCAGCATATAAATATTCTTTTTAGATTTGGAAAGTGAGAGTCTCGAATTGGTCCCTCAAATTGTTGGTGAAGATCTGATGAGAACCTTTGGAATGATGAGCAGAATAGCATCCCACAATGCAGTAAATTACTAATTTTTGGACTTCCATCAATAGAATCAGCTTATAAAGAACTCGGTACGAATTGATGGACCACCTGAAACTACCTTCTCATCAGAAAACTCCTCAATGATTAAAGTTACTGTTACAATTTTGATATTTTTTAGTGGCAGTCGAAAATGCACGAAAAAGGGGAAAAAAATATAGCTGAAATCGGGCAGTTTTACTGGGTAGATGCAGATTGCATTTAGTTTACGAGGCACGATGGCAGCTGCGGCAGAGTGTGGATTCCGAGTCGAGGGTACCGCGTTAGAGTCTCGAGTCCCGGGCACGACGTTACGTTTTACCCTCCAGATGTCCCGTAAACCCGCGTCAGCGGGCTCGGGGGTCCTTTCCGCAAGAAAAGGGCCGCGTGGATGACAACCACTGTGAAAAATCACCGCCACCACCAGAGGTGGTGGCGGTGGGGGACGGGGACTCGGGGGAGTTTATCACCGGTTTTGGGGGCCACGAGACGGTAGTGTGACCATGCCGGGGGGACGGGCTTGGAAAGGCCGCCGTTGTCGGGGTTGACGGATGTAGTCCATGAGGAATTCCCACTGGCCTCGACACTTGTGGAGCGAGGGACGCCGTTGGGGTTTAGTTGACAAACTGTAGTACCCAGGGAGCCCAACAAACCGGATCATTTGCCCCGAGAGTGGCCTGACGGTACATAATGGGCATCACCCACGTAAAAAAAAATATTGCATTTAGTTAAGATGCCCGACTTCAGATTACATAACAAATAAGTCGGTTGCTTTGTTATGTACATATGTAGGCAAGCTTATTATTATTATTTTATCCTTTTTTTCGAAGTCGCGTTTCAACTTTTATAGATTTAGTTTATAGAACAAGTTACATACCGATATACAAAAATCACACTTAAACAAACTCAGCCATGATTTTCTTCTGCTCAGTACTTTCCTGGTCGTTCGTTTAAGTGTAGACCTTTGCACAGCGATGGGTAGATGTTCGAAAAACGCTGACGAAGTCGCGGGCACAGCTAGTCTATATATAAAAATGAAACCCGTTCCGTTGTCACGACATCACGCGTGAACGGCTGGACCGATTTTGATAATTCTTTTTTTGTTGTGTTTGCTATTGTCAGGAGAAGGTTCTTATGAAAGAAAAAATGCTGAACCGATTTTGATAAATTTTATTTTTTAATACTAAACGACAGGACAACGTCTGTCGGGTCAGCTATTTGTAAAATAAAACGATAACTTATCTTAGAAATTGCTGTCGACCATTGTTATAGGTTATTTTAACCCCCGTTATAAGTTTTACGTGTCTGTCTGTGGGTCTGTCTGTATGGCAGTCTGTGGCATCGTAGCTCGCGAACGGATGAACCGATTTTAATGTAGTTTTTATTTAAGCAATAATTTAATCTATCCAGGAAAAAGCCTTATTGTATTGATGTTTGTGAACTTAGCAGAGCATTGTCCAGCAGATCAAAAAATAATGTGAGTTCTATTCGCATGCAGTCGAGTTCTATAGTTCCTGATACTTTTTATAAATAGTTCTGGCTCTTCTGGCCTTTAATTTTTTTTTGAAATGATCTGCTAACTTCTCGGTATTTTTCAGCAGATCACAAAATTATTTGATTTTTATTTGAATAGAGCTTAGTTCTACAGTTCCTGATACTTTTTAGAAATACTGGGGGTTTTCGTCAAAAAAATCAAATATAAAAATTCGACAGTCATTTTGTCCAGCAAATCTGAATAGTCGATAAATACTATTGTCGTCGTTCCAAGTGCTGGCAGAGGCTAGAACTCACGTTTTTTTACTAGATTCGGGATAGTACTACGACTCACAACTCGATTACAGTTCAGAACTTACATTTTACTGCCAGCAGAGCATACCAAATCATAAAAGTAGACAAAAAAAGGGATGCTGGAAACTGTCGAATTTTTATATTTGATTTTTTTGACGAAAAACTCCAGAAGTATTTCTAAAAAGTATCAGGAACTGTAGAACTAAGCTCTATTCAAATAAAAATCAAATATTTTGTGATCTGCTGAAAAATACCGAGAAGTAGGTTTAAAGAATTTATTTACTCATAAAAGACTTAAGTCCACTTACAATGAGTATTAGTATGTACTTATCATAGGTTAGTTTCAAAACTTTTGGAGATCATTATTCAAATATCTTATCTAAAATATACTTTCTAAGTTTGTTTTTATACCCAGGAACTGTTTCACACTGTTTTACTTCTTTCGGTAGGTTATTATACATCAATGCACCTTCAAACATTATATTTTTCTTACCATATGTTTTTGTTCTAAAGTTATGTAATTTTATTTTATCGGTATTTCTAAGATTGTGCTTAAATTTTCTTTTAGTAAATTCTATGTTAATGTGTATTTTATTTGTAAGTATCTTTTTAATTAGTATGCAGGTTGCGTATGTATATAGTTGTTTTATATTAAATAGTTGTGTTTCTTTGTATAAAGTCCTGGTATTAGTTAATTTTTTGTATCTAAATAGTGTTTTAATTATTTTGTTTTGTGTTATTTGTAAATCTTTGAGGTTTGTTTTTGAAGTTAGCAGATTAAAAAAATTTAAGGCAAAAGAGCCAGAACTATTTATAAAAAGTATCAGGAACTATAGAACTCGACTGCATGAGAATAGAACTCACATTATTTTTTGATCTGCTGGACAATGCTCTGCTAAGTTCACAAACATATTGTATTGTACAATGAAAAAATACCTATATAAATGTTGGTAAGTAGGTACAGGTGTTTTTTCATCTACATCTACACTAATATTATAAAGGGGAAAGATTTGTGTGATGATGTGTGTATGTTTGTAATGAATAAACTCAAAATCTACTGTGCCGATTTCACCATTTTTTAATTCCATTAATAATAATAATAAAAAATAAAATTCATTTAATTCTAAAAACAAAGACTCATAATTATGTTTGAAATTTAAGCAAGATAAAAATAAACACAAAACAAAACTTAAAATTTAAATCAAAATAGACACGTCATACACGTATTATGTCTATCGCAAGCGCAACAGTGTCTAATGTAGGGGCATTCTACCAGCTCCGCTATTGCGACCAGAGCAACGTTGCCGCTCCCCCGAATTCTGCGCACCAGCGATGCGTGCGACACGCTTGCGCATAGTAGTTGCATGAAAGCAGTCCACGCGAGCCTGCGCAAACATGCCAGAAGCGCTGCAGAAGCGGGGCAGCCCCATCATCGCTCTGAACGCGTTATTAAATTGTACTCGAAGAGCATTGTAATCTGAGCGCGTATATCTTTCCCACAGGCTGCAAGTGTAGAGGGAGGTACAGTATGCTCTAAAGAGCGTTACCTTAACCTCTTCCGAACTGCGCGCAAACCTGCGGGCCGGCCCGCATATTCGCCCTCACCGACAACGCTCTTCGGTCACGCTCAATGTCCGCATTGTCCTTAAGGTCGGATGTAACTATGTGCCCTAAGTATTTAAATTGTGACACTGTTTCGAGAGGAACTCCATTAAGTAGAACAGGAGGATTTTTT